>QEPC01002018.1:2811801-2884609 GCA_003113815.1 Sphenodon punctatus
TTTGTGGATGCTTCAGGGAAAGGGTTATGCTGGAGGGGTTGTGGGAATATAGGTACCTATGTACATTGTTGGTGGGACTGTCCGATTGTCAGAACTTTTTGGAGTAAGATATGGAAAGTACTGAATAAAGTAGCAGGTGTGGTTGTCCCATACAAATTGGAAATCGCTTTACTAGGCCTATATCCTGAAACAAAAAAGATGATGTCCTGTCAAAACTCGTGTAAGATTATCTGCATGGCTGCAATAATGATCATAGCTAAACACTGGAAAGGGTCAAATGAACTCTCTATGGAAGAATTTTATAACAAACTATGGTTTATATATACGATGGAAAAACTGCACGCTCAACCAACTCCAAGACAAGAATCGTACGTTTGATGTGATTTGGAAGTCAGTGTTAACTGTGTTGGAAGGAAAGAAATTACTGGAGAAGGATCATCAGCTGCTTTTCTAGATTTTACAGGTCTTAATGGATAAATCTGATAATCGAATTTTAGATGTTGGGTCTTCAGTCGTTATTAAGCTATCGTTTGGTTTAAGTGTAAACTGTATTTGACAAAGTTTGACCACCAATATAACTTCTTTTGTGTAGATGTTGAACGGTTGCTGGTGGTCTTTATGTATATTTTTTAATCATTACAATAAAGCAATAAAAGTTTTAAAAAAAGAAAGAAAGAAACAGGCACCCCCCCCCACCTGTATTCATGTGCTTGCGACAGCTTCCACCAGTGGCGCTAGAGAGCTCCCTCCCCACTTCCTCCCAGTCACATATCAGCTGAGAGGTGGGGAAGAAGGGGGCACTGGGGGGGAACTCTAGCACACCTCAGCTGAGCGGCAGCTGCGGGGAGGGAGCTTGCTACTGACACCACCCCTCAGAGCTGGCCAGACCCACTAGGTGGGACTATTGTGCTGGCAGACCTGAATGTGGAAGAGACTGCAGGCGAACCTTATTGAGACTTGGACACCTGGGTGCCCATTAGCTCTGACTGGTCCACATGGTGGGCCCACAATGTCCCTGGATGCCATTGTGAGTGGCAGCTTTACGTTGACTATGTGAAGGCCATGCGGCAGACACCTAACGGATGGGCGTTGGTGAAGGCTAATGTGGGCTATCGCCTCATTTGAAGAACACCCACTGCTGTGGATCTTTGTTTCAAAATCGAGGCAGAACATAACCTTACTCTTGCCATGAAACCAAGAGCTAGTTTTTTAACTGAAGGTGTTCAGCAGAATAATATTCACCAGCAATGTTGGTGAACAACCTTCCTCATTTTCAGATACTTATTCCTCATTTTCAGAATGTAGCACAGGCTACATTCCCTAGGGACAAGCAGAAGGGACCCCATTTATTTTCGTTCTCGTTTACAAAAATGAATTTGTTTAGGGGGTTTTGTTTAAAACCCATTCGTTTTTGTTGCATTAAAAATCATCGTTGTACAAGCGCGAAATGGTCACCAAACACTTCTATGCATGTGCACTCTTTTCCAAAACGGCAGTGGCAGTATTGCCACTATTTTGGAAAAGGGCGCACATGTGCAGAACAGTCTGGTGGCCATTTTGTGCATGTGCAATGATTTTATTATATTTTTTAATGAAAACGAAAGCAAATGAACATTATTTGCTTCTTCATCCATTTTCTGGTGTTTAGTTACTAAAACAAATATGGGGCTCCATTTGTTTTAATAACTAAAAAATAAAAACTAATTGCACACCCCTAACAGTCACACAAGATAAACCTGAAGAAATCTTTCCCTTGCTTTTTTAATTGTGTGCAAAAGATTAGTTGCAGGATGAGACAGGTATAATGCTCATTTAATCAGCTATTTTTAATTCTGAAACTAAGGTTTAAGAATTGGGCTAATTCCTTCAGATGTATCTCTCCTAACATGCAAAGGAATTAATCCTACTATCAGCCTTCTTGGCACCTCACCATGCATTACAAAGAAGACTGGCAGCATCATGGAAACCTAGTTGTGGCCACAGCAGTTCAGGTAGTAGCTTTTAAATGTAACGTTCTTTAACTCTGTTTAACTGTAGAAAATTAGATTGCTTTAGTGACTGCCTAAACTTTGAGTTCCAAAAATAAAAACAGCCCTCATTTCAAAGGAGTATCTGAGCTAACTATACCTAAGTATGCCTTCCTTGTTTAAAGTGAATGGAAGAGAGACATCAGGTCTTAGTTTTAGTTCCAAGACAAATTGCTCCTCCTTTAGGAACATGAAGGAAAAATGTGCTATCCGCATCAAACCATTACTGCTCTCTTGAAACTATTAATGTAAGAAAAGGGTTAGTCTTCCACTATATTCTATCTTCAGGTAATATTTAGTGGCCTATGCTTGCGTTGAGACATCTACCATAAGTTTCGGCAATGATCCTCGCTCACGACTATCAACATGACAATACTGCCATAAATTGAGAAGGCAGTCTACCTTTCATCTTTCAAGCAGTAGCAGCAGTTGGGATGCCAGTGGATAGAGATGATTTTCAAGCCCTGAAAAGTTTTCTCTTAAACCCAGCTGAAGTATTTAACCTAGTGTGACTTCAGCTATAATAGTGATAGTAGTACATACCATTTCTGTTGCATCCACAAAAGCCAAATACCTATCTTTAAGCTTACACCAGTCCTCCTAAGTCAGTACTGTCAGTATTTAGTAACTCAGCATTAAAAAAAAACACAAGTTTAGATAGCTGGTCTATATGAGCTAGTATTCCTAGTAACAATATAAAACAGCAAATACATTATGAAAGCACACTTTAAAAATAACTAAGCACAGCTAATTTTAGAAGCCAATATAAAAATTTACCTCTTCAATAAATGAGGTGAAAAATACAGCTTTTTCTCATGAGACAATAGCTTTGCTGTACTTGCATATGGCTATAAGATGTGCTAGCAAAAACTGATCAAGTCATCTTAACTGACAGCCAGCACTGATGTACACCAACGAATAAGTGTGTGTTAAACATGATCAAACTGTCGAGGACAAAGCATGATTATTCCTGGTTTATCATGACTGCAAAGCCCTGGCAATTTAATGACATAAGCTAACAATTCTTGAGAGTGTTCAAACCTAAGATTTTGTGCCACAGCCCTACTCCAAAAGGAGGAGCCTCTAGAAGAGGAAAAGCTGAAGTAGAATAGTTAAGTGTCATTGAGTATTATACAACTGTCATTTAATAAACTTATTTAATAAACTATCAAGTGAGAATTTAATAGCAGAAGTGAAATACGTACGTTTAACGGCCTCTATACTGTAAATATGGTAGAGGTCCCTTCTGCCTGCTGTACTATGCAATTAACACCTTTGTAACAGTGAAACGTTACAGGATGTGTGCATGAGAGATCATTGTACTATTGAGAGCCCGTATGTGTTCAGTTCTGAATTAAGCACCATGGGGCAGAGCTGGCCTGATGGATTTCCAGAGGAAATGAAGGAGGTTATAAAACTAATTAGTTCTGTACCCAACTGATTGCCAGCAACCATCTACAAAACTGTGTCCATGTATATTATACCTTTCTTCGGAAGTTTCACTAATACACTAGCTAATTAAGCAGTGCTAACTAGCTTTTAAAAAAAAATCTTATAAGCAATACAACAAATGTAGGATGCTATTCACCATCAATAAAAAAGGCATACTATTAGGCTTTTGGCTAAACATTTGTATTTAAATGGCGCTGCCATTACCTTGGATTGCTAGTTCCAGGCAACGTCCTAGGTGACCAGTTCCTAGTGTGAATTACAACTGTACCAGGGGTTAGGGCTGAAACGGCAAGCCGTCACGGTAGCTGTTTCCAACGGAAAAAGCTCTTCTGCAATGAGCAGCACAGTGCAAGAGACACATTCTTCTGCTACTTTTGTCTGCAATCTTCCGTAATTTCTGCCGGCACTTTGACATGCGGTCATGGTGCAAAAGTAGTGGAACAACGTTTCTTCTGACACTTTCTGAGATAATTCCAATGTCACAAAGCGAAGGGCACGGAATTAGCGAAATGCCGGCAGAAAAGCCACAGAAAGTTGCAGGCAATTCTGAAATGACGGAATGAAATATCATTTTGACTCTAGCTTAAACTCTAAAAAACATACAAATTCATTACAATTACAATTCAAAAAACGTTCAACTCCATACATTGCAACAAGATAAACACCAAAAAGCATGGAAATTATTTCAGAATTTGAGGAATATTTCATATTTTATCCTCCAACATAAATGCAATATATGTACTTAATTCCTTCGTTCCTTAATTCCATACATACTTACTCTTATTCATTTTTAATCAATAAAAAAACTCACTTTTCATTAAACTTTAATTTATTTTCATAATTAAACGAACAATTTTTTCAGAGTGCATTAGCTGTCTATTTCTGCAGAACTGCATTCTGTACAATGAATTGTATAAAGTTCTCTACACTTACATTGTTAACAGTATTTTGTAAAGTGTATACAATTTCTATACATGTAAAAGATAGAATTAATGCACTGAAAAAATTGTTCTGTCTAATTACGATAAATTAAAGTTTAATGGAAAAATGTGAAAGTTTAGTTATTGATAAAAATGAATGAGTATGTATGTATGTATAAAGAATTAAGTACATATATTACTTTTCTTGTTTAAAACTGTTGTGCATTTAATGGTTTTTTTTAAACTGTAAAGTGTTTTGTTTTGGTAAAGCTAGCCTCAAGGTGATGAAGGCATGGATGGCAGTGGCCAGATCCGAATCAGGAAGAAAAGACTACAGCCTCCTCACCAGATGGAGTTGGAAAAAAGCACTCCTGGTCACTGCCACAAGTTGACAATCCAGGTGCAACAAGGGGTCCAGAAGCACCCCAAGGCTGCGATCCTGACTGATCAGAGGGGGATGGATTGTCAGTAGCAGTAGTCCCAATCGCCTCCAGATGGCAAGGTCTGCCAGTCAGCCACCACCACCACAGTCTTGTCTGGATTCAGCTTCCACCAACTCATCCTCATCCAGTCCCCGACAGCAGTCAGCCATCAGGTAAGTACCGAGATTGCAGGGCCTGGGTCAGATGGGGAAAAAAAAAGAAGAAAAAAAAAGAAGAGGTAGAGCCAAGTGTCATCAGCATACTGATGGCACGTCACCCCCAAGCCTCTGAATGATCTTGCCTGGCAATCTCATACACGTTTAGCAAGAGGGGTGAGAATAGAATCCTGCGGGACCCCACAGGGGAGGTCCCGAGAGAACGAGCAATTGCCCATCCAAGATGGAATCCTGCGGGACCCCACACAGCAGCACCCGAGGACAAGACACCGCCCATCACCATCCTCTGGGTTCTTCCTGCCAGGAATGAGCAGAACCACTCAAGAGTGGTCCCACACATCTTGGCCAGGTCCCACAACCATGTCACCACCACCCCATGAGCAACATATCAAAGATCCTGTTTTTGTTTGATCTTTGATCCTGTTCCAACAAAAACAGGGAACTATTTCCTCAGTCATTTTCCAAGTGGAGATCTTCAACCAAGGCCACAGCGCAGTCTTGGTGCCACGCACAGAATGAAAACCCATCTGACATGGGTCCAAGAACCCAATAGCATTGAGATGCACCTGAAGCTGCGAGGCAGCCACCTATTCAATAACCTTCCCTAAAAAGGCACGGTTAGAGACAGGATGGTAGCTGGCACGGGAATCAACATCAAGAGATGGGGACGGATGACTGCAATTTTGAGGCCGTCCAGCACCCTCTCCTCCCAAAATGAGGCACTGACAACCCTGGTCAGCAACCCCCCAACCCCCACTGTCTCCCAGCTGGCTTTCAGCAGCCAGAATGGGCATGATCTAGTTCACAACTAGTCAGCCGCACACACACACACCCAGCACATCCTCCGCATAGGTGGGCAAGAAATTAAAGCTGATCCAAGTAAACCAGGCAAGACAGAGCCTCCTCAACCTCAAACTCTGACACTGCACCCAAACTAGCAGCACCCAAGTTGAGCCAAATACGAACGACTATCTGCAAAGTATGTGGCAAACTCATCACAGCAGGCAGCCAATGCCTCTAACTCTGGGGAGGCAGAGCCAGAATTTAATAAGCTATTCACTACCTGGAAGAGCTCTGATGGACGGCACTTTGCAGATTCTATGGCAGCCACAGAGAAAGCTTTCTCCGCTGCCACCAAGGCATAATCCATTTAAAACCGTCTGTCACAATCTGTCGGTTTTGGCGTGAGTTGAGAGCCACGTGCGCTCAACAGCCTACCCTCTCATATTAGCAGGCTCATGTCCTCTGCATACCAGTTGCCTGGGTACTGCCATGTCAATAGCCTGTGTCAAAATGCCATACCCCAAATCAACCAAGGCATTGAAAAAGGATTTTAAGACTTGCTAAAGAGGCAAAAACTAAAAAACCAAAGTTTTTTTAATGTTTTATAATAAAAAATATATAATTATTTTTATATACAAATGAATTAAACAACAACATTATTGAAAAATAATAAAGCCATCAGAAACAAGGAGTCAGCTAGCGAGTCAGTTGGGACATTAGATGACCAGGGGCTAAAAGTTAAGGCCATTGCAGAGGTTAAAAGATAGAAAGCAAAGGGCAGGACTAAATGGTCAGTTTTCACAATGGAGAGATAGTAAAGAGTGGTGTGCTTCAGAGCTCTGCATTGGGACAGGTGCTGTTTAATGTATTCATTAATGATTTGGAAAAGGGTGCTAAGAGTGAGGTGATCAGATTTGCAGATGACACCAAGTTATTCAAGTTAGTTAAAACACGAGCAGACTGTGAGGAACTGCAACAGGATGTTACGGCAGTGGAAGAGTTGTGGGGAGAGCCGGGTCGCAAGCTGGGCTGTGTGGTGAAAGGGTTGCCCTGCTCTAGCAACTCAGCAGTTCTTGGGGCTTTTGGAGAGACTCGCCAGCTGCAGTGAATTAGCACTCAGACTTTGCCTGACTGAGGAGTGCGTGAGCGGCTGCCGGAGGACACACTGCCCTCAGCGGGGATTTAAGCGGCGCTTGCCCTCGGTGTGCGCGCCGCAAGTGTGCGCGGTTATGCACGCGGCCTTAGGTGACGGCCAGGGCAGGACAGCTAACGCCGCCTGAGTATTTCCAGTTGTGAGGGCCTCCTTAGGATCTTGGACAATGGTGAAAAAGAAGGCTCGTCAGGCCTCTTCTATGATGCCTGAAATTGATTTAGCCTCTAAGCATCGGCAGCAGATGGATTTGGTCCAAGGCTCTTGATCTCCATTACAGATTAATAGTTTTGCTTGTTTGGCTACTGACTGACGATACTGAGGCTTCTTTTAAATCCCTTGCTGACATTGCCAGTCATTCTTCTCCTAAGCAGGTAAACTGGTCTGTTCCTGGTCACAAGTCTGTATTTTGAGAGTCGTTTTCAAAACAAATTGCCCTGATAGCACGCACTGTGGAATCTATTTTTGTCAGCATCAACGAGTTCGATAAACCTGTGGAAATGGTTAAACACCAGCTTGAGGAGATCTTGGACAAATTAAAGGCCCTGAGGGAGTATCCCAAGGAGAGACCTATAGATTCCAGGACTTCTCTTCTGAAGGATAAACCCATGGTCCACGTTTGCCCTGCAATCTACTGCACAGATCCAGTAGAGATCCCATAGTGGTCAGAGACAATGAAGTTTATTTATATGTTAGACCAGATTTTGATGGTACATCCCATTCCTGGGAGGGGCTAGGAAATATTGGTGCAAATCTGTCCTATTTTTTGGCCAAACCTGTTGGGGTAAAGGTGTTTATTGGGAGTAAGCATTTACCTAACAAGAAATATTTTGATACTTTGTATTTACCGTTTGCCCATGCATCATGGGTTGAGGATATATTTACAGCTAGAAAGGATCTGATTTATAGAGGTGTCTCCATTGATAGGGTGTGGTCTAGGGAACGGGGTCCTCAGATCAATAATATGGATCTTTTAGGTCCATCCTCCTTTTTCTCCTCCCACAACCTTATTAGGCTGTCCCAGGGTAAGTCCTGCCCTGCTCTTGTTTTTGGTCCTCAGGAAGGGGTATTGCAGGCCCCTGGGGCAAACCCACTAATTTCATTAGGGGGGACCCCAGGGTTGATCATGGTGGCATTAATAGGATGTTTAATGCCCAGTCTTGTACTGTGGCTGGGGGGTCCCAAGACCAGATCCCCCCCCCCCAGATTCAGCCATCCCCTCACTCTGAGCTTATGGATTTTGACCCTGGTATTATCCCATGCCTTCCTGCTAAGGACGCTCAGGTAGCTACGCATTTGGAACTACAGGGGTGTGTGTGCTGACCCCACCCCATGGGCTGACGGAATGCCTAACCAGCTGGATCAGACACTTATCTTGGGGGAAGACGGGCAGGACAAAGAGGAGTTGATAGTAGAGCCCCTGACTGAATTGGCACGTTCTAGTGGTGCTTTTCTTTTGGGAAATCTGGAGGCTGAAGAGATAACTCGGGTAGGGGATTTGTTATGGGGTTTACCGGTCATGGACCAGGATCTATTTTTGAATAGGATTAGTCAATTTCAAAGCAGTATCCAGAATAGTGAACTCGATTATATGCCCCCATGGTTCAAACAACCTAATTTTGTCTATAAGCCAGAGCTTATGACAGCCGCACGTTATCTGGAGGCCCCTGAACAGGGTTCTCCGGATGCAGAGTCTTCTAAGCCTGCTAGTTCTACAGCCGCCTTGATTCCTCAGGCCTTGGAAAACCAATTAAATTTTAAGCTAGGGAGTAACATAGTCATTAGCGACCCGCTTTTGTTTCAAATAGAGCCAGTTTGTGGCTCGGCTTGACTAAGGAAGAACTATGGCAATTCTGCCTCTGAGGCCAGCTTTAGCCTGGATCACCTTAGGAATCAGGGCTCTGAAGTAGGTCCAGGCCACGCAGGTAGGGGGGGCTAGGCTGTCTGAGATTTCCTGGAATATTGCTGGCCTGAGGTCTAAGTTAGGCGACCTTGATTGGGTGGAGTTCTTGGATAATTTCGATATAGTTTGTCTTCAAGAGACCTGGCTGATTGGTCCTGTGGCCAGTTGCCCTGTTAAGTTCAATGTTTTTTTTTCATGATGGCCAAAAGCAGTCCTTAAGAGGGCGGGCTTCTGGGGGCCTAGCCTTCTTTGTGACAAAATCCTGAGGGGTTAAGTTTGACTTTATTACCTCTGTGATTTCTTTGGGGGGGGGAGGGGGGCGGTGCCTTAATCTCATCTCACTTCAGGAAGAATTAGCCCAAAGTGAGGCAAAGGGTTTTACCTTTTTGGGGTCTCAGGGATGTCGTTTAGTTGATTTTATGTTTGTAACCTGGGATATTACCCACAGATGGGGTACCCTCACTAAACGTCAGGCCTGAAAGTGTCCATGTGGCACTTGCGGCTTTTATCGTCTGAGGATTCTTCTGACAGGGACCTGGCTGAGCTGGGTGGTGTACAGAGGATATACAAGTGGATGTCATCTGTAGATTTGATAACTCAGGTCCAGGATCTTCGCGTTTCCGCGTTCCTTAAGAACAACGCTATTAGCCACACACGATAGGTCACTGATTCTTCAGTGCTACAATGACATCATGTGCGCTTTTCAGGAGGCCTTTCTTGTCCCCGTGTCTGTCCCACGTTCTAAACGAGGGTATCAGTGGTTTGACGGGGACTGCAGAAAGATGAAGCGTCAACTTAGAGGCCTTCAAAGACAGTGGGTGGGGAATCAGTTCCCAACTCAATGGGCTCAGTACCGGCAGCTCAAATGCTCTTATACAGATTTGCTGGATGAAAAGAGGAGAGGTTACTATAACCGCATGTGGGCTGAAATGATTGTTGCTCAGCGCTCAGGCAATTCTAATCGCTTTTGGCAGATTCTTAATACTATCTTGAAGCCTCGGCGTAGAACTGGTTGCCAAGGCATATCCATTCATTCCTGGTTTTTTGGGGGACCCTATTTGAGGACCCAAAGGTGGAGACGGGTAATCTGCCTAGGTATGTAGGGTTTGGTGCAGAGGAAGTAGTTTTGAGCTTATCCCAGGAAACGGCAGGCATTCAATGCCTGAAGGTCAAATTGTGGATTTGATTGCCTTGTTGAAACCTAATAAAGCAGCCGGTCCGGATGTCATCAATGCGGAAATGCTTCAGGCAGTTCCACTTTGGTGGGCACCAATCTTGGCCAAATTGTTATCCACTCTGGGTTGCAATTGCAGAGTCCCTGAGAGTTGGATTCAATCTTGGATTGTCCCGATATTTAAGAAGGGGGTGATCTCTGATCCAGCGTGTTACAGTCCTATCATCCTTCTTTCGGTCACAGGCAAATTGTTTGCCAAATCCCTTCTTCTCCATTTGGAGAAGTGGGTGAGTGATAAGGCACTTATTCCCCAAGAACAGTTTGGATTTTCCAGGGGTAAATCTACTGTTGATTGTTGTTACCTGCTCGAGCATATTATTCATAAGTACTACAAGATCAAAGGAGATAAGCTGTACTTGGCCTTTATGGACCTCACGAAGGCTTTTGACTCTATCCCAAGGGCCTGTTTATGGGGTACTTTACGTTCACTTGGGATTAAGGGCCAAAAGGACCTCATCATAGTACAGCTTCATACTGATAATCGAGCAGGTATCAAAATCGGACTGCGAAATCCCCGGTATACTGGTATTTCAACTGATAAAGGGGTTCGCCAGGGGTGTATCCTGGCGCATCTCCTCTTTAATAACTACTTGTCAGATCTTGTGGTCAGCTTAAGATCAGAGGATGTGCACGCACCCAAGGTGGGCGATTAGGATCTCTGCGTTATTCAAGTCACAGATGATCTTGTGCTCCTCTCTCAGACCGAAATTGGCCTGCAAAGATTAATAGGTAAGTTTGATAGCTACTGTAGCCAGAAGGGATTGGATCCGAGTCCCTCAAAATCTAAGGTTATGCTTATTGGCAAACGCAAGCCATCGATAAGATGGATGACTAAAAAAGCAACGCTTGAGACCGTTTCCTTTTTTTCTTATCTGGGCATTACGTTCTCGACCTTGGGTACATGGAATAGGCATTTAAGGGTGAGGAGGAATAAGGCCATGAAGGCAGCCTGTGCGTTAGCTAGAGCAGCTAGATTGTCACGTGGAGTACTTCCATCTAAGGGCCTACAGGTCTATAAATCTAAGGTCCCGCCAACAGCATTCGGCTGCGAAATCATTCCGCAGATAGATATTACTATATTAGAGAAAGTGCAAAGCTATTTTTTCAGGCAGTTCTTGCAGGTGGGGAATGACATCCCAGCGGCTGTTCTAAGGGCCGAGACCGGGGTAGTTTCATTTATGGCGTTGTCCAAAATGTCTGTTAGGTATTGGGTGAGGTTGCTCTCCCAGCAGGAGTCCTTACTTACACATCAATCCCTAAGGAAGGAATTGGCCCATCAGGGGCCGAGGGTTTACCCATGGTTAAGTTAACTCCAATTCATATTTGACAACCTGGGCTTTTCCTTCTCTTACTTTGCTGGTAAGTCCTTTTCTGCAATTAAGAGTGAGGTCTGGAGGCAGATATTGGACATCCAATATCAGGAAGATATCGCCAGAGTTGCAAATTGGAAAGTTGCCCCCTTGTTGGGTCAATTTAAATGTATTTTCAAATTTGAGTCATATTTAGATGAGTTGACTAATAGAAATCTTCATAGGGCGTATACCCTTTTAAGGTTCCAGCTGGTTAAAACAACAGTGATGGAGGGTAGGCATGCTTCTGTGGCCTATAACCTCCACCACTGTGCGTGTGAATTACAGGAGATCGAAACTACCCAACACCTCCTCTTGAGATGTAGTTTTTTCAAGTCTTAGAGCAGTTTGGATTACCCCCTTAATTGCAGAGTTTCTGGGGCACCAAGAAGATTTTATTTATCAGTTTCTACTTCTGTCCCCAGACGCCATTATGGCAGTGGCCTCTTTTGTATGGTTTGCTTCCAAAAAATGCAGGCTACTGCTTGCAGAGGAGCTCTGATAGCAAGGAAGGGATGGTTTTGATGTGTGTTCTTATTCATTTAAACTTTTTCTTTGGGCATTGCATCTGGTCCTTGAGTGATTTAGCTGGCCAATGGTCAGTTGTCCAAGGATTGGTAGGCATTTGCTTATAATATATGGGGTACCGTGATGTATACATGGCGTGATTGATCGTATTAATTCTTTAGTTTTATTGTTTGTATACACGCCTGTTTTATTTTGTGTTATAGCTGTTTGTTGGGCTATAGCAGAAGCTAGTCCCTTAATAAACCATAAAGGATCTTACGGCACTGGATGCCAGGGCATCTAAATGGCAAATGAAATTTAATGTGGACAAGTGCAAAGTGATGCACGTAGGGAAAAATAATCCAAACTATGCGTACACAATACTGGGTACTAAGCTAAGAGTTACCAATCAGGAAAAGGATCTGGGGGTGGTTGTGGACAATACGATGAAATCCACAGCACTGTGTGCAGCAGCAGTCAAAAAAGCAAATAGAATGTTAGGAGTTATTCAGAAGGAGATAGAGAATAAAACTGAGGAGGTCATAATGCCTCTATACAAATCAATGGTGTGACTGCACCTCGAATAGTGTGTGCAGTTCTGGTCGCCACATCTAAAAAAAGACAGTTGAACTAGAAAAGGTACAGAGAAGGGCAACAAAAATGATCAAGGGCATGGAAGGGCTTCCGTATGAGGAGAGGTTTGGTAGGTTGGGGCACTTCAGTTTGGAGAAGAGACGACTAAGAGGAGATATGATAAAGGTCTTTAAAATTATGAGTGGTGTGGAACTAATAAACAAGGAGCAATTATCTACCCTCTCAGCTAATACTAGAATTAGGGGACACTTCATGAAACTCATGGATGGTAAGTTTAAAACAAAGAAAATATCTTTTCACTCAGCATATAATTGGGTTGCGGAATCTACTGCCAGAGGCTGTGGTAAGGGCCAGTACTATAGCTGAGTTTAAACGAGGTTTGGACAAGTTTCTGGAAGATAGGTCCATTAGCAGCCATTAGCCAGACAGGATCAGGAAACAGAACGGGAGCTGGGGGAAAACAATAGGGAATAGACACACACACACACACCCCCGTTGTGACCTGTTGGGTGCTTCTCCCAAGCCACCGTGATTGACCACTGTCGGAGACAGGCTGCTGGGCTAGATGGACCATTGGTCTGACCCAGTATGGCACTTATGTTCTTATGTAGCTGAATGATTTCTTTGCTTTGGTCTTCACTGCAGAGGACGTTGGGGAGATACTTGTGCCAAAACTGTTTTGTAGGCAATGAATCGGAAGATCTATCACAAATCAACATGACTTTGGAGGAGGTTCTAGAGCAAATTGACAAAACCGTAACAAGTCACCAGGACCAGATGGTATTCACCCCAGAGTTCTGAAGGAACTAAAATATGAAATTGCAGATCTACTACTGGTAATCTGCAACCTATTGCTAAAATCTGCCACTATACCCGACAACTGGAGAATAGTGAATGTAACACTGATATTTAAGAATGGCTCCAGAGGCAATCCAAGGAGCTACAGACTGGTGAGCCTAATGTCCGTGTCAGTCAAAATGGAAACAATTAAGAGCATAATTACTGGACATATTGATAAATTTGATTGGGGGTGGGGAGGAAGAGTCAACATGGATTTAACAAAGGGAAGTCATGCCTCACTAATCTACTAGAATTCTTTGAAGGCGTAAATAAGCATGTGGATAGGGGTCTGGCGATACAGTGTATCTGGATTTTCAGAAAGCATTTGGTAAGGTCCTTCATGAGAGAGACTTGAGGAAATTCAAGTCATGGGGTAAGTAGGTAGTGTTCTGTTGTGGATTGGGAATTCTGCAGGTGCCTTCTGCACAGCAGACTCCAACTGCTCTAGACAAGTTGATCTCGGAGGTGATGTTGAAGTTGCCCAGACTTATTGTGTTAGGTGATTTCAACATACACGCCAAGGCTGGCCTTTCTGAGGCAAAGCAAGAGTTCATGATCATGGGCCTATTCCAGATAACATCTGGCCTGACACACGAGGATGGACACAGGTTGTATCTTTTTGTTCAGCACCAGCTTGGAAACTGGGGATCCAATTAGGGGTGTCATGACGGCAACATTGTCATGGTCAGATTATTACCTTCCCGAAGGCTCAGATCCCTGCCCTCCTTTGCCCCCATGGTGGTGGTGGGCCAGTTAGGATGGTCCACCCCAGACACTAATGGATTCAATAGTATTCCAGATCTCTCTGGGGGATTTATCCTGCTTGATATCTCTGGGGGATTTATATATCCATGCCCTGGTTGGTTTTTGGTATGCAATGTTGACCCAGGCTATAGATCCAGTGGCTGACAGGCATTTTCCTCTGGTATACCAGAAGACCTGAGGTTCCTAAAACATGCGGTTAGGCCGTTAGAGATTAGATGGTGCCCGATCAATCGCAGCATAGACTATTTTTAGAAGACTACGACATGACAGCGGCCAAGCTTTCTTAGCTGCTACCGTAACGTCTGCAAAGCGTCATCCGGTGGAGCTCTTCTGGGTGGTGAATAGCTTATTAAACCCTGGCTGTCTCCACCTGGAGACAGACTCGCTAGCTGCCCACTGAGACGAGTTTGCCACCTACTTCGTAGAGAGTTGCTTGCACTCAAATTAACAGCGCCCAAGCCAGAGTCAGAATTTGTAGTTGGGGAGGCCCAATCCTGTATGGTTTTCTTGATTGGCTTTAATTCGTATCATCCACCGATGTGGAAGCTGTGGTTGGAGTGGTGTGAGCAGCCTGTTGTGAAGTAGATCCATGCCCGTCCTGGCTGGTGAAAGCTAGCCGGGAGACATTGGGCTGCTGATGGCTGAGGTTGGTTAATGCTTCCTTTTGGAGTTCTGGTGCTGGACTCAAAATTGTAGTTGTCTGTCCCCTGCTCAAGGGACCATCTCTTGATGTTGAGTCTCCTGCCAGCTACCATCCTGTCTCTAACATTCCCTTTTTAGGGGAAGCTACTGAATGGGTGGTTGCCTCACAGCTCCAAGTGATGGGTGGAGGCTCGTCATCCCCTCAGGAGCACCCTTGTGGTGTCCTGCAGGGATCCATCTTGTCCCCACTCCTTTTCAATGTGTACTGGAGGCCCCTGGGTGAGACTGTGGAAGTCTGGAGTAGGGTACCATCAGTATGCTGATGACACCCAACCCTTTTTCATCTGACCCAGGCCCAGTAGTGTCCGTGCTTAGCAGAGGTCAGGTTGCTGTTTGAGACTTGATGCAGGTGAGCCTATTGAAGGTGAATCCAGACAAGACAGAGGTGATGAGGCTGACCGGCTATGTGACCCGGGGAACATAGGGACCACTCTTATTGATGGGAGTCCAGCCGCCCTTGGTCACTCATGTTCATAGCCTTGCAGTGCTCCTGGATCCATTACTGTGCCTGGATAGCCAGTTTGCCGTGGTGGCCAGGAGTGCTTGTCACCAACTTCACCTAGTGAGAAAGCTGCAACCTTCTCTCCAACTTGGACGTGGTCACTGTCATCCATGCCTTGTAACCTCAAGGCTAGACTACTGTAATGTGCACCGGGAGCACATTACACTACTGCTCTGGAGTCTGCACTGGCTGCCATTAGCTTCCCAGGCACAATTCAAGGTTGTGGTCAAAATTATAGGTTTTGACCGATGAAGCCCTAAATGTCTTGGGCCCCCAGGTATCTGAAAGACCGCTTTTTCCCTTATGTTCCATTGCTGCCCCCAAGATCGGCCAAGGGCACTCTCTTGCCAATACCAACTGCCCGTGAAGTTTGTACAACAAGGGTACGCAAAGAAGCATTCTTGGTGGCTGCTCCACACTTATGGAACTCTCACCCCACCCTTCGAGATTATTATTAAGCATTTATATAGCGCAGCAATGTACCTGGTACTTTACAATTGTAAGAAAGACACTTACAATCTGAGAGACAAGTGGGGTGGAGGGAGAGAAACAAATGGGGGGGAGAACAGAGGAAGAGACAAGGATACATACGTAAGGTCTCAGGTGCACGTGCTTGGCTTAGTTACTCATTTAATGTTACACAAGATACGAATCAGGATAAATCAGCAAGGGCGCGAGGGGAACAAGGAGCCAGGGAAAACTTGATGGGAGATGGGTTTTGAAGATTTGGAGGGAAGAAACTGAGTAAATGTGTTCAGGGAGGGAGTTTCAGGCATGGGGGGCTGCCAGGGAAAAGGGGCGGATGTGTTTTAAGCCCAAGAGATCCACCTGAGCCTGCACCTGCTTACCTTTTAGAAGAGGTGTAAGACCTTTTATTTTGGTGAGGCATTTGGTGGGCTGGGATAGGGTTGGATGGAGTAAAGGGGTTAGGAAGAGGATGGGTGGGGTTTAGGGTTTCTTTTGATTGTTTTTATAGGGGTGTGTATACGTACACAGAGACATACACGTAGAGTGCGCGCACTGAATGTCTATATAGTGCAACCTTGGCTTGAGATTGGCTCCAAAAGTCACTGGAACAGATTATTTTTTTGTTCTGAAAGCTACAGAGAAGCCACATAAAAACTTACTTTGAGGAATGGAACTAGGTAAGGTTGTGGAGACGACTTCAGCTCAACATATAACTTCTTTGTAAATTCTTCTGGTTCAATTTTTGCCTCCTAGGGAAAGAAAAAAAAGCAGGCAATCATTCCCCTTTTACAGATAGGGAATCAAGGTTGAAAGATCAGGACTTGCCCATGACAACCCAGGGAGTTCATGACAAACAGAATTTAAACCTTGATCTCCCATACATTCAAGTCCAGCACCTTATCCACTAGGTTACACCAGTTCTGTTCTTCTGTTGTGTTTCTTCTTTCCTCATTGATCCCAAAACTCAGATCTCCAAAAGCCTGCCTGCTCTAGATCCATCTAAGCCACATCTCCCTTAAGTACACCAGACCACCACTTTTACAAGTGCTGTCTTACACAAAGATTTCTCGCATAACAGCAAGCTAATTAAACATCTTTCATTAATCTTAATTTATCCTATATTTAGATTTTGCTTCTTTCCACACTGGTTTCATTTTTATTTTTGTTTAGATCTCCAAGCAGAGAGGACAGACATTCTTGTATCGCAACATTTGGGAGCAGTGCTGCACCAAGAAACCAACAAGCACGTGCACTTTGGAGATTCAGCAAGAAAAGCCTTTGAAACACTAAGGCCAGATGTAGTGATCTGTGTTCCCTGCAGCGTTTCCTGCTTGAGGAATGCCCACTAGGAGGAGCAACAGATTAATGAGGGGGCAGGGAAAGAACATTACAGGTGAAAGAAGTTGTATGTTCTTGCATTAGACTTCATTCATACTGTACAGGCTCAAGCAATATTCCAAGCTGGGTTCCTCCGCTTCCATAACATTCAAGTTCCAATAGTACACATCCCATCCTTCAGGTGCCATCAATGGAGGTCCCAACTTGACTTGGCCTGTATCATCCTGTTTACTGGGATGCAGGAAGACGACACGACCAAGGCAAAAATTGACAAGCAAAAAGAATGGTAAAGAATCTGAGAAAGCAAAATCAAATTAAATTCTGGCATACCTTGAACCCCATACACTAAAAAACACAACACAAATACTAAGAATTTGACAAGAGAGAGAATTTGTGAAGGCTTTCAGACGCAGTCTCTTGGGAAATACAATCCTGACCTCCTTATTCTAATTCTGCTCTCTGCCCTAGCATGCTGGCGTACCTTGGCATTTTTGAGACACAGTGAACTACTTGCTAAATCAGTCATGTGACAATAAAATGGTGACTACATTTGTAATGGATTTAACAACCCCATTAGTATCAGCGCCATTGTCTTTTTTATGTACAAGAATGGCTATTAGCACTATGCTAAGACTGAGCGCATGATTAGGAGTTTTGCACACTGAACAACATGGGGTGCTGGGAGACGGAAACACTGAAGCACAGTGCTGCAACCATCCTGAAGCACACTGCTGCAACCATCCTGATTGTAACCAAGCCATGCACACGCACCTGAGACTTCGCATCCGCTTGAATGTCTGTTTGTCTTCTCCCCTGTCTCTCCCACTGTCTTCCCCTCCTTGTCTTTTTAGATTGTAAGCCACAGGCAGGGACCGTGTCTATTGTATGTTTCTGTACAGCATCAAGCACATGACTGGCGCTATATAAATGTTTATAATAATAATAATAATAATAATAATAATAATAGTGTCCTGAGCAAAAAGAAAAAGGGCTAGGAACTTCTGCTTTAAGCAGCAGCAATAGTAGACAAGTATGCGAACAGGAGAAATATGAACCTTGCATATATAAACACGAAGTATTGATTCATGAACTGAAATAGAATGGAAACCGTACCAACAGATTTTGTACCAGATTCTTCACATTCTGTCCCATTTCAGGGGCTTGAGGTCCACTAGATGCCAGCTTTATTAATGTTGCAAGGAAGTTTTTGCATTTCTTCACATTTTCAAGCATTTCCTGGTTACAGAGATCAAAGATATGGTTAAACCCTAATTCAGCTAAAGCACTGTATTTATTTATTTGAACGTATATGCCGACCTTCCCACAGAAGTTCAGGGCAGCTTAGAGTACATAAAATAATAAAAACCATACAATAGAAACTTCCATCCTCATCTCAGAACATGCCACCCTTCTACCCAAGAAACACAATCAGTCCCTATTCTTGCCTGTCAAGTGCATTCTCAAGAATTCTTTACACCACCTCTGAAAGTTTCTTCGGCTCAGGCTCAAGCAAATGTCTCGGGGGAATTCCACAAAACCGGGGCAGCAGCCAAGAACGCCCTCCTGCACACCCTCATCCTATGGACAATCGTTAACAAATGAAACCTGCAAGAGGGTGATCCCATCCGACCATAGGGGCCACAATGGGGCATGGCAGTCTTTCAGATATATGGGACCCAGACCATTTAGGGTTTTAAAAACTCAAAAGCAGCACCCTGAATTGTGCCCAGAAAGCTATAGGTAGCTAGTGCAGACTTCAGTACACCGGTGTAACGTGCTCCTGGTGCCTTGTCTGAAAAAGGAACCAAGCCAGCCCATTCTGCACCAGCTGCAGCTTTCCAACAGTCATCCAAGGCAGCCCCATGTAGAGCATGTTGCAGTAGTCTAGCCTCGAGGTGATGAAAACATGGATGACAGTGGTCAGATCCAAGCCAGAGAGAAAAGGTCGCAGCAGCGCTCCTGGCCACTGCCACCACCTGATTCCAGGTGCAACAAGGGATCTGAAAGCACTCCAAGGCTGCAAACCTGATCGACCAGAGGGGGCTGGACTCCATCAATAACCCGAGTCCCAATCCCCTTCAAGTCACAAGATCAACCATCACCACTTCAGTCTTGTCAGGATTCAGCCTCAATTGGCTCACCCTCGTCCAGTCCCTGATAGTCAGGCTTGGGTAAACACAGACTGCAGGGCCCTGGTTTGGGAGAAAAGGAGAGGTAGAGCCTAGTGATGACACCTTACCCCAAACCTCCAAATGATCTCTCCTAGTGGCCTCAGATACACATTGAAAAAGAGAGCCAACATCAAGGTGAGCCTGGCGCTGTCAGGAAACCATCCATTCAATAACCTTCCCTTAAAGATAAGCTGGCCAGATAGTCAGCATCCAAAGATGCTTTCTTAAGCATGGGCCATTTTAAGGGTGTCTGACACCCTCCCCTCCCATAGGGAAGCATAGACAACCCCAGCCAACAATGACCCCAAGGCCTCCTGGCTGGCTTTCACCAGCCAGGATGGACAAGGATCCAGTTCACAACTGGTTGCCCGCATCACCAAGCACCTCCCCTGCATGGGTGGATGATAACTGAAACCAATCTATGAACAGGACAAGACTGAGCTTCCATAACCCCAAACTCGGACTCTGCAGTTTAAATGATGGCACTCAAGCTGGGGTGAATACAAGCAACCTTGTCTGCAAATTAATAAAAAATGTCAGTGGGCATTCCTGTAAAGAACTGTATCTTAAACTCCCATCCCTCCTTACTTTAGAAATGTGGGTCTGCACCACTGTTGTGCCCTCTGCTTTGACAGGAACCGACTTCTGGGAAACAGGGGGCGTAGATGGTCCAGTAGCTGGAGCAGAGGGTGCAGGTGGTCCAGTAACCAGAATCTTTACAGGTGCTCCCGAACTTGAAGGCTTTACAGTAGTAACCGTGGTAATGTTCTTAGCTGCAGCTGCTGGCTGGAAAAAAAAACTGAACATTTTACTGACATTTTCCCAATATAATGTAGAGACGCCATACAAAACACCATTCAGGTTCTGGCGGTATCTGCAAGATTAAATCATAATACAGTGAAAATGATCAAATTCTGTCTAAAAAAGTTCATGTGACTCTATAGTTCAAGTGCCTTACTAGTTTACTGTCTCAAATAAAAAGAATTTGACACAGTAGTAAACTCATAAGGTATGTAAGATTATCGAGTTGCAGAGTGGCTCTATAATTAAGGCAGCTGCATTGCTACATTAAAATCAAACATTCTATTAGTTATAAAATCAGGATAATTTGTCCTATCAGCGTGAGGTTCACTTGGGTGAGATGTAGAATCTGTCCAAACTTCAGGCAAATAGGAAATTTGAAAAAAATGGGGGCGTGAGAAAAGCCGATTCCATGCTGCCCATTTCATTAACATTGTTTTGTTATTACGTGAGGAGATGAGCATTCAACACAGGTTGTTGTGCGGACAGAACAGAGCTGGGGCGGTGGATGGGGCAAACCTGGGGCTTCCCATTGTCAAGCAAACCCAGCAGGTGAATCTGACAAGGCACAAGGTATACCAATTGGAAGTAATGGGGCTTTGGGAATACCAGTAGCCTAATGGGTAATAAGTCAATAAAATGGCAGATACTTAACTGAAACAAAAAGTGGGGCAGTATCTGAAATGCCAGAAGCAGCTTGGTTTGGAGGGGGGAGAGAAAGCCTTAAAAAGGCCAGGAAGGAAGAAAGGCAAGGAAGCTTGGGAGGAAGAGGATTGGGGCTGAAAAACTAAGGCAAAATGTGGGTGCATGGAACCTAAGTTGTAAGTGAGCACAGTATGCAAGACTGTACAATGTCTTTACTGCTTACATGGCACACATGCAAGCTAAGGCAGGAGCTTTAACTTATGATTTCTATGCTTTTTGGAGTATAAGTGAATTTGTAAGAGCCTTAACTCATCTCTTACATCAGAAGTTTTTTCATCTAAGAACATGTACTTTGACAGATTTGCAATTACATACCAGGAAGAGAAACCCCTATCCCCATATGGCCTGTCAGCACATGCCTCCTTTCCAAATATCATTTTTGCAATATTCTGACTGGAATAGTTACCCGCACACTCTCCAGATTCATGTCTTCTTCCAGAATTGGATGAAAAAACATTATAGGAGGGAGGGGGGATTATTCATGCTAAGAACACAACAATCCCAACATCCTTCAATACACCCCCCCAAAAAACAATCTGAAGAACGTAGAAAGTCTGAATTCAGCTACAGATTGAGAAGCCTGGTGCAAAAACAAGAGAGGCTGAGACAGTGTTCCACAAACCACTTATGGGCTTCAATGGGACTACTTAGCAGTAAGTGGTTTGTGGATCACAACCTCTCTGTAGGCGGGGGGGAGGTTTACTTCCATTGGCCCTAACTGAAGGTTTTGAATTTGGGTTCCACGGAAAGCAATAGCTAGCAGACAGGAGAATCAAGCAGGATAGCAATGGTTCCCCAAAAGTCATCTGTGGTCAGGTGGTGTAGCCACAATTAGGTGGAAAGGAGCAATGGTTCAGAAGCATTGTGAGGTAAGAGACTGAAGGCTCTTATTTGGTAAGTGATCTCTCCATTACTGAATCAAGCCAACAAGCCCAAACTTATTTATTTATTTAAAAAAATTATACCCCACACCTCCTGCCAGGCAGCCCGGAGTGGCTAACAAATAAATAAAAATAATTTATATAAAACACTCAATAAAAACAGCGAGACAAAAACCCATAACCCCCACCATCCCATCCACCCTCACCCTTCTGCCTCGCCAAACACCTGGCGGAACAGCCAGGTCTTACAATTCCGACGGAAACTCGGGAGGTCTGGGGCCAGACGGGCCCCCATCGGGAGGGAGTTCCACAGGCACGGTGTGGCCACCGAGAACGCCCCGTCCTGCGTGGCCCTCCAGGCTTCACTCTGGTCAGTGCTCATGCAGCTGTGCTATACTCCAAACTTTGGGGGGGGGGAGGGGGAGGGAAGGTTATCAAAAAGTTTGTGTATACACAGCTCAGGACTGCATTTATTTATTTATTACACAGTTTTATACCACGCCCTTCTGCAAAGCAGTTCGGGGTGGCTTACAAATTTAACACAAAAATATAAAACAGAAAATACAAATAAAACCACTTTAGGGGGAAGCAATGAAGATATAAACAAAAAACAACCCCTCCCAACCCTCAACCCCCCCACCCCCAAACCCATCCCTCCCTCATCTTTCCCCACCACCAAATGCCTGGTGGAACATACAGGTTTTACAAACATGACGAAAAGTCAGCAGGTCCAGGGCCAGGTGAGCCTTCTCCAGGAGGGAGTTCCACAGCTGAGGTGCGGCCACAGACAACACCCTCTCCATAGTGGTCACCTGATTTACTCGGAGGACCTCCCAAGAAGCTGCCCCCAGTGAACTGCAGGGACCGACTGAGGACCCGGGAAGTGAGGTGGTCCTGCAGATAGGTCAGGCAGAGGCCGTGTAGGGCTTTAAAAGTGAGAACCAACATCTTGAATTGGGCCCGAAAGAAAACAGGCAGCTAGTGCAGAGAATGAAGCACTGGTATAATGTGCTCCTGGCAACACTACCCCGTAAGGAGCCGGGCCGCCACATTCTGCACCACCTGCAACCTCTGGACCGTCACCAGGGTCAGCCCCATGTAGAGCGCTACCTCATGTAGAGCCCCACGTAGAGTGTTAAAGAAGGGAGGCACCACTAATCGTACAATTGCCTGCCTTTATAAAGGCTTTAATACATGAATTCATTTACAATAAGGCTGATACACAGGGGCTGAATGGGTGCCTTCCAGAACACACCAGGAACTCTTGTTCGGCTGTAACAGATTTGCATCTTTCTCTATCATGCATAGAAAGATTCTTGTAACTCACTGGTTAGCATGGGTTACAAGTCCAAGTACATACTCAGCACTCGCATGTCTAAGGAGGGCAGTAATTTTTACACACAGTAAGCAATCATTTTTTCTGCATCTTTCAATTTCTCTTCTTGCTTCTTTATTGCAGATGAGCTCGCCCCCCTTTAAAAAATTTTAATAATCATTGAGAACAAACGTTGTTAAATGGAATTTTGGTTTTGCGATAACCTAAGGTTAAGCTATTAATAAAGACTTGACTTGAGAACAAAAGTGTTGCAATTACAGTATTGCATCTTAAGTTTCTGCCATGAGCCACAAGACCATTTGAAACTTTGTCTGGTCTTTCTGACAAAGCAATCATGCCAGCACTCAAACAGATCTCACCCATGCCACCACTACTGCCTCTGGGGACAACTCAATAGATCTCCAGCCACAAGACGACTTACTGGGCAAGAGAAACCCAGGAACAAATGGTAGAAGTGCAATCTGGTGCAGGAAGAGTACATATCAACTTGCAATTCTCCCTCTCCCAACAAAGATCTTTGTAGCCCGCATATTACACGGGCCTGATTATAGTGGGGAATGCACCACCCACTCACATTTCCTCCCCATCATACTTAGGGTCATGTGGGCAAGTCCAATGTTACATCCATGGCACGTTTGTGTGAGCAAACAAAATATAAGGGGCTCTAGAGCAGCTCCTGTGTGTTCTAGTATATTGCAGTTGAAGAGAAAACGGGCATTCCTGAAACTACACAAATACAATGAAAGGAAGCCTCCCTTACACTCTTTTGATAGTGCTGGTGCAGGAATAAGTTTTTTCACACTGACCCCCTAGTCCTCTCCACTACATGCAATAGAAACTACGCTTTTAGTACAAAACTAGAGCAATTCAGAATGCCAGGAAAAAACAACAACACATACCTGTACAACAGGTCTTTGAACAGCTGATATTGCAGAAGATGTTGTCTGAGATACCTCTTTGACAGGAGTTGCTATTACTTTTTTAATTAGTTGCGTCCCCGGGTTCTTTAAGAAGACATGTAAAATAAGTTACATCGTAAGAATAAAGGTTTTCTTGGCTAAATGTTTGAGTTCTTGTTTGATGCAAGATCTTTAGCTACATCTAAAATGGTGTCATTTCCTTAATACATAATACTCAAACATGAATAAAGTTTCACTTTAAATCTTCTTACCTAATGTAGTCAAAACCAATGCTAAGTTAAAGAACTTCAGATTTACTTTTTAATGTACAGNCCCTCCTTACTTTAGAAATGTGGGTCTGCACCACTGTTGTGCCCTCTGCTTTGACAGGAATCGACTTCTGGGAAACAGGGGGCGTAGATGGTCCAGTAGCTGGAGCAGAGGGTGCAGGTGGTCCAGTAACCAGAATCTTTACAGGTGCTCCCGAACTTGAAGGCTTTACAGTAGTAATCGTGGTAATGTTCTTAGCTGCAGCTGCTGGCTGGAAAAAAAAACTGAACATTTTACTGACATTTTCCCAATATAATGTAGAGACGCCATACAAAACACCATTCAGGTTCTGGCGGTATCTGCAAGATTAAATCATAATACAGTGAAAATGATCAAATTCTGTCTAAAAAAGTTCATGTGACTCTATAGTTCAAGTGCCTTACTAGTTTACTGTCTCAAATAAAAAGAATTTGACACAGTAGTAAACTCATAAGGTATGTAAGATTATCGAGTTGCAGAGTGGCTCTATAATTAAGGCAGCTGCATTGCTACATTAAAAACAAACATTCTATTAGTTATAAAATCAGGATAATTTGTCCTATCAGCGTGAGGTTCACTTGGGTGAGATGTAGAATCTGTCCAAACTTCAGGCAAATAGGAAATTTGAAAAAAATTGGGGCGTGAGAAAAGCCGATTCCATGCTGCCCATTTCATTAACATTGTTTTGTTATTACGTGAGGAGATGAGCATTCAACACAGGTTGTTGTGCGGACAGAACAGAGCTGGGGCGGTGGATGGGGCAAACCTGGGGCTTCCCATTGTCAAGCAAACCCAGCAGGTGAATCTGACAAGGCACAAGGTATACCAATTGGAAGTAATGGGGCTTTGGGAATACCAGTAGCCTAATGGGTAATAAGTCAATAAAATGGCAGATACTTAACTGAAACAAAAAGTGGGGCAGTATCTGAAATGCCAGAAGCAGCTTGGTTTGGAGGGGGGAGAGAAAGCCTTAAAAAGGCCAGGAAGGAAGAAAGGCAAGGAAGCTTGGGAGGAAGAGGATTGGGGCTGAAAAACTAAGGCAAAATGTGGGTGCATGGAACCTAAGTTGTAAGTGAGCACAGTATGCAAGACTGTACAATGTCTTTACTGCTTACATGGCACACATGCAAGCTAAGGCAGGAGCTTTAACTTATGATTTCTATGCTTTTTGGAGTATAAGTGAATTTGTAAGAGCCTTAACTCATCTCTTACATCAGAAGTTTTTTCATCTAAGAACATGTACTTTGACAGATTTGCAATTACATACCAGTAAGAGAAACCCCTATCCCCATATGGCCTGTCAGCACATGCCTCCTTTCCAAATATCATTTTTGCAATATTCTGACTGGAATAGTTACCCGCACACTCTCCAGATTCATGTCTTCTTCCAGAATTGGATGAAAAAACATTATAGGAGGGAGGGGGGATTATTCATGCTAAGAACACAACAATCCCGACATCCTTCAATACACCCCCCCAAAAAACAATCTGAAGAACGTAGAAAGTCTGAATTCAGCTACAGATTGAGAAGCCTGGTGCAAAAACAAGAGAGGCTGAGACAGTGTTCCACAAACCACTTATGGGCTTCAATGGGACTACTTAGCAGTAAGTGGTTTGTGGATCACAACCTCTCTGTAGGCGGGGGGGAGGTTTACTTCCATTGGCCCTAACTGAAGGTTTTGAATTTGGGTTCAACGGAAAGCAATAGCTAGCAGACAGGAGAATCAAGCAGGATAGCAATGGTTCCCCAAAAGTCATCTGTGGTCAGGTGGTGTAGCCACAATTAGGTGGAAAGGAGCAATGGTTCAGAAGCATTGTGAGGTAAGAGACTGAAGGCTCTTATTTGGTAAGTGATCTCTCCATTACTGAATCAAGCCAACAAGCCCAAACTTATTTATTTATTTAAAAAAATTATACCCCACACCTCCTGCCAGGCAGCCCGGAGTGGCTAACAAATAAATAAAAATAATTTATATAAAACACTCAATAAAAACAGCGAGAAAAAAACCCATAACCCCCACCATCCCATCCACCCTCACCCTTCTGCCTCGCCAAACACCTGGCGGAACAGCCAGGTCTTACAATTCCGACGGAAACTCGGGAGGTCTGGGGCCAGACGGGCCCCCATCGGGAGGGAGTTCCACAGGCACGGTGTGGCCACCGAGAACGCCCCGTCCTGCGTGGCCCCCCAGGCTTCACTCTGGTCAGTGCTCATGCAGCTGTGCTATACTCCAAACTTTGGGGGGGGGGAGGGGGAGGGAAGGTTATCAAAAAGTTTGTGTATACACAGCTCAGGACTGCATTTATTTATTTATTACACAGTTTTATACCACGCCCTTCTGCAAAGCAGTTCGGGGTGGCTTACAAATTTAACACAAAAATATAAAACAGAAAATACAAATAAAACCACTTTAGGGGGAAGCAATGAAGATATAAACAAAAAACAACCCCTCCCAACCCTCAACCCCCCCACCCCCAAACCCATCCCTCCCTCATCTTTCCCCACCACCAAATGCCTGGTGGAACATACAGGTTTTACAAGCATGACGAAAAGTCAGCAGGTCCAGGGCCAGGTGAGCCTTCTCCAGGAGGGAGTTCCACAGCTGAGGTGCGGCCACAGACAACACCCTCTCCATAGTGGTCACCTGATTTACTCGGAGGACCTCCCAAGAAGCTGCCCCCAGTGAACTGCAGGGACCGACTGAGGACCCGGGAAGTGAGGTGGTCCTGCAGATAGGTCAGGCAGAGGCCGTGTAGGGCTTTAAAAGTGAGAACCAACATCTTGAATTGGGCCCGAAAGAAAACAGGCAGCTAGTGCAGAGAATGAAGCACTGGTATAATGTGCTCCTGTCAACACTACCCCGTAAGGAGCCGGGCCGCCACATTCTGCACCACCTGCAACCTCTGGACCGTCACCAGGGTCAGCCCCATGTAGAGCGCTACCTCATGTAGAGCCCCACGTAGAGTGTTAAAGAAGGGAGGCACCACTAATCGTACAATTGCCTGCCTTTATAAAGGCTTTAATACATGAATTCATTTACAATAAGGCTGATACACAGGGGCTGAATGGGTGCCTTCCAGAACACACCAGGAACTCTTGTTCGGCTGTAACAGATTTGCATCTTTCTCTATCATGCATAGAAAGATTCTTGTAACTCACTGGTTAGCATGGGTTACAAGTCCAAGTACATACTCAGCACTCGCATGTCTAAGGAGGGCAGTAATTTTTACACACAGTAAGCAATCATTTTTTCTGCATCTTTCAATTTCTCTTCTTGCTTCTTTATTGCAGATGAGCTCGCCCCCCTTTAAAAAATTTTAATAATCATTGAGAACAAACGTTGTTAAATGGAATTTTGGTTTTGCGATAACCTAAGGTTAAGCTATTAATAAAGACTTGACTTGAGAACAAAAGTGTTGCAATTACAGTATTGCATCTTAAGTTTCTGCCATGAGCCACAAGACCATTTGAAACTTTGTCTGGTCTTTCTGACAAAGCAATCATGCCAGCACTCAAACAGATCTCACCCATGCCACCACTACTGCCTCTGGGGACAACTCAATAGATCTCCAGCCACAAGACGACTTACTGGGCAAGAGAAACCCAGGAACAAATGGTAGAAGTGCAATCTGGTGCAGGAAGAGTACATATCAACTTGCAATTCTCCCTCTCCCAACAAAGATCTTTGTAGCCCGCATATTACACGGGCCTGATTATAGTGGGGAATGCACCACCCACTCACATTTCCTCCCCATCATACTTAGGGTCATGTGGGCAAGTCCAATGTTACATCCATGGCACGTTTGTGTGAGCAAACAAAATATAAGGGGCTCTAGAGCAGCTCCTGTGAGTTCTAGTATATTGCAGTTGAAGAGAAAACGGGCATTCTTGAAACTACACAAATACAATGAAAGGAAGCCTCCCTTACACTCTTTTGATAGTGCTGGTGCAGGAATAAGTTTTTTCACACTGACCCCCTAGTCCTCTCCACTACATGCAATAGAAACTACGCTTTTAGTACAAAAATAGAGCAATTCAGAATGCCAGGAAAAAACAACAACACATACCTGTACAACAGGTCTTTGAACAGCTGATATTGCAGAAGATGTTGTCTGAGATACCTCTTTGACAGGAGTTGCTATTACTTTTTTAATTAGTTGCGTCCCCGGGTTCTTTAAGAAGACATGTAAAATAAGTTACATCGTAAGAATAAAGGTTTTCTTGGCTAAATGTTTGAGTTCTTGTTTGATGCAAGATCTTTAGCTACATCTAAAATGGTGTCATTTCCTTAATACATAATACTCAAACATGAATAAAGTTTCACTTTAAATCTTCTTACCTAATGTAGTCAAAACCAATGCTAAGTTAAAGAACTTCAGATTTACTTTTTAATGTACAGAAGTCAGAGGGTTACTACTATTGTTAAGTTATACACTGAACAGTAATAATCAGAGAGACAGGTCTCTACCCCAACGGGCTTACTATTACCATGACGCACTTTTATTTTACGGTGATTAACACTCAAGATTTGCGTAAATGTGTGGAACTTAAAAGCTTGCCTTTAACACCTATGGATCCAGATTTGGCCTAAATAGGAGCTTAAACCTATATTTCAAAAACTAAGATTTAAAACTCAATTTGATTACCATTTATGACAAATGGAGTAGTTTACTCATCTAGGATACTGAGAGACTAGCCGTATACTTTTCTAATTCAACGGTGACTGAATTTCAAATACTGCTACTTTAGAGTCTAAACAGTAACTGCTTACTTAGTACTTGGAAATGAAAAAACTTTTAGAAGTTCCATGAAAACATTTAATATACTGTTGATCAGTTTTGCTTTAATTGCAGCATTATTTCTTATCAATACATTATGTCTCACATTCATCAGTGCATCTCCTTTATTTGTATTGTGAGTAACTCCTTGGGAACGCTAAATTCTCCAGGTCCCTGTTGGTGAGCAATTAGCAGAGAGAGGCCTGCCCATAATGCATGTCCCAGTCCAGGACCAAGATTCAGGCTAACAACAAGCAGCAGTGACAAGAAGCAAAACCCTCACTAGCTCACAATGCAAGACTGAGCAAAAGGTTTCCAGTTCTGAAGGGGGTTTAGCCCTTCTAGTTCAAAAGCAACATCTGGATTCCCCATTGCATGTCCCAGTCCAAGGCTTGCAGTGTGTGCAGGAAGGTGGTGCTAGAATTTTGTCTGTCAGTCCCCACTACCTCTTCCCCTACTGTCAGTAGATAAGCTAAATGGGCACAATTCTTACAAGAGGGAGGGAGCGCGACATGGCCCCCTTGTGAGGGGGGTGATGGATACATGGGGGGGGGGGGGGNGAGGGTTCCCCTCCCCCAATTACTTTTTCTCCTGCCCTGCCTCTGGGGGTGCTGGGCTCACGAGACTCTCCAGCTACCCACCCCCCTAGGTTCTTGTGGGCCCCTCAAGTGGTGTCACTGGGGGTGGGGGAACACGACTGATGATTGGGTGCCAGAGGAGCCTGTTTGGAGGGGGAGGTAGGAGAAAGATATTGGGGCTGTGTTGGGCATGGGGAAGTATGGTGAGGGAGGATGGTCCATCAGGAGAGAGACTTGGCATCTATCCCTGTTGGGGGGGGCGCATTTCTGTATTAATTGTTGAAGTTTCCATTTCATTGACAAAAAACCACAGAACAATGGGGTTTTTGTCAATGAAACTGAAGCTACAATAACTTAATACAGAAATGCACAACCATAGTGCCAGTGTCCCACTCCCACCGTCTCAAGGTATCTGAGATTTCAGGTCAGTAGGGTCTCTGATCCGATACTGATGCTGCTCAATACAAGGTCAGTGACTAATAAAACATCCACCACCTATGATCTTATTCAGGATGAGGCTGACAACCACATATGGATTACGGAGGCCTGGCTGGATGAGGCATCTGGGCCCGTTTTGTTCCAGATGGTGCCAGTCAGGTACTCAGTGCAGCATCAGCCTATGACTGGAGTGGCTGTGATCTGTAACACCACCTTGACCTTTCGAAGATTATCTTGTGCCTTACTCACTGAACATGGAGTGCGTCCACCTTGTGTTGGATTTGGCAGAGGACAGATTTGGGATTCTGCTGGTGTACTGAACACCCCACTGCATAGCAGACTCCTTGAGTGCTCTAGTTGAGCTGGAGCTTACAGAATCTACAACGTCATCTTATCCCTAGGAGGTTTCTTGGCTGAAACAGTGGTTCTAAATTTTTTTTGCCTTTTGAGACTTAAAGTGGCTCTAAACAGCTAAGAATATCCAAATCATCAATTGGGATCATGACTCCACGTGCAGGTAACACCCCACTTGAGTGAACCAACAGTTTGGAATGCTTTGCTATAGGAATTCTGAAGTTACCGTGCTTCAAAGTTAGCTTGCCAATTTGCAAGGAGATGGCTGTAAGCAGCAAAAAGGTTCAGATGCAATTACAACTTTTGAACAGTTTACTGTTCTTATATTTAAGTTAAGAATCTTATCGCACAAGCTGTGAAGTAGAGAGGAATGTAACCAGGAGTTCATTTAAAGAACCAACAGCAAAACAGGCAGCTTAACCCTATGCCTTTTTAAGTAAAAATCATACTGAAAAATCTGTTCTCAGTAGAATTTAAAATAAGTTAGCAAAATTAGGTTCACAAGCATAAAGCCTTATGGTACAGCTTCTGCAAAGTTATGCTGTTTAAAGACGTTACCTGTACAGTACATATTCGTACTGTAGGTGTGCTCGTAGGGGCTGATGGTCTTGCACTTGTGTTATTTTGCATCTGGCTTTGTGCTCTGGCTATTGCTTGTTGAGACACCAGCATTAGCTGACCATTGCTACTTCGAATAAGAACAGTTCCTGCAGGCAAAAAATGAGAACATCCTTACCTAAGAGAATGCATTAACAGCTCCTAGTGAAGTATTCTTAAATTAGTTGTATTACACATAAAGATCAATGTTAAATACCAAAGTTCCACTTTAAAAAGCAAGAAAGATTACTAAGAGATTATAACAGTATAGCCCATGTGAAGGATAGTAACAAAGGCGATCATCCTCAAAGTCTGCATTATAATCAATAGAATCTGCAGCCTTTCCATTACATCTGGTGTCCAGCCGGTTAGCCAGGAGCAAAACTTGGTTGAGGTTTCCCACCACCACTAGAGTCCTTCCATTTTGACAAGCTTAAGGAGGTACTCTCGGCACCATCCTAACTCTGCCAAACATTCCCTTATGAGTATGACTGCTATCACCGACATTCTAGAGAGCCACATTTCAAAGTGGAGTGGGCAAGAGGTTTGGTGTAAGTTCAGCTCCAATAGCTGTACAAGCAGAACGGAAACAGGAAGTACCCCAAGACCCCATGTAGGACACCCTCCCCACAAAAGAGCCAGGTGCAAAGAAAGGAAAGGGACCCTGCATCCTGGTAACAATTGCCTCCACAAGGTGTGACAAAGCAGTTCCTGGCCTTTAGATACATCACCAAACTGAAAGGTGCATGAGCTAAGCTGTTGAAATAAAACCTTGATGCCCAATGTCTCATCCAGCTAGAGTCAGGTGCATTAGCTCAAATCATAGAGGCTGTTTTCTAGCCCCAGAAGCACCAGAGACACTTCACCAATATTTATTTTATTTATTTATATTTACATTTATATCCCACCCCCTCCTGTCAGCAGATGACTTGGGACAGCTTACAAAATACATTTTAAAACCATAAAAACAATAAATACAATAAAAATAGAGAGAGGGAACCTAACGTCAGCATAAATAAGGGTAAAACAGTCTGACTAAAAAACACCTTGGAGCCACCCGGTTGATGGTCCTCTCCAGCAAGATGTTCCATGCTTGGACGAGATCATCAGCCGAGCGGCTATCGAAGTCCAAGGACACCTCCCCCAGGGTGTCTTGGAACCACTGCGGTTCCATCAGCCTCCAGAGTCAGACCATTCTAATAGGTCTCACTCCTTTCCGGGCGGCTATTGTGTGCTACGAGTCTGGCATGCAGGAGGTAATGATCAGACCATGACAAGGGCATAACACTAACCTCCCCCACTACCAGATCACCTGCCTCAAGGGCAGAGCAGAATACCAGGTCAAGCATATGCACCCACCCCCCTCGTGCATTGGGTCATTAACCATATGGGATGTGTCCATGGTTGTCATGGCGGTCATGAACTCACGCTCCGCTCCTGCAAGGCCAGCGTCGGCGTGGATGTTGAGATGGCCCAGGATCCAGGCGCTTGGGGAGCGCACCACCACCTCCGACACCAGCTCCGCTAGAGCGGTGGGATGCCACTGGGAAGGAAGGAGCCTGGTACACCAGCAACACCCCAATTTTGTCCCCTGCCAAATCAAACACCACGTGGAGAGCCTCTATTCCTGGGATAGACTGCATTAGATACTTCCTAGCAGTCCAAGACTCCTTAAAAACCATAGCTACACTGGCTGGTGCTGCACGAAGTACCCCACCAGAATGAGGTCCACCAAAATCAGGCCCACCTTCCCATCCAGTCAGGTCTCCATGAAGCACACACGGTCCACGACCTGATCCAGGATTAAATCCCGGATCACTGATGCTTTATTAGCCACAGACCTTGCATTCAACAGCAGCAGCCCCAAACAGAGGGACCTCAGACCTTGATCCATCCTCCCACCTGAGGGGGGGGGGGCTGCTCCTGGGAATAGGCACCATGCACCTTGGTCCCCAGGCCACCCGTACCATTCGCCCCCCCCCGCGACCATACCTCACCCACCCCAGAACGACTCCTATGGCTGCTTCACACACACACACCCTCCACTCTAACCCGACCCCAGTTGCCGGCTGCTTCGTCCAGGCCTTGGTGGAAACCCTCCCTCCACACCCATACCCCCCCACCGGAACTACCCTCCAACCCCCACCACCTGCTACCACCAAGTGGTCCCCTCCAAGGTTTGCCCCTACCCTCACACTGGGGTGCCCCACCTCAGAACCTCCACCTCCCTAACCCAACTCCCACTCTCCCCCCACTGGGGTCACAGTCCCAGTCCCAAAGGTCATCCCCTAACTCTCCGCTGTTTTTCCCTTAACCTCAATTCCATTAGCCTCAGTTCTAGCCCCCCTGTACTCCCTAGGCGCACGCTCATGGCTGTGCCTGCAGCTTCCCAGCTGCGAAACAAAGCCCCTAAGCCGGAAATCCAGCTGGGTCTGTACTGGTCCCACCTCCACACAGGTGACTGCAAGGTTTGAATCTCACTTCTGCCAGCTGCACCTCCTAAACATCTCACCCTTTATCTTTGGAAGCAGCACCCTGTTCTCCTAGGTAAGGAGCAAGAAGGTGCCACCTCATTTTTTCTGAAAAAGCTAGCAAGGTGACAGTCAAGAATAGAACCCAGGGCACTTGAAATGGCTAATCAAGTTGCTAATGTTATTGCTGTAGCTATCTGACAAAGAACTGTTTGACAGGAAACACCCTTCTTTAGTAACAATTAAGAGCAGCCAATAGTTGCACCTATAGCTCAAGTGACAAAATAGAAGGTCAAGGGTACAAATCTGATTTTGGTAAGAAATTATATCTTTAAAAAAAAAAAAAGCAATGAAAGCATTCAGCCAGTGACAAAAGCCCATTGGACAAAGGCAAAGAAAGCAGGTTTTTATAGTGAGAAGGGGGTCTCTTGCTCCAACCCCAGAACTGAGCCCTATTCTCAGTTCCCTCTCAGCACAGCTGAGGGAGGGGACTACCCTGCTCTCTGGTTAGTAGGGAACATGTGAGCCCAGCTTGCACTCCAAGTTCTTATGGGGGCTTGCAGTGCCAAGAGGACACAGCCCTCTTACTGAGGGAGCAACACATTGCTCCTCCCCCCAACACCCTTGTGGGGGCGGGGTCTAGGGAACGGAGTTTTGGGGACACTCCCCATGACACCGGGGGCAGCTGGAGGCATGTGCTGGAGGTGCGGATCGAAAGGGCAGAGCCAAAGGGCCTTTGGCCGTGCCCTTCAGCTGGGCTGGGAGGTTGCGGCAGAGGGATCATTAGTGGGTCTTAAAAATGTGAGTTTTCTCCTGGCAAAGTTGGTGGGAAAGGTCTTCCCCCTGTGAGAGAGGGGGAGGAGAAGGAACTCCCCTTGTGGCAGCAGGGGAGGGAAGACAGTGGGGTGTGGAGCCGACTGCCTGGTGTGAGCAGGCAGTGGCATGAGTGGTGCCAGTGGATAAAGTATTAGGATGATGATATATATATAATTAATGTTAAATGGAGTTATGGGATTTTGTGTATATTATGATATATTGTGTGGGTTCCCCTGTGTGGGATTTAAACCCAAGAATTGTATTTGTTGATATTGTAAGCCGCCTCGAGCCAACCTGGGTTGGGAGAGTGCGGGGTATAAAACAGTGAAATTAAAATCTCCAGCTGGGACTTAATAAGCAGCAGAGTTTGGGCTGCCTGATGGGATCCACCTGGTCCTCAGCAAGCAGGGGGAGAAAAGGGTCTGAACTATAATTTGCCTAGCATAGGGGTATCAGAGAATCCACACAAGCCCTAAAGCTGCATGAACTGGTAGAAAAAGCTTTGTGGTTTTTTTCATTAACTAATAAAGGCTGAACTCCAAGAACTCCTATAAGATACTCATTGTGCAGAAAGCCATGTTGTAAACTCAGCTCTTAATTCCCAGCCAAGAATCCACACACAAGTAAAGCCTTATGTGCACCAAGTAGAAACAGAGTTGGAAAGGACCCCAGAGGTTGTGTCCAACCCCCTGCTCATCCACAGCTACAGCATCCCTGACAGGTGGCCATCCAGCCTCTGTTTGAAAACCACCAAGGAAGGAGAGTCCACCACCTCCCGAGGCAATTTATAGCAAGTATAGTGAAAGCTTTAATCAGGTCCTGGCTTATTAAGCCAGGAAAGAATTCACATGGAAGAGAAACCCTATACATTCCAAGAGTGCATGAAAGTCTTCCAGCGAAGCACCCAAGTATCCACACGAGAGAGGAACAAGTGACCCTACTCCGTGAAATGCTTCATAGCATGCTCATACCTTACACACCACAGAAACCCAATAAGTGCCATAACTGTAGGGAAAGCTTCAGTGCAAGCTCAGGTCTTTATTACAAACTGAATACACAGACAGGGGAGAGAATATAAATGCCATGGGTTGGTTCACTGAGGGAGTAGGTCTGTCTTACATGCAGGTCTGTTAGTGAACTGGAAATTCTGCCCTAGCTTCCTTCCTGTTGGCACCTGACTTGTAGCTTTCTTTAAACCTAGACTTGGTGTTCAGTAACCGGTTGTTTCAATATTTAAAGTCCCCCACACAGTTTCTCCCATCACTGCCTCAGCTGTGGCTGGGAGAGAATCTACAATTGGTATAGTACACAAGGGGAGTAGATGGTAGAACAGATTGGGAAACATTGTGTATTAAGTCATGAAGTGACTAAAATTGTAGAGCATGAATTTATCCAATCAAGTAAGTAAAGATATCCATTTGCAGAAAGGAAGCCAGACAGTTTCTTGCATTGAACACCAATAAATCTATCAAAAGAAAAACAGTTTGCATTACTTTAACAGACAAGTTATCTTTGGGCACACTGGTACTTGCCAGATCTTGAAGGTGCTGAAAGACATTTACTAATGTTCTTCAGCTTTGGCCACATGAATAACCCCTTTTGAATGAAAGCAACTACGGAAGAGTACACAAGAACTTTCCTCTGTTCCTTTAAGTTTTAGTACAGTTCATTTTGGGTTGATGACCATTTTCCACTGAAAGTGGAAAATTTTCCAGACATTGGATCAGTATTTTCAGTTCTATCATGAACCATAAACAAACCCTCTCTTGTAGAGTGGAGCTCTGCTTTGATCAAGAACAAAAAGTTGCCTATTACATATGGGATCTGAATTGTTAATGTTCACCAACAGCAACATCTACTGGTAGGATGAAATAAAAGTCTGTTATGTTCAACTATAGAGACAAAGTAGTGCAGCGATATCTTTTATTGGACCAACTACAGTTTGTTGAGGTCAATCAAAGCTGCTCTTGCTCCAGGGTACACCACCTTGCATTCACACTACCCTAGAACAAACTATTACTCTGGCTAAACAGCGTAGATAACTCTACAGGTAGTTGCTCCAGGGCCACTGACTGCGTGAATAATACTGCTAGTTATGTGAGCACTATGTGGTGCAGCTAGGTGTTTCAAGTCATTAGCATTCACACCCCCATTTGGTTTTCAGGACTTTTGCTTCCGAGATGCAAATTGCCATGTGACTGCTACACCAAGGGACAACTGTCCACAGGTCACAGTGGCCTATAGCCACCATCCCACATATAAGTTTTTTAAAAGGTTCCTACCTGATTTAAAGAATCAGGGAGGGGGCTGGGCAGGGATCCTGCAAGAGCTGGCTGCACAAACTGCCTGGATCCCTTGCAGCTGTGTCATTCTCCTCTCCTTCCCCAGGTAACACCATAAAAGGGGACTGCCCTGAGGGCGGCTCCCTCTGAGTGGTGGCGGAAGGGCCGGGCAGGGGCAGGGCAGACACCCTAACGAGTGGGATTACCATCATGCTGCTGCCCTGCTGTTCCGCTGCCACTGCCGGAACTCCGGACCAGCGTGGGGGCTGGGTGCCAGGGACACCAGCTGGGCTGTCAGCCCCACCACTGCCGTTGGGCCCCAGGAGGCTGTTGGGAGTAGGGACTGGGTTTAGGGGGGCTGCCACTGCCGGAACTCCGGACCAGCGTGGGGGCTGGGTGCCAGGGACACCAGCTGGGCTGTCAGCCCCACCACCGCCGTTGGGCCCCAGGAGGCTGTTGGGAGTAGGGACTGGGTTTAGGGGGGTGGGAAGGTCCCGACATACGCACCCAGGTGTGAGGTGGGGGGCATATGGAGGGAGGGGTGTCACCCGGTGTGAGGGGGCGAGGGTGGATAGGGGAGAGGGAGGTATCGGGGGGGGTGAGGGACAAAGGGACTGGGTTAGGGGGGAGGGGCAACTCCCCTTGGTGTGAGGGAGGGGCATAGCCCCTGGAGGAGCGGGAGAGATGGAACCGGGGCCCAGCTCAGCCCTGCTGCTCTTGTTGTTGTCACTGCCACCGCCAGGTCTGTTGTTGGGGGAGTGGAGAGAAGATGTTCTCCCTTGCAGTACAGCCAGGCTGCCTGCCTTTGGCCCTGGTGGGCTGGAAGTCCACACTGGAGCACTGGGTCCACCCCCTCCTCCAACAGGGGGAGGGGGAGATGGAACCAGGGGCCGGTTACTCTCAGTCCTGGTGGGGCCCGGCCTGGCCCTGCCGCTCTCACCACCCACCGTCAGGTCGGTTGTTGGGGGGGGCGGGGGAAGAGGGGAGAGAAGACGTTTCCCCTTGTGGTACAGCCAGGCTGCCTGCCTTTGGCCCTAGTGGGCCGGAAGTCCCCGCTGGAGCACTGGTCCCGACCCCTCCTCCATCCAGGTAGAGATGTCAGAGACACAGCTGGTGAGGCGAGTTTGAAGAGATGGAGAGAGAGAGAGGGAGTAGAGAGAGAGTTGAGTGTCATCAGCATAGAGGTGATATTGGAAGCCACGGGAGGCAATGAGTTTGCCTAGGGACAGGGTATAGATAGAGAAGAGGAGAGGGCCAAGGACAAGAGCCTTGGGGAACACCAACTGAGAGTGGAAGGGAGGAGGTGGAGTTGGCATGAGACATTGACGGAGCGGTCAGAGAGGTAGGAGAACCAGTCGAAGACAGAGCCACAGAAGCGAAGGGAGTGAAGTGAATCCAGCAAGAGTGAGTGGTCAACAGTATCAAAGGCAGCAGAGAGGTCAAGGAGGACAAGAATGGAACAGAAGCGATTAGATTTAGCCACAAGAAGATCGTTGGTGATCTTAGTGAGAGCAGTTTCAGTAGAGTGAAGGGGGCAAAAGCCAGATTGGAGGGGGTCAAGGGAGGAGTTGGCGGAGAGAAAGTTGAGGCAGTGGGAGTAGACAACACGTTCAAGAAGCTTGGAAGCAAAAGGAAGGAGTGAGACAGGATGGTAGCTAGAAGGGGTTTAATATATTCATTAATTATCTGGAAAGGGGAGTAAGGTGATCAAATTTGCAGACACCAAGTTATTCGAGGTAGTTAAAACACAAGCCGACTGAAGAATTGCAGGAGGGATCTTGTGAGACTGGGCGACTGAGCATCTAAATGGCAGATGAAATTTAACGTGGACAAGTGTAAAGTGATGCACGAAGGGAAAAACAATCTAAACTATACGTACACAATGCTGGGTTCTAAATTAAAAGCTACCACTCAAGAAAAGGTCCTTGAAGTCACTGAAGACAATACATTGAAATTCTCAGCTCTGTGTGTGGCGGCTGTCGAAAAAGGAAACAGAATGTTAGGAATTATTTGTAAAGGTATAATGGGTGCCCAGGGATGGGGGGACTCTGCCACAAGTAGTTGGGTAGGGGAGTCTGGACCGACAACTTAGATGCATTCAGAATGAGAAGGGTACACTTCATGGATCTGCAACATGACACCCTCCCGCTGTTGTGTCCTGTCCCCATTTTTGCTTCCTTATCCATGAAAGGAACAGGTTGGGGAGGGTGGACACCCACAGGGCTTCCCAGTAGGGGGGGGGGGGGAAGGCCCTCCGAGTCAGTGTGGGTAAAGGAAGAGCAGCCATCCTCAACACCAGGATGAGGGATCATCTGTTGGGCATGTCAGGCACTTTTGAACCTTCTCTCCTCTGTGCTTAGAGAGAATGCTTTGTGTTTTCTTATGTCCCGCTTTAATTTCTGGTCACTGACTCGATACTTGATGACTGCCTAAATTTTGCAGATTTTACTATGCCATGGTAAGCTACTGTTCTGTTCAACATGCTGATCTTGTTGTAATGTGCCCCTTGCATAATCAGGAGTTATTCTTTTCCTGCAATAGCTCTCTCCTGCTTACAATCTGAATGGGTGTTTTAATCAATCTCAGCAACTCAGGGCAAGATAAGGTAAAGTGGCTTCAGTAGCTATTACTGAGAATGCTCAATTCATCTGTTGCGAGTTTAACAGCAGAAAAGCAACTGGAGCCAAGACCTCACTGATGAAGATGGTCACAGCACCCATTCCAACTACAGCTCTGGAACAAAGTCCTTCAACAGCTTCTTAACAGTTCGAGGTCCTACCCCTTTGCTCTTGTACAGCCCTGGCCGATTTGCTGGCCAGAAAGATGAATAACTGAAGTTTCAAGTAATACTGCCTGGATGATTTATCCTGTCACCTCTGATTTATTCACTTGAGCCCAGGTTCTCCTGGGACCTTAGTTGCTAATGCGGGAGCAACTAAGGTCTCAAGACTACTACACTCCATTGCAACAGCTAATGGAGCAAGCTGTTGGTAAGCGAAGTTGCTATGCTCTTGCATGCTTCGTAGAGCAAAGTAGTCTTCTGAAAACAAGTTATACACCACATCCTTTTCTTTGCATTAGTACAACGCAGTGTGCAACAGAGTAAACTTTAGTCTAAACTCTTAGAATAGGGAGTCAAAACATTTGGCATTTCTTACATAATATATGGCACTATTTTTGTACTGTCATTCAGTCTTCTACAATTCTTGGCTACGGTTACAATGCATACATCCAGCGGAAAAAAGTTAAAAATATTTTGGGAGAGTTGGCAGAAAGCAGCATATGAAGTATTCTATCAGAACCCCACTTGTACCAAACCAACACAGTAACAGGAAAGGGAGATTCTTATGCTGGATAAACTAAAGAAATAAAACAGAGGTAAAGTTGGTCTACAAGTAACCTGGAACTGATGAAGAGGAATTTGTAAAGGTATAATGCCCATGACCTTTGGTATTAAAACTGACACTAGTACAGATGCAATAATAAATACTTGAACTGCAAAAGGTGGGTACACAACTGGTTAGGAAAAACACCCCAGTAATTAATAGATTTGATGTCAAACTGGAAGTAGTGAGGTTCTACAGGTATCTTGTCCTAGGTCTAGTGCGCTATAATTACCTAACTATCAGCCGTATTGTCTGTGTCTCAGCAAGTTTGTGTAGCAGTCAAACTCTTACCCTTATTTTATTTTATTTTTATTTCTTCTCTTGCCTTAATGAGGTTTTTAAATTGTTGATGTTTTTAAATTGTTTTATGAATGTTTTTAGTTGTACGTCACCCCGGGATGCCGTAGGCATATGGGGCGACTCAAATATATATAATAAATAATAATAATAAATAAATAATTACCTCTCTCTAAAAGAGCAAAATATCAAGAATGAGTTGAATGACTAGATCGGGGGTCGGCCTGAAACAACATGCGTCAGTGTCCAACAATTCTGCCAGAAACCTCCCATCTGTTACTGCTTTCCCATCACGGCATGGACACGGCATCCCCATCCTTTTTCCAATGCTTGCTGCTGCTTTCTGCTATTGCCTGTCGCTAAGGCTAAGATTTTGTCATGGTAAATTTTTTTAAATGTCATGACTTGGTCATGGAAGAAATGACAAAGTCACTGAAAAGTCATGGCTAAAAAAAAATGTATTCAATGATTTCTTTAAAAAAAGTTGTCCACCACTATCATGGAAAGTGCCATTGGGGTATGTAGCGATTCTCTCTTTTGTTGTGGTTTTTGCAACTGCGCTCTTAGATTGTTTGCTGGAAGACATTTTCTGACCTTGGATTGTTAGCCCACCCTTTGATCGTAAGCCCAGGGTAGTAACTGGAAGTGAAGCCCCCTTAGATTGTTAGCCCACCCACAGATTGTAAGCCCATCTTTAAGACTGTAAGCCCCAAGGATATTGCTGCAAAAGAAGAATTTTCAACCAGGATAATGAAGGGAAAGCACCTTTAGATTGTAAGGCCAGGGTAGTAATTGAAAGACAAGCCCCCTTAGATTGTTAGCCCTGAGGAGAGCAACAAAGCCCCCTGCTAGAGATGTCCCCTTAAATTACAAGCCCTGAGGAGAGCCCCTCTTCTAGTACTCCCTCTGCCCTGCGCAAGAAAAGGGACTTAATATTCTGACGGCCAGCCTCAAATCCTCAAATTTTATTCCAAATGAGTGACCATAGGTCTTTGCATACACACATAAAAAACAAATAATAACTGATCAATAAAATTAAAATATAAATAATACGTTAAAAAAGGAGACAAAAAATACATTGGTCTATTCCGGGCCCAACATCAGTCGTCCCGAGCTGTTTGCAGGAGGGGGGATATAAATATATTAAATAAATAAATAATATTAAATTAACTCCTTTAGATATTTGGCTCTAATGTTGTGAGCTTTTGCCAAAAATTTGGCAACAGAGGGTGTTATATTAGGAATGCTATCAGCCAATAAGAAAGATACATAAACCCCTTGTGATCTACGTGGTAGACATCTTAAAAGAGGACCAATTAATTGTTCTCTAATGTCAACATATAGTCCACAGAACAATAAGACATGGGCAACTGTCTCAACCTCACCTGCACCACAGGGGCAGACTCTTAAGCGGAACGGTACACCCTTATATCGGCCTTCCAAAACGGCCAAGGGAAGTACATTTAACCTTGCCTTAAGGAACATAGCTCTTTGTATAGGAGAAAGGAGGCTGACCAGGTACCTTGCACTGAATCTCCCAAATGGGGCTATAGGTAAATAACCAATAAGAGATCTTGCCTCCTGTATCCTGGACATGTCATCCTGTTGTTCAATATCGGCAAGACGTTGGAAGAGCTCCACTCTGGCCTTTGCATATCCCTGCATTGCCAAATTTGTTGAACCTTATTCTGGATTTTGTTTATCCAGCCACTGGAAAAACTGTCAGAGAGAATCAGTGGCAAAAGGCCTTCCGGATTTAAAAAGGATCGTCTGAGCCAATAATTCAAAGCTGCACGCCATACCGAATGTGTCAATGAAATGCGACCTGTATCCCTTCTTAATGCCGTATTTGAAATGCCGGGCAGCAGCCTCAACAATCTTCTCAAAAACTTGGATTGAACCTTTTCTATATCCTAGGTTTTATCCAAGCCCCAGAGATGTGCTCCATAGAGCAACTGACCCCCTATTTTGTCAGTAAGAACTGTAATTGCTGGGATGACCAGTTGAGCATTTTGTGCATAGAAATAACGATTGATTACAAAAGTTCCCTTGCTGGCTTGCACAATTGCTGAATTTGCTTGCACTGTCCATGATCCTTTTGACTGAAAAACTATCCCCAAATAGTGGAAAGAAGAAACCGGTTCTTTCTCCCATCAATAACCCAGGTATGATTATTCCGCTGTTTGGAGAAAATCATCATTTTGGATTTGTCGTAATTAATTACTAGCTCTTCAGACTGGCGGTGGGCAGCACACCATTCTATAGTGCGTCTCATTCCAACCAAGGTTCTTGACATTAATGCAGCATCATCTGCATATAATAGACATGATAGAGGTCGCTAACCCAACTTGGGAGGATGGTTTTCTATCCGTGATACAGCCGTAATCATATCATTGATATAAAAATTAAATAATGCCAGGGCCAAAATACAGCCCTGCCTGACTCCTGAACAAGATCTAATAGGGTCTGTCAGGTGGCCCTGCTGATCTAACTCAACTCCAAGAGTTTTATCACTATAGAGTGCTCTCATGAGAAACAAGAGACATCTATCAATATTAGTTTCTCCCAGTTTGACCCATAGCTTTGACCTAGGTATCTGATCAAATGCAGATTTTAAATCTAAAAATAGAACACACACTTTATTATTAGAGTATACTTATTTATTAGATGTGAGAGAATAAAGCAGTGGTCCAGGGTAGAGCGACCCTTCCTGAACCCTGCTTGTTCATCAGAAAGTATATTCTCCTCAATCATCCATTTTTCTAATTTACTCAAAAGGTGCTTAGCATATAGTTTCCCAATAATATTCAGCAAACTAATAGGTCTGTAGTTACTTGCTTGTGCCCTAGCCCCTTTTTTATAGATGGGTACATCTATGGCTACTTTCCACCCTTGTGGCATTTTCCCTGCCATATCAAATATAAGAAAACGGGGGATAAATTGCCAAAAGCAACTTCCAGATTTAATGGTAGATGGTCCATAAGTTGACAAACACCAACTTCAAAGTGGCTAATTCAGGGAACTAAATTGGATGAAACAGCTATAAAATCCACTACACTAGAACCTTGTGCACCAACAAACGTAAACTCAGCCCCAGGGTCTCCAAATCCTGAGCCATTAAGAATAATAAGATGGAATTCCCTAATCAGCTTGACAAATCTTAGACTGGAAGAATTAATCTTCTGGACTTGTGAGAGCCAAGCTGAGGTCAAAGGAATAGTGGTGGGTGGTTCCACTAAGTGGGATTCCAAGGATTCATCATCTGGCCCAATCCATGCATTAAAGTCGCCAGACAAAAAAATAAGCATGGCACTAGGGAACTGGACAAGAAGATCCTCGTTTTGCCCAAGGAAATCCAAGTTCCATTGGATTTACTTGCAAGGCATCTTCCAGTCAGATGGTCTGCAGATTTGGCTACTCTTTTAGCTAGTAGTATTTCCAAAGAGGCTGTGGTTAATTCCCAGAAGGCCATTTTGAATTCCAACAGTGACGCTGTAGTCAGAGTTGCAATGAGGTCAGTACCTTCTTTCAGACTTCAATGCCACCAAAGTTTTGGGGAGGGTTCATCATATAGTAGGAACAAACCAATGTTGGTTTGACAACGAACGCAGAACTGCTCGTAGGAAATTTGTGGATATTTATTCAGCTTATAGGAAGGGCATTATCCGAGCTCTCCCTAACCAATATTTTCTCCTTAAAAAAAAGAACGTAAGAATCTAAGTAAAAGCAAAAAGCGTCTCTATGCTGACAACCAATGGTCCAAGCTATTCGTGGCCTCAAGGGAGAAGAATCCTAGACTATTTTGGCAGATTATCAATGGTAATATCAAATATATGAACAATTCCTGGCTTCATCCTATCCCTGCCACCACATGGGAATTTTTTTTCCAGCCAGCCCCAGCAGGTTGCTTGGGCCAGTTCTACTTTTTCCTTTGATTTTGCCACCCCTCCTATTTGGCTCCCCGTTACACCAGATGAGGTGATTGCTATATTGGGAACTTTTAGATCTGGCAAAGCATCTGGACCAGATCTTGTCCAGATTGACTTTATTAAAACCTATAATCGACTGGTGGGTTCCAGTTTTGACCTCACTGTTTTCTGCCATCAATGCTTCAGGGATTATACCTATGGGCTGGAATAAAGCTATCATTATTCCAATATACAAGAAAGGGTCAGTTGATGATCCAAGTAACAACAGGCCCATTAGACTTCTAAGCGTTGTAAGTAAAGTTTACGCTAAATTTCTGCTTGCCAAATTGGAAGCCGGGATGTTGCAGAGTAAAATCATTTTTCCAGAACAGGCTGGTTTCCAGCGAGGCAGAGTCGCAATAGACCAATGTTTTATTTTGCAACATCTAGTGGAGAAATATAAGTCAGCTAGTAAGAAACTATGCAGCTTTCCTGGATCTAAAAATCGGCCTTCGATACCGTTAACAGGGATCTTTTGTGGGGGAAACAACACAAAATGTCTATAGATAAAAGACAACTGTTTCTTATTATACAATTGTATCGTCAGTCTCAATTGGCTGTGGAAATAGATGGAGCCGGCCACATCTCCAACTATGTTGAATTATCAGTGGGGCTCTGGCAAGGCTGCGTTTTGGCCCCATCACTATTTAATCTTTTTATAAACGATGTTGTTTCTTCCCTTACCCAAATTGAATTTTTTCCACCACGGTTGTCTACTAGACCCATAGGATGTCTGCTATTTTATTTATTTATTTATTTATTTACTGCATTTATACCCCGCCCCTCCTGAATACAGCTCGGGGCGGCTTTCAACAATAAAAAATACACATAAAAACACATATAAAACAAATCAAAACAATTTAAATGTTTTAAAACAGGGCCCCGGGATACAATTTAACATAAAAACAATAAACAGGGGAGATAATAAGCCCTATCCCACCCTCCCCCCCCACCCCAAAGGCCTGGGTGAACAGCCAGGTTTTACAACACCGCCGGAATGTCAACAGGCTTGGGGCCAGGCGAGCTTCCTGCGGATGATTTGGTTTTGCTCTCTCAGACTAGACTAGAGCTCCAACGGCAACTTATGGCTTTTGCTAGCTAGTTACTGCAATACCAATAAACTGATGATAAACTACAGCAAATCTAAGGTCATGGTTTTTTCAAACTCCAGGAAGCTGTTTTCCTGGGATATTAATGGGCATTTATTTTCAAATATTTAGGTCTTTATTTTACTGCTTCCGGCAGTTGGGCTGAGCATTTCAGAATGATATCTGCTGTTGCAAGGGGTTCCTCATTGGCTATCCAGAGATTTTTTGCTAAATCTGGGCAGCTTAGACCTGACGTGGCTAGAAGGGTGCACGATGCTAAGGTTAGGGTCCAGTTGCTGTTTGAGGAAGAAATCTGGGCCCCTCTTCTCCCTCTCAGCTGCAAGATGGACTCCAATCCACCTTTCCGCGTAACTTGCTTGGGGCTCCATGCAGGATTCCCTGCGCTGCCGTTAGGTTGGAAACGGGTCGCCGCAGCTGGGATTTGCGTGCCTGGCTTTGTGTTATCAAGTTCTGGTTTAAGATAAAGGGCCTAATCAACTTTGGCCTCTTTCAATTTTTGGTAACTGACACTTATTATAGCAGATGGCATAAGGTGGTTGTAAAGAAACTCGAAATTCTGGGCTTCTCTCCCCTCTATTTAGCAGAGATAGAATTGGGTGCTGCTAGAGCTGAGGTCTTAACCAGGCTCATAGATGTGGATAGACAGAATGAAATCGCCAGGGTGAGAATTTCCTTGCACTTAAGGGACTACCTATTCTGTCATCCAGCCCAAGGTGGGATCGCAAACTATTTGACTTCTTCCATATCAAAAAGGGGGAAACATTTGGTCTTGTGTGCTAGAATGAATGCCTTGCCAATCAAGGTGTTAAAGGGACGACATAATCCAATCCCTTATGCGCAGCGTTTATGTGCTTTTGATGCATCTAGAATCCACGCAGCATATTTTATTATACTGTCACCTATACGATCAGCCACATGCCCAGTTTTTGGCACAGTATATTGGAGGATTTCCTGGAAGAACGGATCAGTGAATTTTCCACTTTATTCTATCTGACATCTCAGTAAACCTAGCTAAGTTCCTGGTTTCAGCTTTTAATTTAAGGAAGCTGTTTCTTGAATTCAAACTTCCAGTGTTGGGTTGATGTATGTAAATACTATTTTATGGATTACCAAATTGCTATTAGCTTTTTAGATTTTATCTGTACTAGCAGTTTAGAATGTGTATATAGATTGGTTTGTTTTTCTCTCTCTGTTTCAGATTTTATGTTTTTCTGTTTGTCTTATGTCTGTTTATTTGATTGTCAAGTGATGACCTTTGGTCAAGCTAAATAAATTATTATTAATAAAAATAAATATCAATAACAAAACCTAATCAAAATAAGAAAACAGGGAAGCCAAAAGTGGAACCCACCACAATATATGTTCCCTCAAACGTTCTGGAGGGATCAAGTCTTCTCCAGGTGCTTTGCCTGGTTTAAGATGCTCTACACATATTTCATCATGCGTGGTTTGGGGTCATATTGGAAATTCTGCCAGGGGAACAGAATCCCCAGAGTCTTATCACTTGGTTAAAAATAAGGCCGAAGTACAATTCCCATCCAGTTTTAGGAATATTATAGTGTGCCAGCTTCTTACACCTTCCCATTACACCATTCACCAGAAACCGGCACTATCTTTTTCCTCCACTTAGACAGCGAGTTCCCTCCAGAAGGCTTTAGCATAAGAAACCTTTTTAGTATGAATAAGTTTCCTATAGGCTCTTTTAAGCTCATAGAATTCCCTTGGGACCTTCATGAGATTAGAACGCCTATAAGCTAAGTAAGTTCTAGTTATTTCTGCCTTCAAACAACACTAGTCACTGTCAAACCAGTCAGGATTAGATCTATAAGTGCGAACCTTATTAACCTCCAGGATCTGTTTAAGTCCAAGCAATATACATTGAAAGACCATAGTTAGATCTTCATCATTAGTATCAGCAGTACATAATTCCCATAGGGAAGTAGTGTCTGGGAGTGCAAAAAAGTCTGCAACTTGTATATTCATGGCCATACTACATTTTGGTCGGTATATTTATCCACTATCATACCCTGGTCGACAAGTGGGGTATATCTAACAGTAGTTCTAACCACTGAGCCCACTTGCAGTCGCAAGGACAAAGGTTGGTGGTCACTCAATTGGTGCAGACCCACAGCAAAACCCACCACTTGAGGAAGCAGACCCAGGGAATGAATAAAATAATCAATTACACTCTCTCCCCACCCCCCTTTATCTGATAAGCATGTCAATTCCTCAGATGTATCTCCCTTAACAGTCCCATTTAGAATTTGAAGATTTCAACGATTGAGCAGCTTTTTAAAAAATCATACCAACTGCATTTATACCTACATCTTTGAAGCATCTATTGGCCAGCCAAGTAGTCTCCTGATCCATCCTACATTTACAATGTTTATACAAAACCTCAATATCATTGCCAATTCTGGCATTAAAATCTCCAGTCAAAAGCAGATGAGCCTTGGGAAATTGTAACAAGCAGCCAGCTATGTAGTCCTCCAACTGCTGCCAAAAATCAGCACTATAACACCTTGAGGAAGTAGGCAGGAGATAAACTGTAATTAGGATGTACCTGAGAGAACGCTGGGACAGTAAGAGACGTACTGATGAACAACCTTGCAAGGTGGTAATTTCAAAATCCAAAGAATTGGAAACAAAACACACCAGTCCCTCCATAAGTCGGCCTTTGGTATTAAACGATGTTGCAGGCACATGAAAGGCTGTAGCTCCATCAAGTACAATAGGACCACTAGCCCAAGTCTCCTGAAGCAAGAATATATCGGATTGGCTCAAAAAATCCAAAAGAACATGGGTCAGTCTCTCCCCCCCCTCCCCGGCTATGTTCTATGAGCAAAAGGTCAAATCGTCTCCTCCTTGGGATGTCCAATTTCAGGCCGAAGAGTGGTTTAAAGATGGATCTATATTATCCACCTAAGGCACAGAAAAATCCCCCCCTTGAACCACATCCCCCAACCTTGGTGTAATCAAGAGATCTTGCCCCCCGTTCCCCCTTAGGTGTTATTTCTGTAGTCATCTTTGAAGTCCCATGGCTGACAATATCCCAAGTTCAGAACTACCCAAATCATTATCGGAAGACAAAGCTCCCACATAGGCATCAGCCTTGCTCAGTTCCAGAGTCAGAAAGCCCCCACCCTGAACCATAGGGAGAGTAGTATGACCCAAACCATCCTTCTCCACCAAAGCTATATTCAGGGATGGCAAAGCCACTGTCACCGAACTGCAGGGATCCAAGCCCAGAACCCCCCGCCCCTCTCCTTCACGGGAGAGCAGAAAGGTCTCTGGGGCCGGTTTATAACTCCCTGCATCCCTCGAGGGACATAAACTTGGGCAAAGATCTTCTACCAAGAGGTCAGGGTCCTGGATCTTTTGAGATTCCGCTAAGTATTGTACTTCTTTGCTTAAAGGCAATGNCACGCAGCATATTTTATTATACTGTCACCTATACGATCAGCCACATGCCCAGTTTTTGGCACAGTATATTGGAGGATTTCCTGGAAGAACGGATCAGTGAATTTTCCACTTTATTCTATCTGACATCTCAGTAAACCTAGCTAAGTTCCTGGTTTCAGCTTTTAATTTAAGGAAGCTGTTTCTTGAATTCAAACTTCCAGTGTTGGGTTGATGTATGTAAATACTATTTTATGGATTACCAAATTGCTATTAGCTTTTTAGATTTTATCTGTACTAGCAGTTTAGAATGTGTATATAGATTGGTTTGTTTTTCTCTCTCTGTTTCAGATTTTATGTTTTTCTGTTTGTCTTATGTCTGTTTATTTGATTGTCAAGTGATGACCTTTGGTCAAGCTAAATAAATTATTATTAATAAAAATAAATATCAATAACAAAACCTAATCAAAATAAGAAAACAGGGAAGCCAAAAGTGGAACCCACCACAATATATGTTCCCTCAAACGTTCTGGAGGGATCAAGTCTTCTCCAGGTGCTTTGCCTGGTTTAAGATGCTCTACACATATTTCATCATGCGTGGTTTGGGGTCATATTGGAAATTCTGCCAGGGGAACAGAATCCCCAGAGTCTTATCACTTGGTTAAAAATAAGGCCGAAGTACAATTCCCATCCAGTTTTAGGAATATTATAGTGTGCCAGCTTCTTACACCTTCCCATTACACCATTCACCAGAAACCGGCACTATCTTTTTCCTCCACTTAGACAGCGAGTTCCCTCCAGAAGGCTTTAGCATAAGAAACCTTTTTAGTATGAATAAGTTTCCTATAGGCTCTTTTAAGCTCATAGAATTCCCTTGGGACCTTCATGAGATTAGAACGCCTATAAGCTAAGTAAGTTCTAGTTATTTCTGCCTTCAAACAACACTAGTCACTGTCAAACCAGTCAGGATTAGATCTATAAGTGCGAACCTTATTAACCTCCAGGATCTGTTTAAGTCCAAGCAATATACATTGAAAGACCATAGTTAGATCTTCATCATTAGTATCAGCAGTACATAATTCCCATAGGGAAGTAGTGTCTGGGAGTGCAAAAAAGTCTGCAACTTGTATATTCATGGCCATACTACATTTTGGTCGGTATATTTATCCACTATCATACCCTGGTCGACAAGTGGGGTATATCTAACAGTAGTTCTAACCACTGAGCCCACTTGCAGTCGCAAGGACAAAGGTTGGTGGTCACTCAATTGGTGCAGACCCACAGCAAAACCCACCACTTGAGGAAGCAGACCCAGGGAATGAATAAAATAATCAATTACACTCTCTCCCCACCCCCCTTTATCTGATAAGCATGTCAATTCCTCAGATGTATCTCCCTTAACAGTCCCATTTAGAATTTGAAGATTTCAACGATTGAGCAGCTTTTTAAAAAATCATACCAACTGCATTTATACCTACATCTTTGAAGCATCTATTGGCCAGCCAAGTAGTCTCCTGATCCATCCTACATTTACAATGTTTATACAAAACCTCAATATCATTGCCAATTCTGGCATTAAAATCTCCAGTCAAAAGCAGATGAGCCTTGGGAAATTGTAACAAGCAGCCAGCTATGTAGTCCTCCAACTGCTGCCAAAAATCAGCACTATAACACCTTGAGGAAGTAGGCAGGAGATAAACTGTAATTAGGATGTACCTGAGAGAACGCTGGGACAGTAAGAGACGTACTGATGAACAACCTTGCAAGGTGGTAATTTCAAAATCCAAAGAATTGGAAACAAAACACACCAGTCCCTCCATAAGTCTGCCTTTGGTATTAAACGATGTTGCAGGCACATGAAAGGCTGTATATCCATCAAGTACAATAGGACCACTAGCCCAAGTCTCCTGAAGCAAGAATATATCGGATTGGCTCAAAAAATCCAAAAGAACATGGGTCAGTCTCTCCCCCCCTCCCCGGCTATGTTCTATGAGCAAAAGGTCAAATCGTCTCCTCCTTGGGATGTCCAATTTCAGGCCGAAGAGTGGTTTAAAGATGGATCTATATTATCCACCTAAGGCACAGAAAAATCCCCCCCTTGAACCACATCCCCCAACCTTGGTGTAATCAAGAGATCTTGCCCCCCGTTCCCCCTTAGATGTTATTTCTGTAGTCATCGTTGAAGTCCCATCGCTGACAATATCCCAAGTTCAGAACTACCCAAATCATTATCGGAAGACAAAGCTCCCACATAGGCATCAGCCTTGCTCAGTTCCAGAGTCAGAAAGCCCCCATCCTGAACCATAGGGAGAGTAGTATGACCCAAACCATCCTTCTCCACCAAAGCTATATTCAGGGATGGCAAAGCCACTGTCACCTAACTGCAGGGATCCAAGCCCAGAACCCCCCGCCCCTCTCCTTCACGGGAGAGCAGAAAGGTCTCTGGGGCCGGTTTATAACTCCCTGCATCCCTCGAGGGACATAAACTTGGGCAAAGATCTTCTACCAAGAGGTCTGGGTCCTGGATCTTTTGAGATTCCGCTAAGTATTGTACTTCTTTGCTTAAAGGCAATGTTTGACTACTATTTACTATACATACTTCGTTGGCCAAGGACCCCTGGGGCTTGGCCAAGTCAGGAATAAGTGTATCCTGTAACATCTCTCCCTGCATCCCCAGCACTACTGGAGAAACAAAAATTGGTCACCTACCTCGGTGAATTTGTTTCTGTTCTGTCGTACAGTCAGTGCTCCGCACGGGGTAGCTCTGCGGATGGCTGATAGGAGACAGAAGAAGAAAAAATCCTCTTGCGCATGCGTGGAGCTGCCCGTCTTCAGTCCGTAACCAAGCCAAGGAACGTCCCCACTCGTTGTAAGAGTCTTATTATATACGTTAGAGTCCACACCCTCCCCGACACCGGGAATTCTTGGGTGATGATTGACTAGATATGAAGCTTGCTTCCCAACTAGAAAAGAGAACTAACTGAACCCCAAATTAAACAATTGGGCCTCCCATACGCCTCCCCACATCTCAGTGCTGTTTGTCAGGGAGGTTCGGAGCACTGACAGTACGACAGAATAGGAACAAATCCACCGAGGTAGGTGACCAATTTTTGTTTCTCCTTCTGTCTCCTGTCAGTGCTCCGCACGGGATCCGTATCCATATTTATTTATACCCTGCACTCTCTCCCATAGGACTCAAGGCGGCTTACAACAACATAACATTTTTGGGGATTTCCATGCAGGGAGCCCAAAAAACATTTCAAAACAACATGCTAACATAATATGCAATTTACACATACATAATATTCCACAACACGTTTCCCACCATCTAGCTAACGTCCCACTCAATGACCTCCCCCACACACACGGGGTAGGTCCCCTCCACCACCAACTCCTCCCCTGCTGCCTCCAGGGAAAACCTGGCCACCTCCACCCCTTCGGGATGTACCCGAACCCAAATTATGGGTGGGAGCAAAAAGTCCTGGGAGCCTCCAGAACTGCCTGCAAGACCCTCCTGCCAAACGTCGCCTCAGCAGACCTAAACAAATCTAACTTGTAGTGTTTAACGAAGGTGTGCAGGGAGGACCAAGTGGCCGTCCTGCAAATCACATCGTAGGACGTCCTCGACTTAAAGGCGTAGGATGTGGCTGCGCCTCTAACCAAGAGCACCCAAATCTGCACGGGGGGGAACCTTATTCTTGGCCTTATAGGCCTCCAAGATACATTGCTTGACCCATTTGGAAATTAGGGCCTTAGAGGTCTTCCTACCCCCATAGGACGGTCTGATATTAATAAACAAAGCTGAGGAGGACCTCAACCCTTGGGTCCTTTTCAAATAAATCTTCAGAGCCCTCCTCACATCTAAGGTGTGCCATAGCTTCTCCTTGGGGCAAAAGGAAGGGAGGATTAATTCCTGAGACCTGTGAAATTGAGAATTCACCTTAGGGATGAATGCCTCATCGACCCTAAGGGTAACCGATTGAGACTTAAAGATGCAAAAATTATCCTTCATAGATAATGCCCCCAGCTCCGAAACCCTGCGGGCAGAAGTTACTGCCACCAGAAACACCACCTTAATGGTGAGCATATATAGGGAGACATGCCGAAGAGGCTCAAAAGGAGCTCTGGTAAGGGTGTCCAGGACTAAGCTAAGACTCCATGAAGGGCACCTATGGGCGACTGGAGAGGAGATATTACGAGTGGCTCTCAGAAACTGACTAACGTTCCTAGGAGGAAAAACCCTTCTGCGGAATTTGCTGAGAGCAAATTCTTTGCAGTAGCGTCCCCCTGCCATGACCTGAGCCATACTTTATGTCTCGCTGTGACTGAAGACGTCTAGCTGTGACTGAAGATGTCATTGCCCTAGCAGACCAAATCATGGAGTCCATAGTAGAGTCTGCTAGAAAGGCTGTGGCCAGGTTAATGCGAGCTGCAAGGACCTGTGCCCTTCTGTCAGAGAGTGTGGGAGCCTGAGCCTCCTGGGTCCATGCCAGCAGTGCCCTTGCTACGTAAGAGGAGATCAAGCTGATCCTATCGAGGAGGCAGAGTAATCCAGACCCCTATGTATGGAGGATTCAACCCCCCTGTCTGTGGCATCCTTGGGGAAACAATCCCCCTCGGTGGGGAAGACTGTCTGCTTGGCCAGGGACACCGCTGCTGCATCCACACTAGGGTTTTTTAGAAGCGGCTCCTTCTTACGAGAGAGGGAATAGAGAGTAGTCTGAGTCTTAGTCATTCTCTTATTGTTCTCCGGTTGCTTCCATTCTTCCAGGATTAGTTTTTCGAACGCCTTATCTAGAGGCACACCCATTTCCTTACCATGGACAGAGGGAATATACTCTCGCTCCTCCTGGGAGTCCAAGGAGGCCTCTTTTGGGTGCCTTTCAACCAGCTGCAGTGTCTTAGCCACCTGCACCATGAATTCAGCCCTGTATGGTAAGGGAAACTGCCTGTCCTTGTCTCTTGGGTCCTGGACATCCAGGGGCCTGGTCTTGTCCATGTCTTCCCAGTTCTGACTGGATTCCGGTTCAGAGTCAGACCCCAGCACTGTTATGGTCTGTTCCCTGGATCGTTTGGGCTGCGATTCCCCCCCCCCACAGACTGACAGGGAGAGCTCAGACACTTGTTGTGGCCGCCCCCTAGTGGCCACTTGTCTTTTTTAGAAGCCTTGCGTGGGAGTTTTACCGCCCCTGGTTTACTCGGGGGGGGGGGGGGGGGGGGCAGCGTGAGAAAACCAGGGGACTTTCCCTGCAATGCCCACAGTTTATCAGTGATTTTGGGATTCCCTCCATGGAGGCTGCAGGAGTGGCAATATCCATCGGAGAGCCCTCCTGTTCTATGGTCAAGGGCGCCTCAGCATTGGTTGCGCCCTCCATTTCCCTTCCCCCAGGCTGCTTGGGAACAAGGGGTTGAAGGGGGGGGAATGGGAGACAGATGGGTCCCGGCCTCACTTGAGGGAAGGGGGGGGTCCTGCGGGCCTCAACGCTTTGCATGGGCTTTCTAGCTCCTAGCAGAGCTTACTCACAGTTGTGGCGATGTTATGGTTCCCGGGCATTCGCGCAGTCACCCGCCGTCTCGCTTACGGGGAATGGGCGCCCCAGTGAAATTCTGAGGCCTGGATCTTCACTCGCAGCTGTGGTTGTGTTCTGGCTCCCGGGCGCTTTGCACGGTAGTCAGAGGCCTTGATTAATGCAAGATACACCCCAAGCTCGCTGGGGGGAGGAAGGGGAAGCCGCTCCGCCGACCTAGTTCTCCGGTTCCCGGGCACTTTGCGCAGCAACCTGGAGGCCGACAAGAACTCCCCGACAGGAATCTCCCGTCAACCCTCACCCGGTTCTGTTGTCCTGGATCCTGGGCGGAAAATTAATTTACTGTCTTTCTCTTTCCTTTTTTTTTTTGGGGGGGGGGGGGGGGGGGGAGAGAGAAACTGCGCTGACCTCCCAACGGCCGAAGGCAGAAGATCGGACTGAGGATGGGCAGCTCCAGGTATGCGCAAGAGGATTGCCTATCGGCCATCCGCAGAGCTACCCCGTGTGGAGCACTGACAGGGGACAGAAGGAGAACCAAGATTAGTTTGCCAGGAAACAATCTTTATAACCTCCTTAATTGATACCAACTGTTTATAAAGGCTGGACATTCTACTTAGAATGCTGTGCTGCCCATCTAGTGGGAGATTCCCATATGATTTTAACGTACCCATTTCCTCTGGCAGCAAGATCTGGCCCCTCTTCTCACCATGGATCTCCATTCCATTGTGGGAAGTCAAAACAATTATTCCAAGATTCGGGTTCCCCATAGCTGGGGACTGAGGGCCCTGTGAGCCTGATGTTACAACATGCTGGGTGGCAAATAGGGGAAATCTTGGAAGGCAAGATGTTAGATTGGGCCTCAAATAAGGACCAGATTTCCCTTTTGCCATTTCTTGGTTAACTTGGGGAAGTGGAGCAGCCTGATGCCACTCTCTAGAAAATATCCTATGGGGAAAAATAGCCCTACTATTCAGCAACTCAACATGATTCATAATCACAGATACAAACTGGGAGGAGGTGAATTGTACAAGTCATCACCTTCCTCCCACATGAATTATATGGTCAATTCTTTTAATAGTGTGACTTGTGATTGGTATCCTCAAAAGAAGTCTCAGATGTTCAGCCACTTCACAAGTGGTAAACCAAAACGCTAATCTCCCATTAGGAAGAGGCATTATTTAAAGGCCACACAGTCACTCAGAATCCTATATTGGGCTAAATCATGTACCAGAGGGGTTCCACAAGAGTCAGAGAAAAGGTAATCTTCCTGTAGCTAAACATTTCCATATGCAGCTTATCTACAGTCATTTGTTGCCTTGTTGTTGTAGAGCTTACAGGGAGACGTCATCAAAGGATGTTGATCAGCGCTATTAGGGGCTACAGTTGAAATCAAATGGTCTATTTTTGAATTTAATAAATTCAGTTGGTTAAACAAAAATTTCACTGTATGAGCGGTTATGAAAACATGATCAGCCAATAAAGCAGCTGGAGCAAAGTCATCAGGATCCACATAACCTTGATAGGCACAGATGGTATATTCAAATTCTCTCCAAAAAGGTCTAACAAAAGAAGGTTCAGTTGCAAAATCCAAGTTCTCCTTCCACTTACTTTCTGCCAAACCAGAGGCAGAGACATCTCTGCCCCTTCTAGGTGGGCAAGGGAATCAACTAGATCAGTAGAGTCAAGGACCAAATGAATTAAATAATGGAACAACAAAATTCTCCTTTATGATCTTTTGATTATTTACACTGGAGGCCAGGAAGCCATCAATCCGCCTTTGTTTAGAAGGAGGTGACACTAAAAAAAAACTGTAGTAGATCTTTTCAACTTGGGAGGCATTCTAGGACTATTTGTCAGACCTCCAACAGAAAGAAACCCTAAACAAAGGGGCTGAACACCTAAAGGGTATATGCCTAGCTCTTTGCAGAGCTGGCTGTGGCAGGGCTTGGCCTCCTGGAGGGTATATGCCTAGGTCTTTGCAGAGCTGGCTGTGGCAGGGCTTGGATCCTGGAGTATGTATGCCCCCCCCCCAAAAAAAGGGGGAAATAATCCGGCCGTCACAGGGCCATCGCCTAAGGCCGCGCGCACAAGGACGCGCCCTTGTGCGCACAGCCCTTAGGGGTGACGCGCTAGAGCACACGCCTAAAGCAGTCACAGGCTCCAGGCTCACCTATCAAGCCGCGAGACCAGAAGCAGGTAGGCAGGACTCCTCGCTGAGTCAGCTGGCCCACGGGTCAGAGGGTTCCCCACACAAAGCAAAAAGAACATAACTAAACTACTCGGGATACAAAAAACTCCCCGACTCTTGTGTCAGCAGTAAATCCTGGGGGGCTTAATATGCAGGCAGCAGCATCGGCAAAGTCCCAGCTGCCCGAGGCCATTCTCCCGCAGTCTTTTTAACCACAGGCCATGCCCCCACCTCCACCATCTGACGCCACGCAGGAACGTCAGCACGGCCGGTCAAATAGGAAGCTCCGCCCTCCGAAAGAGAAGGGCTTTGCCGTTGTTGGGTTCTGGTGGCTGGCAAGGGGAGGGGCTTTCGAGCCTCTGGAGCTCTTCTCGGCACGGTTTCAAGAGTAAGGTGGCTTTTGTCTTTACAGAAAAGGTAAAGTTATGAAAGTCACGGGGAATCTATGGAAGTCATGGGGGGGAGGGGGCAAAATTTCACTAAACCCATGACCCCCGTGAAAAAATCTTAGCTGTATCTCTGTACAGCAGAGAAATTGTCGGAAACTGTCACAAGTCCCATGAAGTGTTGGAAAATGCAGTAAAATGTCGGAATGTGCTGCTAAAGTGTTGGAAAAACTGTCAGAAATGTCGGAGATTGTCACTATTATTATCTTAAGTGTCGCAGAATACCTGGAACTGTTGCAAAATGGGAGATACTGCCACAAATTGATGGCAAATGCCTTTAGAGCAGCAGCAAGACTGTCAAAATTTCAACAGTAAACCGCAAACAACGCTGCCACTTCAGGTCTAATCAGGGGTTCTCAACCTTTTGCATAAATATGCGTAGATTAAGCCTCCCCTCTGCAATTCAACTTAATTCAATGGGAATTGAGATAATCAGTTCCCCACCCTAATTTGACCCTGCATCAATTCAGTTCAATTCACTCACTCTACTTACAGCACTGGCTCATGCTGGAGGCCTCACAGTGTGAAAGGAGGCTCCAGCCCTGGCATGGTCACAGTGATATCAATGGTGGCATCCTCAGGTCAGCTCCAGCTGGAGCAGCCAGGCTCACGTCAGACTCTGTTCCCCCAGCAGTGACAACTATGATGGCAGGTGAGCATGAGCCTTTCAAAATGATCTTTATCAATTGGAAAATGGAGCTAAAACAAAATAAAAGTTAATGCAAAGGAAAAAACCACGCACAAATAAACAGTACAGAACTGCTGAAAAAGATCTACCGTTTTAATAGATCACAATCAGAACGTGAGCCAGCAGTGCAACAATGAGGAAAGTAAATGCCATTTTGGGTTGCATTAGCATTAGTATCACTTCCAAGAAACAGGGAGCAATAGCACCACTTTAACTATGCACTGGTGTTGCCTCAGCTGAAGTACTGGATTCAGCTTGGAGAACCACATTTTTAGAAAGATTCAAACGAACTGGAGAGAATTCAGAGGAGAGCAACAAGGATGATAAAGGGCTTAGAAGGGAAGATCTGATCAGAGGATATTTATTTATTTCAAGCATTTTTAACCTGCCCATCCTGCCACAGGCAGCTCTGGGCAGCACACAATATAACACATTAACATTAAAACAACTTTTAAGATAGACAACAACGGGAGGTATAAAAAGATCCCCAACCACCCACCACCCTAACCCATTTCCCCCACCCTACCTATCCTCCCCCCCGAAAGCCAGGCAAAACAGCCACGTCTTGCAACAGCATCGAAGCAAGGGGAGATCCAGGGTCAAACCGGCCTCCACCGGAAGGGAGTTCCACAGCTGTGGGGTGGCCACCAAAAAGGCCCTCTCCATCGTGGCCCCCGGCAGACTCGGGGGACCTCCAGGAGAGCACACACTTCCCCAATGACCGCAGTGGCTGATCCAGAACCCGTGGGGTGAGGCGGTCCTGCAAATAGGTTGGGCCGAAGCAGTTTAGGGCTTTATAGGTAAGAACCAACACCTTGAATCGGGCCTGGAAGACTACAGGCAGCCAGTACAGAGACCGAAGAACCGGTGTAATATGTTCCCGGTGGACCAATCTCACCAAGAGACGGGCCACCGCGTTCTGCACCAGCTGCAGTCTCCATACCATCACCAAAGGTAGCCCCACGTAGAGCGCGTTACAGTAGTCAAGCCTAGATGTGATGAAGGTGTAGCTGACGGTGGCCAGGTCAGAGTTCGAAACATACGGCCGAAGCCTACGCACCAGATGTAATTGGCAAAAGGCACTCCTTGCCACAGCCTCCACCTGAGCATCCAAGCGGTGTTGTGAGTAAAGGAGCACCCCTAGACTCTGTACCTGGGGAACCAGTGGAGGGCAGACCCTATGAATGATGGGGGCTGTTACCTCCGCTGCCTTACCCACCAACATCACCTCCGTCTTGCTGGGATTCAGTTTCAGCTTGTTGAGGATCAATAGCATAAATCGGATTTTAAAATGGACTGGATAACTTTTTAGATTGGTCTAAAAATGGCAATTAGTCAAGTTGGGCAGGGGATTATCTTCCAACTGCCGGAAGCGGAGAGCAAATAGGAGGGAACAGATCGCCAGTTATGGCCTGTAGTTACAGGATGTAGCTACCACTGGAAACAGAATGTAAGGCTAGATGGACTAGGTCCATCTAGATGGACTAGGTCTCACCCAGTATGGCATTTCTTGTGTTCTTAAGGTTGACGGACCTGGGTAAGTTTAGCTGGGCAAATGAAGATGTGGGAACATAGTAAATGTTCATGTATTTAGAAGGCAGTCATAAAAAAAAGGAGAACAGTTGCTCTCTGCTGCCACCAAAGGTAGAACAAGATGCAATTGGTTAAAGTTGTAGTCGTGTTTTAGGTGATTTGACACAAACATTTAGAAATACCTTTGACTGCACCCGAAAAAAGCCATGTTTCTAATACAATCTATGTAACATCAGATACGGCTTCCAAGAACAATTCCATGTAACTGAAGCTTTGCACCAGCTGAAATCTGCACATTTTCCACCAACCAGGTAGGATTATAAACATCTGCCCATTGCCTCAAGTTTGGGAAACTAGTGAAAATCATATACAGAAGCAAAGCACAAAAAGCTCTCCAAGTTAAGGAACTTCTCATACCTGAACACACAGTGATAAGACAATGATTTATCATGGCCCTTAAAATGAAGCTGATGGAACGTTTGTCACTTTCTAATTCACCTTTCCCAGCTTCCAAATTTCTTCTTTCCAAACCCACTCGATTAGCTGAGGAAACCTTGGAGTATAACCACTTCAATTTATAGAAATTTGGTTGCTAATATTGGCAGAGTGGCCTCCAACTCGCATATTTACAGAATGCTATCTAGCACTTTACAAGAAGCTTAAAAACCCAGGACGCTTACTTAACTCAAAATTAAACAAAAGGAACCTAAAAGACGAGGAACAAAAATTAAACACAAGTTACGGGCAAAGGCTAAAAGATTGGACCCACATAATAGCTGGGTGTTCTTCAAGCCTCATGTGATTACAAGACAATCTCAAGTTTAAAAATGAAAGTTTCTTGCCTCCATGGCTGCATAGGAAAACTTGAAAATGCAAGCAGATTTTTCCAAAACATAAGGTTTAGATGCTCAAGTCCTTTTGGAAGCAAGACATGGGTACTTTAGCCATCGACTTCAATACGAGTTGGATTGCACTGTTAGGCTCCTAAATCTCAAGCCAGTAAAATTTGTTTCTACACTTTTACAAAAAGACATTGGGCCAATCCCATGGTCCGCAGAACCCGTGCACAACTCCTGCATGCACATGTGCATGCAAACCACATGGAAGTCCATAGTGGAGACACTGTGCCGCACGGAATGCATGCGGAGGGGGCTTGGGATTGCAGCCATTACCTGTAAGCCCCAAAGGCTCGAAACAGACTAAGAAACCTCATGATTTAAAATCTTCACACTAGCCATTGTAGCAAGTGTGTTATGTGAAATGCAATACTCTTAAAAAGGTAAAGATGACTTTTTAGATCATTTTGCGAATTCCTAGCTCCAAGTTATCTCAAACGCTACATCACAGACAGTGTGTGTCTGAAATTCATGCAAAGAGACAACAGCAGCCTGGAAAAACGAACATTCAAGTATCGCATACGTCTCTTTAGGGTTAGTTTGGAAACAGTAAAGCCAGAAGGCTGCTTACACTAGAGCTAACTATAATCAAGAGCAAGAAGACTATTCTACATTGTTGGCAAGTCACATATGCTTTAATCAGCCAAAAATGTGCTTTTCACTTTTGAAGCAAAGATAGCCACTAAAGTATGAACAGGATGTTATTACTGATGCTTCTAAAAATCAGGATAACAAGACTTGCTTGTAAACTTTAGATAAGTACTACTTGATAGGGTTGGGACTCGAGGCGAATTATCGGTTACCAGTTTTGTCGGTATCGGATTAATCCGATATCGGATTTATCGTATCGGTATATCAGTTTAATGTTGCTGATTTCTCTGTTCTTTAACATTGCGGCCATTGGTAATGGCATCAATGTTAAAAATCAGAGAGAAACCGGCAATGTTAAAAAAACTATATACTGATACCAACAATTACCGGTATTACCGGATTAATCCGATACCGATAGTCCCACTTCTACTACTTGATCTATTTTTCATACAAACTAGGTTTCCACTAAACGGTAATAGCTATGATACTCAGCATCGTTCTGCTCCCAACTTTAGCACTGTAGGGTGCCTAACCTTTAATAGCACGGAAAATTAAGAGGAATAAGCATTTTTAAAGCATCATGATTATTTTTTTTTCAAATTTATGCACCACCCTTCCCAAAGAGGCTCAAGCTGGCTCACAATTCATAAAACATTAACAAAATTCAAACAATAAAAACGCCCACTCTTCGGCACAACCCTACCCAAAAACCCAACCTATTCCTATCCCTGCCCTCCTGGGGAAGGGAGAACCTCCTGGAAAAGGGAGTTCTACAAAACCAAGGGAGCAACAAAAATCTTCCCTGCGCACCACCTGCTTCCCCACCCCACCCCCATGGACAAGAGTAACAGGTTAAATCCGCATGAGGGTGCTCCCCAGCCAACCATAGGGTCACAATGGAACACGGTAGGACAGGTGGTCTTTCATATATACGAGACCCAGACCTTTTAGGGATTTAAAGGTCAAAACCAGCACCTTGAATTATGCCCAGAAAGCTATAAGTAGCCAGCACAGATTTCAGAGCACCGGTGCAATGTGCTCTCAGTGACTTGTCTCCAAAAGGAGCCGAGTCACTGCATTCTGCACCATCTGCAGCTTCCAAACAGTCATCAAAGGCATCCCGTGTAGAGCACACTGCAGTAATCTAGCCTAAAGGTGATGAAAGTATGGATGACAGTGGCCAGATCCAAGTCAGAAAGAAAAGGTTGCAGCCTTCTCACCAGATGTAGGTGGTGAAAAGTGTTCTGAGCCACAACCGCTACCTGCCATTCCAGGCACAGCGAGGAATCCGAAAGCACTCCAAGACTGCAAACCTGACCGACCAGAGGTGGCCAGGCCCCATCAAAAACAGGTGTTCCAATTCTCTCCAAGTCAAAAGACCAGCCAATCAGCATTATTCCCGCTTTGTCAGGGTTCAGCTTCAATCGACTCATCCACATCCAACCCCTGACAGCAGCCATACATCGAGTAAGGACCAAGACTGCAGGACCCAAGTTAGATGATAAAAAAGGTCGAGTTGAATGTCATCAGCATACTGATGACATCTCACCCCAAACTTCCAAATGACCTCATCTAGCAGCCTCAGATACACACTGAACAAGAGGAGAGACAGAACAGAACCTTGAGGGACACCACAGGGAGGCCCCAAGGGGATGACGAACCCATCTAGCCTAAAGGTGATGAAAGTATGGCCCATCACCCCCCACTGGAACCAACCCGATGGGAAGGACCAGAACCACTTAAGGGCAATCCCATGCACCCCCACCAGGTCCCACCGTCATGTCAACACCCCAAGATCAGCTTTATCAAAGGACGCTGAAAGAGCTAACAAGATCAACAAGGAAAAGTCTGAACAATATGAACCTATATCTGAACATATTCTGGTACAGTTCAGGTTAGAACAGAATCAGAATTTTAATATGAACTCCCACCCCTACCTGCCACTGCTTCTTCCTGTAGCAGCTGGGGGGAGGGGCGGGGGGGGCGCGGCGGAATCAAGAACACCTTGTGAGCTGCGGCTCTAAAAATGGGGCATGCTCAGGACTCTTAGGTGGGATATTCCTGGTAATAGGTTTTTGGAATTCACCTGTCATTCAAATGAAATTCAGTATAGCTGTTCCAATTAATTTTGTCATCTATATGTTTTGCTACCCTAGAGAAAAGGGTAGATACTTAATTACCTGTTAACCTATTGACTACTATTTCCTATTAGGCCACGTAACAGTGCCACTTAGCATTGCCTATTAGAGCTAGGTTGGAGTAACAGCTTTTTGGTCTGTGCTCTCCAGGACATGACTTTTAACTGTCATGTCTCTTAAGCAATTGAGGACATTTGGGAGTGTTCCAATGCCCAATGAAAAACAATCCTTCTGAAATTAGGAATTGCTTTTGGAGAGAAGAAAATGGGCAAGACAAGTGCCAACATGTCTTTCCATTTAATAATGGAAGTGATCGGTTCTGGTGGTACTGTGTATAGAAAACTAGTTTCAGGTGAAGGAGTTGTGCTCTCTGCTCATAAATTAACTGTAACTTCACCATTTATTTACAGTTTGCATTTCATTCAGCTTAGCCAATGATATTTAGACTGCCCAGTTTCACTTTGTTTGTAGTCAGTATCAATATCCGTTTCCTGGATTGCTCACATTATCTCAACATTGTGATTTGGGGTGTGCATACGGTTCTGAATAAAAACATAACTTTTGGCTTTTTTCAAGGCTTCTCCGCTTTTTAATAAAACTTACTGCAGTGTCTCTAACTACCTTGCTCCTATGTTAACATATATTGTAAAGGGGAAGGAGCTCAAGTGCGAGTAGGAAGGAGTGGGAGGGATGAGATGGTTGGGTTTGGGGATGGGTGGGATTTTATATTTTGTGATGCTTCAGTTTTAAAATTGTTGTAAGCCACTCTGAGCCATTTCTTGGGATAGGGTGGAGGAGGGGTATAAATCCAATTAATAATCTTCCAATTCATAGTCAAATACATTTTATCCTTCAAACCAATCCTCAAAGGCTCAGCTTGACCAACAGTTTTAACAGCATTCTCAATTATGGATTTTAATTTTAACCTATTGGATTTTCTAGCCATGTTTCCCAATACAAGATTCTCAATAGAAGACTGAATTGCACATGCCAACCTTGTAAAGCGTCACACTTTTCACACAGTTCTAGTGCCATAAATTTCAGTACTTAATATATTTCAACAGTTTCCAGATCTAGCACAAAATATAATCCATTGGACAGAAACATACAGAAAGGATTGTAACATCCTCCCAAATATGCCAGGCCCTGCCAAAACCAATTCTTTGCAGTCATCCCAAAGTTGATTTTTTATGTTTTCTTTTAAATTGTAAATGAATTGCACACTTTAAGGTGTTTTTTTAAAACAAATTAAGCAATGCTAACTTTTGACATTTTAAAATACTTGTGACTATATTCCAGTATGAAAGTTAGCTCAGCTTTACCTTCTCTCACTACAGGCTAAAGGAGAATGAGATGATGCAATGGAAATGCAATACTTGTTTGTGAAATCTGTCTGACATACAAAAAACCTGTTCAGCAGTAAACCTTCACTGAAGTAGCAAGGATGAAGTCTTGTGTGAAACTATAACTTCCAATCCGTAGTTGTTACCAAAAATATGACAAAGGAAGGTGAATTAGCTTATAAAAGTCCTATGAAGTTGCTAAAATAGGACTGCACTCCGCAACACCTTTAGATCAATCTGTTGAAGAGAACTTTGGGACCTTAGAGAAGTTAAGTTTCACAAAACCTGACAGCTACAGTTCCAGTGTATTCCTATGGAAAACTAGCCAGGACTCAAACATGACTAAGGCCCTTTTTACACGAGACATAGCCACTCATGCCCAGGCAGGTACGTTGTGTGGCCATGAGTGGATGACACTCGTGTGACTGGGCATGCTCCCACGAAACATGCATGCCCATCCACATCCATGCATTCCCACTCACAGAGCAATTGGCCAGAACAGCAATTGCTCTGTGAGTGGGGATACAAGGGGCACTGGTGTGTAAGCATGTACACTGGCCCCTGCACCACCCTCGCTGCCACATGCACACGGATCCCATTCTCCCCTTCCTCCCCACCTGCAGCCCATTTAAAAAGGGCCTAAGCCTGAAAACAGGATGAATTATAATGGTTTAAAAATTGTGATCAGAATCCTCCAAAATAGTTTATAAAACATGACTTTACAATCATCTGCCAGGACCCTTGTGACGGTGTAGGCGTGGGGCTCCACATTCCAGTGCACTCCCATATTACAGGTTAGATAAGGCTCCTGGGAGCTAAAGCAGATTTTCCAAATATCACAGAAGAGAAGACTCTCTAACCACAATACTGATCTTCCATGGATCCCAGCAGTGTCAGGGTCCCCTGTGGTCACCAGGTCACCCACACTGACCATGCTTAAAACTCCCATGGGGAGTAAATTAAATTTACAGGATTAAATTTTTGCCAGACTGAAAGATTTGATTTACTTATTTTTTATTAGATAATTTCAGTTTCTATTAATATTTGCAAGATGCTCCGACAGTGCAGGTGGGGGCATAAAAAAAGTTTTCACATTTACTTGCTTACCATGCAAATCTCATTACAAGTCCAAACAAGCCAACAACCAGTTCTTTATTCATTATTTTATTAGTGTGTTCCAAAAATTAAGCAGACTATTTTTCTTATACAAAAGTCACACTGGTTAGACCTTGTTTCTTCATATTCATGCAACAGTTTCATAATTCCGAAGTTAAAATTTCAGTCAATTCCCTACCTACCTTCAAATCCCTCCTAAAATCCTACCTCTTCCATCAGGCTTTTCCTAGCTCCTCACTCCCTTCAGAACTGCTCACTGACACTTCCTTCGCTGTACTGTCCTTCAGGGTCCCCATCTCCTCTGTAACTAAGGTTAGTATATTAAGAAGTCACAGGTACACTTCATGAAGGTATCTTGGTCCCTCCCTTCTCCCTTGTCTATCCTAGACTGCAAGTCCCCAGGACAGAGACATTTCTAGTTAACAACTGTTCTGGATACATTGCTGGTGCTATATTAACTACATTTGAGACTGCCACATCAGCATCTTTTTAAAAACTCTAATGTCTACTATTCTCCTCCCATCACCTGTTCTAGAAGCTGATTTTAAAGCGACTGTGCATGCTTTAAGTAACAGACCTGCCAATTCCCTCAGATCATTCAGAACTTGTGCATGTGTACATCTCTGGTGATCTTCTACTTTCCAATTCATTAATTCCAGCATCTCCTATTTGACATCTTTACCTGTGACCGTACTTCATTGTTATTACCCAAAGAGTCTAGTACAAAGTTGTGTGCATAATGATTACTTGTACAGTGATCGGCCATTACCAGTTTTAAAGTGTTACGTTCTGTACCTGCTAATGTTGGACATCACTATAATAGATGCCGATGAACTGTCCCCAACTACATTTTGGAAGTTATTTTTGGGGGGGTGAGGGAAGGAGGTCATAGCTTGTCACAAGAGGGCAAAATTGAAGTTTCTAACCTTGGATGACAAAGCTAGGCACCTAGTGTTCATCACTTCTGCCAAAACTCTTGTTCATGCTCTGGTCATCTCTCGCCTCGATTACTGTAACCTCCTTCTCACTGGCCTTCCCCAGTCTCACCTTTCTCCCCTCATCTCTGTCCAAAACTCTGCTGCCAGGGTCATCTACCTCGCCAGTCGCTTCGACCATGTGCAGCCCCTCCTCTCTTCGCTTCACTGGCTTCCCCTTCCTGAACAAATCCTGCACAAGCTCCTAGTCTTCACCTATAAAGCTCTTCACAACCTCGCTCCCCCCTACCTCTCTGCACTTATCGCCCTCCATACTCCAGCCCGTGCACTTCACTCCTCCTCTGTCCCTTCTCTCACCCTTCCACGCCTTCCCTGCTCCCCTAAGCGCCTTCGTCCCTTCGCACTTGCTGCCCCCCATGCCTGGAACTCCCTCCCTGTCCACATCCGCCTTGCCCCCTCCCTTCATACCTTCAAATCTCTCCTTAAAACTCACCTCTTTCGCTCTGCTCTGTCTGACTCTTTATCCTGCTGAGCCACTATTCCTATACCTATGATCGGTTTACCCTTATCCTTGCAACATAGACCTGCCTGCTGTCATTCTCATCGTAACCAAGCCAAGTACGTGCACTTGAGACCTCGCATCTTCATGAATGTTAGACCCCTTGTCTCTCCCTCTGTTCCCCTTCCTAAGTCTCTCCCCCAGCTCCTGTCTCTCAGATTGTAAGCCCTAGGGGCAGGGACCCTGTCTATTTTATTACTTTGTAAAGTGCCAGGTACACTGCTGGCACTATATAAATGTTTGTTAATAATAATAATAATAATAATCACTTCCAACTGCCATGCCAGACACCTTTGAAAATCATGCCATTTTATTCAGGCACTTATACAGATACTATAAGGTCTTATGCAAAGCTAAACGTGTATGCTCAAGGGGAAAGGGAGCAGAGATTGAGGGAGGGGGCGGGTTGAGATGTAGGTTATGGGGAAGGAGTTCCTGGTCTTAACGGCCGTTGGAGGCTGAAACTGAGCCAGATTTGTGGCCCAGGTTTATGAATGGGAAAAGGGGGCTGTATTTGGCTCACCGGCCTCCGGCTTCCCCACCCTGCTGTAGAGGGCCCACTTCAGAGTAGAAATTGGCTTTACAGCAACTATCTTTGCTGTAAAATGTCTGTTTGCATGTACAAGCTTGGGTGGAGCAAGTAGCATTTGTATAGGACAGGGATGGGTCAAATCCACTTGGTCCAGTTGCAAGCTTTGGCCTGTGGATCCAGTCTCCACCCTCAAGCACTGAATGTGAGAGCTTGAAGGAAGGCAGCGGAAATGAGGGCATGTGCTTGTGAACAGAGGGTGGGTCTATGGCCTCGATCTGGGTAGTAGACTTTTTCCTTCCCATGGACCACTTTGAAATCTCTACAAACGCATAAGATTTGTATAAGCTCCACGAGCCAGATAGCAATTGGGGGTAGGGGGTGCTCAGGTTGGGGGAAAGAAAGTGAGGATCCAGATCATGGATCTGTGCCATGGATTCATGCCCTGTCCTTGGGTACCTGCCCTCATCTCCTCTCCCTTCCTCTAAGCTCACTTTTTCATGCATTAAGGTAGAAGTTTGATCTGTGGGCCAGATGTAGGAATTGGAAAGGGGTCAAATAAACAGCTGTGGTTCAAATTCTCTACTGCTTGCATAGATCCATGATCTGGACCCTTTCCTTCTTTCCCCCAAGCACACCTCATAATTCAAACACACACCCTCTTATTTGACTCATGGAGATTGTACTAATTTTCAAGGAGGCTCCTGGGAGGGAAAAGATTCTCCATCCTTGGTTTAGGGACAGCAAGCCTAGAAAACAGGTTTGAGAACATGGGAGAAAGAGACCCGGAAGCAGAAAAGTTCTGGGGATAAGTTCTCCCTGCCCACATCCGTCTTGTCCCCTCCCTTCGTACCTTCATGTCCCTCCTCAAAACCCACCTCTTCCACTCCGCCCTTCCTAACTCCTGCTAATCATCCCCAACCAGGATTATCCCCCACCTGTTATCTGCAAACTCCCAATTTACTGTAACCAAGCCAAAAATGTATACCTGAGCTCCCGCATCCTCATGAATGTTGCATCCCTTGTCCCTCCCTCTGTTCCCCCTTCCCTGTCTCCCCTCCCCCATCTTTAAATTGTAAGCTCTCGGGCAAGGACTGTGTCTATCTTGTCTGTAAAGTGCCAGGTACATCGCTGGCGCTATATAAATGCTTATTATAATAATAATTAATTAATAATAATAATGCAATATGAAGATTTCCACATGCAGTGGGAATGTTTGACAATTCAATAGATTAGTCTGCAGTGATCCAAAGACAACTTATAAAAAACAGGAGTTGTCAGACTTGCAAGCCATGGGTGGTGAACCGCCAGCCCCTGGACCAAGTCAGCCCTGCAGCTTTGTTTATTTTTTTTAAATGGCCCTTCTTCCAAATCCTGACTCTTGCCTGTGGATCAACAGTCCCCACCAGCAAGCACTGAGAAAAGTGGCCTTACAGAGGCTAGACCTAAGGTATAAATCCATTATCTGTATCTTCCTCTTCCTTTTTTCATCCTGAGCACACTCCTTAAGCATCTCCCACTCCCAACTTCTGCACAGTCCATGGAGTTATATTAACTTTCAAAGCTGTCTCAGGAGAAAAAAGCCCTGACCCCTGCTGTAAGCCAACATTCTCAGCTTTAAAGGCCAATGTAACAAGTAGCATTAAGATTCTGAAAATGGCATTTTCAGAATCTCAAGCTTTTCAAAAAAAGATATAACCCTAGTATTTCAACTCATCATACCCTTTACTCTGGCTTTGAAGGCCTAAACGCCTAAAAACAACAATATATGCCCCTGTTTTGAGGGGAGGGGGAAACTTGGAAGCTTGGTCCAAATGAAGAAAAACCTACGTGCCGATTATAAGAGCAGAATCAACAGTACTTGTAATAAGATTGAAGGAATAGATTTAGCTGGATTGCCTCTTTCCAGAGATTACTTAATAAACTGACAAAGTGACATAGCTTTACTCCAAATTCATAGACCAAATTCATATCGTTTGATAACCGCAAACTTTCAAAGAGCTGAGTTTTAGCAATAGACACTATTTAGCGGTATCAAGATGGGGGGGGAGGTCGGAAGAGGAAGAAAAGAGCAGGAGATAAGGAAATAAAAGAGACACTTACCCGGTGGGATCTGGAAGTTTGCAGGCAGCTGTATTGTAGTGGTTTGCTGGGCTTTCGGGGCTACCACCTGCGGAGCAGGCAGCCTAGGGACACTGGGGGTCTTGGCTAGCTGCTGAGCAGGAGTGACTGTGGCCACCACAGAGCCCATGGCAGCGGGCACCACGCGCGACTGCTGGGATACAGCAGCCACTAGGCTAATCGGAGCCTTAGTCACCGTGGTGCTCAGAGCAACCGCTGGGCTCCCCATAGGAGGCGCGGCACTGAGGGCAGAAGGGACGGTGCTCGGGGCGCCCAACACAGCAGGTGCTGCTGTCTGAGGAGCCCCGCTAGCGGAGGGAGCCGCCGCTCCAGTTTGCCCGTCGGGCATCACCCTTACTGGGGCTGCCGCTGAGGAAGTGCTCATGGGGGAGCAGAGAAAGAGCGGGACCAAGGCGGGGCGGGATGGGGGTTCCAGCTGAGTCCGAGCCGCTGCACAGCATAGCAGCCGGCGAGCGTCCCCCGAGCAGGGAAGGGGGTCTCTCTCAGCAGGCGGCGGTGCTGCCGCTAGGACCCGGGGCTCGGAAGCGCTCTCAGCGTCCAGGCTGCTCCGGGAAGCTGCTGCTGCTGCCGGCGCTGCGGTAACTGCTGCTGGCGCTGCCACAGTTGCAAAAACACATGGTCATCTCGCCCCTGCCGGGTAAACACGTGGGTCTGGCCAGGCCTCCTCTCGGCGGAAGCGAAAAGCCGGCTCCTGCGGCGGTGTCACTCACTGCCCAGCACCGCCCGCTCCCCCGCAGCAGCATGCTGCTCCCCCAGCCATGTTTATATAGCCATGCGGAGCCCCCGCGCACGCGCCTAGCCGCGCGGGGACGCAGCCGGGCTTCCCCGGATACTCTGCTTTCTGATTGGAGACACAGAGCGTTCCCATTGGCGGGGGGGTTGCAACGTCATAGAAGCAGCGTTTCACACAGCTGGGGTGGAGCCGGCTTGTGAAAAAGTTGCAGGAGCATCCGAGGTTTGGGGGTCCACGTAGGGCTCTTCTACCGATTTAAAACCCAGCTTTAGTGGTTATTAAAGAGATTTTACAAGCCCTAAAGTGAGAAATAGCTTGAATGCCATTTTTAGAATGTTCATTTTGGTGGGAAGATTTAAAGCGTTTAACCCAGACACTAGATATTCTTGCCAGTGTTTGCCGGCTTCGGAAGCTTCCAACTCTACAAATATTTGCATATTCGCTTAACTACTGCGAATAATCCCCTTGACTACCATGCATACTATTCGGCACAACTGCAAGCCTTTGTAGAACTTAAACCTAAGACTCCCAATATTGCAAACACGAGAAAACAAGGAGGACAATGCTTAAGTTAATGGAAACAGCAGTGGCAGAGGACTGCAGGGGGTACAAACGACAGTGCTATTCATGCAGCAGTAGCAGTTCATACTCTATGTGGTACTCTCCAAACACACACAACCAAGGTCCTATAGACTGCAGCAGCCACCAACAGGCCTATTGACTTCAGTGGGATTCATTATGGATAAAGGCTCAGTCCTCCAACCATTAAAAGTCAATGGAAGCTTAGCCATTTATTTCAAATAGGTTTATACCCTGCCCCTCCTGCTGAAGCAGCTTGGGGTGACCCATAGCGCACAATTGCAGCCCTGCAAGATGTATCATAAAATGTAACACCCATTTTATCAGTGTTAGAGTGTCTGTGTGAAAAGGGCCAGAGAAGCAAAGAGGTCCATAACTGATTTCCCCAATTGGTTCACTATCATAGAGACCATTTCTCCGGGCTGACTTGTTGGCGATTAAGCCTGTGTGCTTGTACTTTGTCCTTCCCTTTTATGTGAAGTGCCAGATTTGTTTTGGACCATCTCTGGAGTGTGGCCTCTCAATGAAGGAAGAGGGATTTTGATACCCCTTGACTGTTCAGATATGCCTTTGCGGCTATATTGTCCGTGTAAATTAACATGTGATGGCCCTGGATGTTCAGTGCAAAGTGTGTATCGCCCAGAGTTCCAGACAATTGATACTGTGCTTCTGTTCACGGTAGGCCCACCTGCCCTGTACTGAGCTTTGAACACAGTGTGCCCCCCAATGACAAGGCTTGCATCTGTTGTGATTGTTATTCTTTCGGGCTCCAATAGAGGGACCCTCACTCAAAATCTGTGATGCTTGAGCCACCAACTCATTGCCTCCTTCACCTCTAGGGGAATCTTCACCCATGGGTTGAGGCCCTCCATGATCTGTGTTTGAAATGGTCTTAGGAAGCTTTGTAACAGTTGCAGGTAGAATCTTGCCCACTACAGATTCTAAATATAAAATACTAAAAGTCCCAGCAGGCTAGGCAGAGTCTTCAATCTCATCCTGGATCTGGATTGGAGTTTGTAAACGAGCAGGGTCTTCCCTGTGGCTAACATAGCCAGAGTTCCACGCCGTAGTCATGTCTCTATTTGTGCAACGGGTCGCTCTGGCTATGTCAGATGCTAAACTGCCACTGCTAATCTCTTGCAGTGTGCCCTTTAACTCTGCATTCTCGGCCACAAAGACCCACACGCTAGATCTGGGACATCCCCACGCCAGGATAAGCCCCCTAGGCTGAGTCCCAACCCCCTTGGGGTGCAGAGCTGGGCTTTGAGGTTCCCACCCGTTAGGGTTCATAGTCCAGTCTACTAATGCCTTGCTCATACCGGTGACCCTGCTTCTCTCTCAAAGTCCCGCGAATGAGGCTCCAACAGCAGCTCCAATTTGATCCTCTCTGCTCGGATGCTTGCTGTTGGCCTGGCCAGATAAGGCTCCTTCCTGGGAGATGGGTAGGAGGGCCATTCACCCTTCCACTGGCCAGCACCATTCAGCTGTCTCCCTAGCCTTGGACTGGCTGAACCAAAGGAACTCCACTTACTCCCAGCTTGCGCTAGGCTTCAAAGTGTTTTGGCCTGTCAGGGGGTGGTCAGAATGCCATGCCACCAGCTCATGCTGGACAGCTGAAGCAACCACACCCCTCTCCAGGAGTCACCCAGCTTCCTATTAGGCTAGCAGTGGCAGCACACCGCACCACCGGTTCACCCTGGTCTTTTGAGGCACCTGCCTATACTGTGAGCAATATTGATTACCCTCTGCTCCTTCCAGAGCCCTGCCTCCTCTTAGCCCAGACCCTGAACAGTTCCCACACAGAGCCCCTACTCGCTCCTTCTCCGAGTCCTGCTGACTTCTGCCAGACCTGGCATTTTAGGAAGCTAATTGATTGCTGAGAGCTACAGCAAGCTCTGCCCATCAACCAACCATCTGGTCACACTGGCTGTGTTCTTTCCCGCACCTGTCTAAAAGCTCAGTTGCACTCAGTGATGCTGTTCAGAGCGAATCCACATGATGAGTACCCATGATGCTGACTTCTGGTGGCAGCAGGGGGAGGCACTGGGGGGGGGGGCTCCATTCGATGCCCAGTGGCAGGGGGAGGTTGGATGGAGGGAGGGAGGTGCCGCCAATGTCGACTCCTGGTGGCAGCAGGTTGGTTGGCTTGAGGCGGG
>QEPC01002018.1:2895620-2913879 GCA_003113815.1 Sphenodon punctatus
AATAAATAAATAAATAAATTCTCTCCTTATAGGGGCAAAGGATACCAGTATTAGCAGGGGCTACAGCCACCCTACTACAGAGTTATATGATCATTTCTTGAATCTTGGTCTTTCTGTTTAATGGAACAAAAAGTGTTTAGTGATGTGTCCAGGATCACGTCAGATGCTCCCCCTACTGCACAGAGACCCACTGGCTCTTGGGAGTCATTTATTACAAACCCATGTTCAGTTAAGTAAGATACCATCTTGTCCAGGTCTCTGATCACTCGTTTGAGAGGATGAGCAAATAAGGAAGTTGTCCAAATACGGATGGATGTGAATACCCTCCAGGTGGAGATTGGCAACTAGCAGTATAAGGACTTTGGTAAAGGTTCGTGGGAAGGATGCTAGGCCAAAATACAAGGCCCAAGGTTGACAGTGCCCCTGCACATAAGAGAAATGTAACCATCTGTGATGGGCTGGATGAATTCTGAATATGGATGTATTCCTCTTTTAAATCTAAGGATGCGAGCCAGTCCCCCCCTGGAAATAGCCTGGCATACTGAGCGTAAAGTTTTCATGCAAAACTTGTTGGGTCTTACAAGCTGGTTTAGGCATTTGAGGTCTAGAACCGCCCTCCATTATGCAAACATTTGAGAACAAGGAACAGAATGGAGTACAGTCCAAGACCCTTCTCATGCTCCGGTACCAGTTCTTGGTGCAGCTTACCCTGGTGAGGCAGTCTATTTCAGCTAAAATAGCCAGGGCCTTTATCTGCTTTCTGGAAACTGCAGAAGAAACAAAAAAAGTCAAAAGGTTTCTTGCACAATTCCATTGTGTATCCCCTAGGCCATTTTTATATGAGCAGGCAATCTAGTGGTTTTTAAAAAGCCACTTTTAGAAACTTCATAGAAGTGGTGTTTAGATGTGTCTTCCAGCACCGGACGGCATCAGGTGGCTTGTGTATTCTATTTAAAACTGGATTTATAAAACCTTGCTACCAAGGTTTTATAAAAATGGTTTTAAATAGAATACGCGAGCTGCCTGGTGCCACTGTTTCCAACAGCAGCCGCGTGACTTCCGTGGGGGGAGGCGTGTCTAAGCGCCACCGCTGCAAGGTTTATAAAAGTGGCTTTTTAAAAGCTGCAAATTGGCTGCTTGTATAAAAACGGCCTGGGTCACTTTCTCTATGACCCACGAGTCTGAGGTTGCCCCCACCTATGTGTGAGCGAACATTTGTAGCCTGCCCCCCAACAGGAGGATTCACCTTGGACTTGCCCCTGGATCCAGAGCTTCCTAAAGGAGCAGTAGTCATGCTTCCTATTTTGGGTAGGGTGAATTCTGAGGCTGCCGCCTGGTACGAACAAATCCGTTGGATCTATGCTGTTTGGGCCACCTTGCCCTCCCTCTAGAATCCCAATTGGGCTGGTAGGACTGGAGAAAGTCTCCTTCCTGGAGAAAGGGATGTGGGTAGAGAGCGTATGGTAGGGATGAAACCTTTTTTCCTTTATACTGAAATGCTAAAGGATTTTTTTTTTAGTTTTATCCAAAACATTAGCCAGCACTTTCTTGAGGCATACATACCCTAAAGAGTTTTTCCTCCTGGTAAGGCCCTGCTATTAGGCTTTTTGCATGGTTGTCAGCACTCTATAATCTAAGCCAAACCCAGCAGCTGGCCGTCACATTAGCGGAGATGTCTCTGACTACCCAGGATAGTGTATTTGCTTAGGAGTCTGCTAAAAAAGCAATGGTCAGGAGGATTCTGGATGACAGGATCTTAGCTCTTTTAGAAGAAATTTATTTATTTATATATTTATACAGGGATTTCTAACCTGCACCCTTCTGCCTCTGGTAGCTCGGGGTGGCTTACAATAAAACCACTAAAACAATATAAAATATCAACATCTAAAATACATCTCAAAGGTCTCAAAAATCTGAAAACAATCCCCACCCCAACCCCCCTCCCATTACCCATCTACCTCGCCAGAAGCCTGGCGAAAAAGCCAGGTCTTGCAGTGGCGCCTGAAGGAGGGAATATCTGGGGACAGACGGCTACTCACCAGGAGGGAGTTCCACAGCCACGGTGCAACCACCAAGAATACCCTCTCCAACATTGCCCCCCGCCATATGCGGGGGACCTTAAGAAGGGCACCTCTGGAGGACTGCAGGGGCCAAGCCAGAACCCGGGGATGGGGGTGAGGTGAAATGAAGGGATCTTTTGCTTGCTTGAACCAGGTAAGAAGAGCCCTCACAAAATAAGAGGTAGCTGTGGCCATGCGTTAAACCACTGCACTCAGAGCACTCAGTATCCCTATGGAGGCTGGATTCCATGGGTGAAAACAGACATGACTCTAACCACCCTTTAACCACCCTTGGTGGTTATTTATGCATGTTGCAGGGCTGTATTGGTGCCCTATGCAGCCCTGAAACATGCATAAATGACCACCAAGGGTGGTTAAAGGGTGGTTAGCGTCATGTCTGTTTTCACCCAATGTCCCTGTCCATGGAATCTCTAGGATAGAGATCACCCTCCGCTGGAAAGACCAATTGGTGTGCCAGGTAAGCAGTTGCTTGCAGTGTCAACGTTGGGGGCCTGGAACAGAGGTTCTTTGTGCCTCGGAAAGAAATATAAGGCATCCAGGACCTTGGATAGCCTAGTGACCTTGCTGGGCTGCTTCAATTCCACTTTTATAATTTTCCTCAAACACCCTTTCTAATGGCAAGCACTTGTCTTTTCAATAGACCTTGGGGATGTGCTCTCTAGGGTTCTCATCGGAGTCAGGTGAACCATCCTTCTCTGGCCTCTCCTTAAGTTTTAGGGTCCTGGCAACTAGCTTATACATCTTATATCTGTAGTGAAGGGGAGGGAGATCTGGGATTTGATGCTCTTCTGGGGACCTAATGGACTCCTGAGAGGAGTGATTTGACTCAGTCATAACACCTGCAAGATCCTCCGTACTAGGGATTCGTTCAAGCATCAGTGGTGAGTAATCCTTAGTTTTCTTCCTGATCTTCCTGGGCTTATTGGGAGAGAAAAGCTCCAATTCTGAAGATAATACCACCTCTTCCTTGGGCAAGTCCTTCTCTACCTTCTTTGCAGAAGATGAGTCTGAGATAACAGAAAGGTCAGGGAAGTCCAGGACCAACCTCATCCCTTTTAGTGGCTGGCTGTTTGCCTTTTCCTGCAGGCCTAGATTGCCCTTTAAACCCCAGCTTGTTGAGGCAGGGGGCAAGAAGGAGAAGGGGAGAGTTGCCTTTTCCTCACTCGTGGCCTGCCTCTGTATTCCTGGCTTTTATTTAACTTGTCCACAGAAATAAAGATTTTATTGAGGACTAACATGTGTAGGTCCTCATTAGAAAGGGGCTGGGGAAGCCTTATTTGAACTGCTGCCTTTTGGATCTGCTCCAGGTCTTCCTCTTATGTTTTGGCACCATATGCCACAGTTCAAGACTTGGCCAGCACCATTTTGTCCTTGGCACAGTCCTGGCGTGGGGCACAGGATTTCTCCAGCAGTCTGTCGGGTGGTTCCCTGCTGGAGTTTGAGTTTCCCAAAGCCTGTATTTGCCCTGTGAAGGCCAGGCTCTGAAAATGGTGTGAGTATCCATGGAGGCTCCCTTGAAGCACTCATCTGATTCGGTTCCTGCACCTGCTGGACCAGGATGTAGGAGGGAGCTGGGAGGGATCAAGAGGCTCCCTCTCTGAATAATTTATCCTACTGCTCCTGTAAAGAATTCACTGTTGCGACTGAAAGGCTTTTCCCTCTCACTGTATTGCTCTTGAGAAGAGCTGCTGAACTCTGCTCACACTGGAACTAAGGCAGAAGATCAATTGGGGCAGTGAGGGGGGATGATCCCACTGTGTATGCTCCACAAAATTCAATTCTGCCTCCTCCAGGACAGAGTGCTGATCATCCTACAAAAGCAAGGACTGTCCAGGACCTTTGAGAAGAATAAACCTTTTGTTCATTTAGATTTTCAAGTCTGGAGTATGTTTTTTGCTTTGTAACCAAAGCATAGAACAAAAGAGTCACTGAGTGTTTGCCAGAAAATATTAATTGTGAAAATTATGCTTCAGAATTGTATAATAGCAAAATTTTCTGTCACCCTGTGTAAATTATGATGGTAATTTCCCCCCTGCACATTTTCGTGCATTTTCCTGGAACTGTTTCCTACACTCTATGTTCTTGATACACAGTTTCTTACAGTACATTATAAATTATCAGCAGCTATGATAGCTCACAACATTGCCAACATAGTGATACTCAATAGAATAACATAACATTGTACTTACCAGATGTGGTAGTCAACAGAAGTAACATAACATTGTGCCACCAGATGTTAGGAGATATTACAGGCATCCAGTGGGGACAGACAGGTGCCAACAAGAACAATTTTTGTCAAAAGATCCTAAACAGGAATAAAAAGCTAATACCCGTACAAAATCATTCACTCATACCTGTAGTGGTTTGTTTCTCTTTATGTTTGTTTCTTTTTAAGTTCTTGTTTTTTTCCACCAGACTGCACAACTGAGTGCACAACAAGCAGCACATCATTACAAGAGTATTTACAAAGCTTTATGCTTTCATAAGTTAGTATACAACCTCTCCCCTGCTTATTACATGCATTTGATTAGATTACTTACTTCTAGCAAAGCTCTTATCACTAATTTGATAGCTTCATTGTTAGAGACTATGGTTTCTTCTGTGTAATTCTTCTCCAAAAATTCATGAGCCATTTTAGCATTGTGGCCAATTGCATTTGCCTGTAAGACAGACATTTATAAATCTAGACACACAGCAAATTAATTTGACCTCCATAACCAAGCCTGCAAAGAATGATATTCATTTCATACAGAACACTACTTTGCTCCCACAATTGCTATACTACATCAAACCTGGTTTTGGCAATACTGTATTTGCTAGCAAACACCTCAAAAACAATTTCCAATAGTACTGGTGCCAGAACAGAAATGTGAGGTTCAGAGCCTTCATCTTATTATAGGGCCACAGTCGTGGCGCTATAGTTAAGGTGGTAGCAAACTCTAATTGAACAGTGCCTATGCTGTTAACACATGTGTTGTGTGATTACAAACAATGAAGGGGAGTCCAGGGACGGGGTGGGGGTTGAAGGTTGGTGGGTGGGTCCCCATCTAGGGTGGCCATACCTCCCCTTTAAAAGAGGACACTTATGAAAAATACATGATGCAGGGCTGCATTGGTTCCAGTGAAGCCCCTCACCATGTGTTTTTCATAAGCGTCCTCTTTTAAATGGGAAGTATGGCCACCCTATCCCCACCCCTCACCTGCCTCTGCCTGCTAGTAGTGCTGCAGCAGCAGCAGCAGGACACTGGGACAACATGGGACTGGGAGATAAAGCTGTTTGTTTACAAACAACTCCTCCCCATGTGCGATCAGAAGGTTGTTGCCTTGTAAAGAAGGTTCTTCGAGATGGCTCCCCACATTCTCACAAGTGGGTTGTGCACGCTCAATGGATTCAAATAATAGACCATGTGATGGTCTCAAGCTCCTCCAGTATAAAAAGCACTACCCCCCTCAGAATGACAGTTCCTTCCAACCCTTTCTAGGAATATATGAAAATTCCATGGAGAGCTGGCAGGGTGGGTGTTGTGAAAATGTTTGCAGCCATCTCAAAGAACCTTATTTACAAGGCAGCAACCTTCTGTTCTTCTTCGAGTGGCTCCTCACATGCTGCTTTTATATGGCTGCGCCGGGTGGTGGTTCTGTGGGCGCGCCAGTGCATGGGCAGGGCATGCACACAGCCGCACACGCATCCCTACTCACCCCCCCCACACTCATCCGCACCTAGGGTGGCCATACCGCCCCTTTAAAAGAGGATACTTATGAAAAATACATGTTGCAGGGCTGCAGTGGTTCCAGTGTAGCCCTGCACCATGTATTTTTCATATGCATCCTTTTTAAAGGGGAGGTATGGCCACCCTATCTGCACCCAGGAGCCACTACCGTTTCCCCCAGTTGCTCTGTGCATGGGGACAAGATGGGGGGAGATGTGAGTGGGGATGTGTGGGCGGACGTGCTGCGTCGTTCACACAGGGCTCCTCCACCCATGAACACGTAGAAATCTGAATGTTCATGGGTGGGAATGGCCCATGTAAAAAGGGTCACATTCTCACAACTGTCTTACTTATACTATCTTAGGTAGTAATTTGGGATATAAAGCAATATCTGTTCTATCTTGGAAAATCTGCAAATATAGTTCTGAGATTATTATGGCTGCTATTTCACTAACTGTTCTTAATGAAGTTATTCCTAACAGGAATACGGTCTTTAAGCCCCCACCCCATAACTAGTTCATTTGTACTCCCCGGGGGCACAAATGAAATGGTTATGGGTGGGGGGGCAGCGTGAATTGATTATATGGGGGACGGGAGTGCAAATGAACAGGTTATATATATGTCTCTTTTCATGGCATAATGTGCTTAATAGGCTGGCAGCATTTTGGGTGTCTTGTGTGTTTGAAAGCAGTGGCCCCAGACCCGCCGAGCCGGGTGGTACTCCTAGGCCCACCGGTGGAACACAAAGAGGGGGGCCAATCTTGACTTCTTGGCCAGGGGACCATTGCACCCTAGCTACACCCCTGGTCTAGTGTGTGTAACTGATCAATTTGAATGAGTGTGTGAGGTGAAAGCATGTGTGTATAGTGTGTATGGATGAGTGTGTGATCAATTTGAATTAATGTGTGAGATGAGAACATGTGTGTACTGTGTCTGAATGATTGTGTGTGTGATCAGTTAGAATGAGTGTGTGTGTGAGAGAGGTGAGAGCACGTGTGTAAATGAGTGTGTGACCTCTTTTACACAAGACGCACCCATGCAGTAGCATGGGTGGGTACATCTCATATGAAAGCAGTCACTTGTGTGCATCTGTGTAACACGCACCTCCACCCATCACCCCTGCACAGAGAAACCTGCGAAAAAATTGATTGCTCCATGTGGGGGATGTGGGGGGATGGGTGAGCGCCTATGTGTACCTGCAGTGTTTTTGTGTCTGGGAACAGCTTATGCATTAACAGAACTATTAAGTTTCAAAAGAAGGGCAAATTACCTAGACAAAAAAACTTCATTTTAAGAAGCTTGTTAAGGCGGTATTACAAATTATACTCAAATGTTAACATGACAGCAAACTGTATGTTAAGGCAACTTTATTAAATATCAGACCAATCTATACATTTTTCTTTTCTCATCCATTAATGAAAAGATTATGACTTAACTGAAATTAAACTGTATACATTCCTAATCACGTATAAGTATTGCTTAGTCGTCACCATACCATACATATGCAGCTTAATTTAGTTGTCATATTTTTTTTAAAAAAATCAGGCATGGTGCTACCCCCAGAGAACCAGGGGCACTGCCCCTACTGGCCTCCTGCATTCCCAAAACTGAGTTTACTTTGTCCCCGGGGTCCTGGTGCTGTCCACCCATTCAGGGCCTGGTGCGGCTGTGCTAAGTCGCTCCAGCGCTCCGAATGTCCTGTTTAAAGTGCGCTTGCAAGACTGCACATGTGCAGCATGTTCCTTTGCTCTGCGCATGCGAAAACTGCAAAATGCTGCTCAATTGGGCGGCTGCAGAGTGCCATCCACTGTGTGTGTATAATAAAGAGCAACACATTACCAGGATCACTTGGGGCAGTATTTCATAGAGCTCTATGGAGAGGCAACCAGCAGCAATGGTAACGTTATAGGGGCAGTAGCCCTTGGTGCCCTGGGGGCAGGAGAGGGGGCACGAGGAGGAACAGTGGATGTGGATGTGTGTGTGTGACTGTTGTGACGAGTGTGTGTGCTACTGGCTGGGGGAACAGCAACTGCAGGGGGGGAGTGGAGAGTGCTTTGTGTGTTTTGTTGTGTTTGTTTTATTCAGTGTCGCACTCAGCGCGGGCTTTTTCCTTCACGTGGTGTGAGGGTGGGGACTGCCTGCTGCAGAGACCAGAGCATATATAGAGGTGACTCCACAGGTGCCATTTTATCTCTCTTTCAGTTCTTGAGAGAGTTTGCAGTTGGCCAGCCAGCTGGTGGTCAGACTGAATCTTTTTATCCAAATAATCGGATCACACTTAGATTATATTTATTTATATATAATATTTTATTAATAATCATCATCTCAAGGAAGCCAGTTAGGTAGTGCCATACTGAGTCAGACCAAGGGTCCATCATCAAGCCCAGCGTCCTGGCCTCCAGTGGGGAGGAGACACTGTTGACCTCAGCCTGCCCTCTCTGGGCTCGGGCCTGCTGGGTGAGTACATTTGGGACCCCGCTGGGGCTTGGCCTTGGGACCCCGGGGGCTGGGGAACTTGTCTTGGGAGGAGGGGGGAAGGAGGAGCCAGGAGGGGGGAGGTTATAATTAATAGTGATTATTATGGGATGATATCACATATTTTTATTTATTTATTTATTTATTTATTTATATTTATTAGTCACCCCCTCATGCCCATGGTATCTCGGGGTGGCGTACAACATAAAAGCAGTAAATAAAACAATAAAACACAACAAATAAAAACATTTAAAAACCCGTCTAAAAAAACCCACTACCCCCTCACATTTTAATTATCCCAACCAACCCTCCCTTCCTCCGAAGGCCTGGGAGAACAGCCAAGTCTTGCAGGGTCGGCGGAAGGCCAACAAACTTGGGGCCAGACGGGCTTCCTCTGGGAGGGAGTTCCATAATCATGGTACGGCCACTGAGAACGCCCTCTCCATTGTGGCCCCCCGTTTTACACGGGGGACCTCCAAGAAGGTGCCCCTGGCAGACCGCAGGGGTCATTCTGGGGCATGGAGGATGAGGCAGTCCCTGAGGTATGAAGGGCCAAGACCATGTAGGGCCTTATAGGCCAAAACCAATACCTTGAATCTGGCCCGGTACACTATAGGCAGCTAGTGCAGTATGCGGCGCATGGGGGTGATATGCTCCCGCTGGCTCGTCCCCATAAGGAGACGAGCCACCGCATTCTGCACTAGCTGCAGCCTCCAAACCAGCGTCAAGGGAAGCCCCACGTAGAGCACGTTGCAGTAGTCCAGCCTTGAGGTGATGAAGGCATGGATGATGGTGGCCAGGTCGGGTCTGGAGACATATGGACACAGCCTCCACACCAGATACAGCTGGCGGAAGGCATCTTTAGCCACTGCCTCCACCTGCCGATCCAGGCAGAGATCTGAGTCCAACAATACCCCCAGACTCTGAACCTGCTGGGCTACGGGAGGGCGGACCCCGTCTACGAAGGTATTAGGGGCAGGGAACAGGGGGTAAGCCAGACTCACACGCACACTCCCCACTTGCAAGGGTACCTGCGGTTCTATAGCGTCCCTCAGGGTCTTATAGTGGCTCAGGGAACAGGCTGCTAGAGCAGGTCCCAGCCGAAGCTCATCATAGGGACTAGTGAACTGCACAGTGCCCACTCTATATAATGCCCCCACACTCACAGGTTCCAGGAAGGGGTGTATCAGTGGTGGTTCAGGGGACGGGGCCTTGGACCCAGGGGCACCAAAGGAGGGGCTAGGGCACGCACTCAGGCACGGGGGAAAGGAAGGGAACCACGGGGAGGAAATACTCATGTTTACACCAATCACTCGCTCTATCACTCACCCAGTCACTCACTCTGCAGCTACTCCAGTCACTCGCCTAGTCTCTCTCACTCTCACTCTCACTACTTCGCACACTTAGCTTCAATCCGCAACGCTCAAGGGGCCAGTCTCACGGAGCATGTCCGATCACCAGCACCCCCAAGCTCTACTGTGGGCCTTAAGAAGCCCTGTCTTGGAGCCCTGCCCGCAGGCGCATGGAGCGCCGCAACCCTACTTCCAGGTTCCTTCCGCGCATGTACCGGGAGCCCTGGGTTGCCTGGCGACCCAGGGACGCCGCGCTGCCATGAGCGTCCCTCAGATCAGCTGCTCCTGACGTCCCCTGCGGTGTGCTTGGGGGCGGAGCTAAGCAGCGGCGCCAGGGGGGGGTCCCTGCCTACGTCTGCGGCCCCACGCCCCCCATTGCCCCCAACCCCGACCTCTGACAGTACCCCCCCCTCCAGGGAAGGAGCCACGGGGGCGGGCAGGCCCGGGCCTGGAAGGGTGGCGGGCGTTAAAGGCCTGTACGAGGCGTGGGGCAGACACGGCAGCAGCGGGCTCCCAAGAGCGCTCGGCTGGGCCAAACCCCTTCCAGTCAATCAAATAGAAAAGTCTGCCGTGGCGCCAACAAGAATCTAGGATGGCGGCCACTTCATACTCAGGTTCCGAGCCTAGATCTAGCGTAGCCACGGGGCCTGGGGTGGACGAAGGGAACAAGGGAGGAGTTGCCGCCTTCAGGAGGGAAACATGGAAGGAAGGGTGAATATGCAAGGAGGGCGGGAGCTGAACCTGAAAGGTGACTTCATTAATTTTTTGAGAAATAGGGAAGGGTCGAGTAAAGCGCACATCTAACTTTGTCGAAGGCCGTTTGGAGGGATAGTGGCGGTGGTCAATCCAAACCAAATCCCCGACCTTGAAGTCCGGGGCTGGGCATCGGCACTGGTCTGCATACTGCTTGTACCACTGGCGAGTGGCAGCCAAGGTGCATCGCGCTTGCTGATGGGCCTCTCGGATTTTTAGGATATTTTAAATTAATTTTTAAATTGTGAGTATGTTTTAATTATGAATTGTAATTGTTGACTGTGTGTGTCGTAAGCTGCCCTGAGCTGCTCTGTGAGCAGGAGGGTGCGGGATAAAATTGAAATAAATAAATAAATAAATATGATTGTGCTGTCAGCTGTCTCAAGACATTAATTTTTAATGTTTAATTGAGTAAAGTTGAACTTGCTGCTGTGTGGTGTACTCTAACTTGAAGGAATAGACTTAAAAACCACAACTACATCTGCTACTAGTAGTAGCCGAAGTAGCTTTTCAGCCATTTCCATTAGGTAATGCAATAGTGGTTTCCAAGTGCTAAAAATATCCTATGTTCACACTAGAAGTAGTATCTCTACACTGCAATAACCTTTAATAAAGTAAAGGCTATTGTTGCAGAGATAGATACTACTAGTAGTGTGAACAACTTGGGTTTTTCTTTCTCACTTGGAGACCACTATTGCATTTTCCTAATTAAAATTGATGTATCTTGTGTCTAAGCGTTGGTTGAAGCCAAATATTGCTGCTGACCTAGAATATCAAGTAGATGTTCTGAGGTGAGCAGCTGAATATTTGGCCTCTAGCTTGGTATGATCTGTGCTAGTTGCAACGTATGCTGCAAGAGATGTACTGCTGGTTTTCCTTCTCTCCCAAGCCCAAAGCATGTGCAAAAAAGACAGTGGCCATTTTGTGGAGCTGGAGCCCCCCAAAAATGGTTTGTTTAAGTCAGTGGTGTTCCCGATTGTGGAGAAATTTTTATTGATGGACCTTATGGAAATTAAGCTACCAACAGTCAGAGTAAAATGGAAAACAGATGGATTCTGGGTAAAGAACCATCCTTTGCTAAAATGAACTCTAGCCTGTTAGATGAGATATAAACATTTGGTAGTTTATGCTTTATTTCTCAGGGCAAGGTTGAGAAACAGTTTCACACTGTTCCTCCCCAGAGTAGATAGCAAATTACGACCTTGCAGCTGGGTTTATTAATTAAATAGTCTCAGGCACCTTGTTATATAAACAAGTCTAGTTATATTGTTTTAAGAATCTTCTTGCTAACTATGTAAACAATTGCTGTAACCTTTTACTTTGCATAACGTTATTTTGATTAACATTCTGTATTTATCTGCTTGAAGTGGTATCTATAAAATACCTATGTAATTTGCAATCCGGCAGACCAGCCTGAAGACTTGCATGTTTTCAGGTCTGCTCTCAATCTTTGCGCTTTAAAATCAATAAAGAACTCTAACAGAATTTACCAACAGCTTTGCGTGAGTATGGAATTTTCCTCTACACTTTCTTTGCTGTTTTCCTGCCTAAACTGTCTACTTTCTCTGTGTTGGGTGGGGGGATGTAGAGGTTTTGATGGAAAAGGTTTCTAATCTTTGCTGCAATATTCTCTGCATTTGAAAATGGCCCTGGCCTGCCCTTTGAAGTCTGGGCATGGGATGTTGCAGGCTTGTCTGTGAGAAGGCCATGCCACAGGTTGGTTCACTAATTAGTAGTCCTTGCAGGAAGGTTCGTTGTAGCAGCTCAGACACCTTTTACATTGCAACAGAACTNCCAGTCACTCACTCTGCAGCTACTCCAGTCACTCGCCTAGTCTCTCTCACTCTCACTCTCACTACTTCGCACACTTAGCTTCAATCCGCAACGCTCAAGGGGCCAGTCTCACGGAGCATGTCCGATCACCAGCACCCCCAAGCTCTACTGTGGGCCTTAAGAAGCCCTGTCTTGGAGCCCTGCCCGCAGGCGCATGGAGCGCCGCAACCCTACTTCCAGGTTCCTTCCGCGCATGTACCGGGAGCCCTGGGTTGCCTGGCGACCCAGGGACGCCGCGCTGCCATGAGCGTCCCTCAGATCAGCTGCTCCTGACGTCCCCTGCGGTGTGCTTGGGGGCGGAGCTAAGCAGCGGCGCCAGGGGGGGGTCCCTGCCTACGTCTGCGGCCCCACGCCCCCCATTGCCCCCAACCCCGACCTCTGACAGTACCCCCCCCTCCAGGGAAGGAGCCACGGGGGCGGGCAGGCCCGGGCCTGGAAGGGTGGCGGGCGTTAAAGGCCTGTACGAGGCGTGGGGCAGACACGGCAGCAGCGGGCTCCCAAGAGCGCTCGGCTGGGCCAAACCCCTTCCAGTCAATCAAATAGAAAAGTCTGCCGTGGCGCCAACAAGAATCTAGGATGGCGGCCACTTCATACTCAGGTTCCGAGCCTAGATCTAGCGTAGCCACGGGGCCTGGGGTGGACGAAGGGAACAAGGGAGGAGTTGCCGCCTTCAGGAGGGAAACATGGAAGGAAGGGTGAATATGCAAGGAGGGCGGGAGCTGAACCTGAAAGGTGACTTCATTAATTTTTTGAGAAATAGGGAAGGGTCGAGTAAAGCGCACATCTAACTTTGTCGAAGGCCGTTTGGAGGGATAGTGGCGGTGGTCAATCCAAACCAAATCCCCGACCTTGAAGTCCGGGGCTGGGCATCGGCACTGGTCTGCATACTGCTTGTACCACTGGCGAGTGGCAGCCAAGGTGCATCGCGCTTGCTGATGGGCCTCTCGGATTTTTAGGATATTTTAAATTAATTTTTAAATTGTGAGTATGTTTTAATTATGAATTGTAATTGTTGACTGTGTGTGTCGTAAGCTGCCCTGAGCTGCTCTGTGAGCAGGAGGGTGCGGGATAAAATTGAAATAAATAAATAAATAAATATGATTGTGCTGTCAGCTGTCTCAAGACATTAATTTTTAATGTTTAATTGAGTAAAGTTGAACTTGCTGCTGTGTGGTGTACTCTAACTTGAAGGAATAGACTTAAAAACCACAACTACATCTGCTACTAGTAGTAGCCGAAGTAGCTTTTCAGCCATTTCCATTAGGTAATGCAATAGTGGTTTCCAAGTGCTAAAAATATCCTATGTTCACACTAGAAGTAGTATCTCTACACTGCAATAACCTTTAATAAAGTAAAGGCTATTGTTGCAGAGATAGATACTACTAGTAGTGTGAACAACTTGGGTTTTTCTTTCTCACTTGGAGACCACTATTGCATTTTCCTAATTAAAATTGATGTATCTTGTGTCTAAGCGTTGGTTGAAGCCAAATATTGCTGCTGACCTAGAATATCAAGTAGATGTTCTGAGGTGAGCAGCTGAATATTTGGCCTCTAGCTTGGTATGATCTGTGCTAGTTGCAACGTATGCTGCAAGAGATGTACTGCTGGTTTTCCTTCTCTCCCAAGCCCAAAGCATGTGCAAAAAAGACAGTGGCCATTTTGTGGAGCTGGAGCCCCCCAAAAATGGTTTGTTTAAGTCAGTGGTGTTCCCGATTGTGGAGAAATTTTTATTGATGGACCTTATGGAAATTAAGCTACCAACAGTCAGAGTAAAATGGAAAACAGATGGATTCTGGGTAAAGAACCATCCTTTGCTAAAATGAACTCTAGCCTGTTAGATGAGATATAAACATTTGGTAGTTTATGCTTTATTTCTCAGGGCAAGGTTGAGAAACAGTTTCACACTGTTCCTCCCCAGAGTAGATAGCAAATTACGACCTTGCAGCTGGGTTTATTAATTAAATAGTCTCAGGCACCTTGTTATATAAACAAGTCTAGTTATATTGTTTTAAGAATCTTCTTGCTAACTATGTAAACAATTGCTGTAACCTTTTACTTTGCATAACGTTATTTTGATTAACATTCTGTATTTATCTGCTTGAAGTGGTATCTATAAAATACCTATGTAATTTGCAATCCGGCAGACCAGCCTGAAGACTTGCATGTTTTCAGGTCTGCTCTCAATCTTTGCGCTTTAAAATCAATAAAGAACTCTAACAGAATTTACCAACAGCTTTGCGTGAGTATGGAATTTTCCTCTACACTTTCTTTGCTGTTTTCCTGCCTAAACTGTCTACTTTCTCTGTGTTGGGTGGGGGGATGTAGAGGTTTTGATGGAAAAGGTTTCTAATCTTTGCTGCAATATTCTCTGCATTTGAAAATGGCCCTGGCCTGCCCTTTGAAGTCTGGGCATGGGATGTTGCAGGCTTGTCTGTGAGAAGGCCATGCCACAGGTTGGTTCACTAATTAGTAGTCCTTGCAGGAAGGTTCGTTGTAGTAGCTCAGACACCTTTTACATTGCAACAGAACTGTGTGTAGCATGTTTTCTGTTTTGGGACAAGTGGAACTCCATGCCCACTTCAGAATTCCATTCCGCCAAAGATGCCTCTGTGCTATGTGCTGTGTTGACCAAGGACAACTTGGACAAATCCTTTTCAGAGGTGGTTAAACTGCTGAAGATTGTGATGACAATGCATCTCACAATTGTTGAAGCGGAACGAAGCTTCTCAGCTCTAAAAAGAATTAAAACCTTTCTGAGAAGTACCATGACAGAGGACCATCTGAATGCTCTAGCAATGCTGTCTATTGAGCAAGCCATGGTCAAGGAAATTCCGGACTTCAACAACAAAACAATAGATCTGTTTGCACAATGCAAGGAACGCCAAGCAAATTTCCAGTACAGGCGCTGAACAGACCTGAAGATGATCTATTCTGGACAAAGACCTGCACAATGAGAAGACCTGTTTTGCATCCATCCAGCTTCAGCCTGCATGGTCTATTGTCCTTAAAGGGAGACCCATGCCAACATGGATGCTGCACCCAAGTAAACAGAAAAAGAAGGAGTTGCTGCTGCTAGCTATTGCGTGAGGACTAGAAGGAGGGGAGACCACAAAATAAGACAACCTGTTTGGAGCCCTTCAGTTCCAGCCTGGCTTGCATGGTCTCAGTTATGTTACAGGGAGACTAATGCCAACACGGAGGCTGGACCATGCAAACAGGAAAAGAAGGCACAACCACCAACAGAACTGACAACACACAAGGTGGAGGAGACCACACTTGCTGCTGCTTGCTTTGGCGAGAGCGACGAGGAGGATAGCCTGCTGCCCCTGGCTTTGAGGACAGAGCACAGAGAGGAAGACCAATGGTGCTGCAGAACCACCACCATGAATAAACCCAGCACATGACGGCGACGGCACACAAGGCGGAGGGAAGCATTTCTGGCAGCTGTGAGTGTGAGGATGAGAGCCATCCCACATTTAAGATAAGTGTGGTTCCTTTCCTGTCTTAAGGTGTGAGGATGAGAGGACATCCCACATTTAGATAAGTGTGGTTCCTTCTTAAGTTAAAAAGTTAAGTTAAAAAAGTTGAGTTAAAAAGTTGTCTCAAGTTAAACAGTTGTAAGTTGCAGTTTAAATTTTTTTTAAAAAGATAACTGTGGTTCCTTTCCTGTCTTAAGTTAAAAAGTTACATTAAAAAAAAGAAAAGAAAAAAGTTAAGTTAAAAAGTTATGTCTTAAGGTAAACAGTTGTAAGTTAGATTAAGAGTAGGTGGTTTTTATATTTTAAACTTGCCCCTGCTCCCAAGAAGAGGTACAGAGGGCATTGGGATGGTGGAACCTCTTCTTGGGGGCAGGGGCGGGCCCATGGCCATGGGACACTGAGCAACAGAATGCATAAAAAAAGATAAAAGTTAAGATGTCTTAAGTTAAACAGTTAGAGATTTTTTAGAATTGTTGGTGCTATTGTTCTTGGTAGTTAGTTACCGTTAGATTTAGAGTAAGCGGTTTTTATATTTTAAACCCGCCCCTGCCCCCAAGAAGAGATACAGAGGGCATTGGGGGGTGGGGTGGAACCTCTTCTTGGGGGCAAGGGAAGGTCCAAGGGGGCAGGGGGAATGCCCTAAAGTCTTGAGACACCCCCAACAATTCATGTGGGCTCCAGAACCCCAGCCATAGGGGCCTCTACAGCAACTGGCCTCCAGATGCAGTGTTTGGCTTTGGGATTTAATGGGGTTCTATAGGCTCACTGAAGCCTGAAGTCACACTGTGTCTGGAGACCTCCAGAAGACTAGCTGTAGAACCTGAACAGCGAATGATCTCAACAGCAATATCCCCCCACTTCTCTAGCCACAGTGGGACCTCACACTCCATTGGGATTCTTTAGGCCAACAAGTGCGTAGGTCCCACTTTATCTGAGGCCTCCAAAATACCAGCGGTGGGACCTCCACAGTGACAGAGCTCCACAGCAACATAAAGCAATTTTCAACCCACCACTGTGCCTCCAGACGTGTTGCGACCTCAGTCTACAGAGGGGTTCTGTGGATGCCTACTGCCTTCTGAAGTCCCTCTGTGTCTGGTGGCCTCTAGAACCAAAGCTTGTGGAACCTCAGCAACAGCAACAGAATGAACTATCCACACCAACAGTGCACTTCAAGACACATTAGGACTTCAGACTTCAGTGGGGGGGTTCTTGAGGCCCAATGGAGACTTAAGTCCTATTTTGTCTGGGGGGACTGGGAGCCTACCCTAGAAAACTACAGGCAGTCGGGGGGATCTGCGCATGCGTCATTGCTAGCAGCTGGGAGTCGCCTGGGCTCCGCTCTCCCCGGCTCCAAAAGCTAGCCAAGCACTAAAAAAAAAAGGAAAAAAGACCCCAACCTGCTTGAGGATGGCCGGTAGGAACAAGCCCCGGCAGAAGTCGACTCAGGTGAACGCTCTTGAGCGTTTCTGCCATAAAAGCCAGGCCCCGGAGCAGAAGACAGCAGGTGAGAACGGCAGCGGCGAGAAAAACATGGCGGCAGCTGATACGGGAGCGCGGGAACCTGAGAGTGACCAGGGTGCATCGAGTTCAGAAGAGGAAGAGGCAGAGGGATCAGGCACATTCAAAAAGCTCCTTAAACAAATGCAAACAGAGCTCAAGAAAGAAATGAGACAAATTAAAGAAGCAGTGGAAGAAGGTAATAGGAAAATGGAGGGTATAGCAAGGAGGGTTGAAGCGGCGGAGGGAAGAATATCGGAGTTAGAGGATCACTCGTTGGTCACGAGGGAGCAGTTAAATAAATGGAAGGGAGAGACTGCCTTCTTGCTTAACAAATGTGAAGACTTGGAGAATCGTTCGCGTAGAGGCAATTTAAGAATCAATGGAGTTAAGGAGGCAGAGGGGAATGAAAAGACAAACGAAATTGTATGGGCTATAATGCAAGAAAATTTCCCAGAGGAGGGACACTTTCACGCAGCAATAATAGATAGGGCCCATAGAACAGGGCGCCCTCCACAAAAGAGCACTGACCCTCCACGCCCAATCTTGGTTAAATTTATGAGCTTTAATACCAAGGAGGAGATATTAAAAGCAGCTAGAGTTAAGAAGAAACTTACATTCCAGCAGCAGTCTATAAAAATTCTCCCAGACTATGCTTTTGAAACGATAAAAAAAAGACTAAAGTGGAGCAAGTACTTTGGGGTGTTGAATGAGAGGAATCTGAGACCACGACTCCTTTTCCCCGCAAAAATGTGGATCTTTGAAGGGGGGAAAAGGAAAATTTTTGAGAATACGGAGGATCTGGAGATCTTTCTGGCAGCTCAACCAGTGGGAGCTTCAGTAAGAAAATAAAGGAGAAGGATGTTTGCGTAGTCCTCTGCAGTACATTTCAGAACTTAAGTGCAAGCAAGTAAAGTGGAGGATGAAGAGGGAAGGAGCTATAGAAAGACATTAAAACTAGGAGCTCGAGTATAAAGAGCAATCCAAGGGGGATTTTGAGATTAGAGACACCTTTGGGGTGCTCGAATAAAGGACTACAGGGTGTACAGTTTAAAGATACCCTCCAAAAAAAAAAAAAA
>QEPC01002018.1:2917824-2935229 GCA_003113815.1 Sphenodon punctatus
CCAGAGAGGTTGAAATTTGCAGATCCAGGTGGTAAAGGCCTATGCTGGAGGGGATGTGGAGAGATAGGCAGTTATAGACACTGTTGGTGGGATTGCGGGAAGATCCAACTCTTCTGGAGCAGGGTCTGGAAACTAATTAACAATATAGCGGGAATGGTTGTGCCTTTTAGGCCAGAAACAGCCCTGTTGGGCTTATACCCTGACACCAATGAAATGAAGCGATGTCAGGACTCATGTAGGATTATATGCTTGGCTGCATTGAATATTATAGCTAGGCACTGGCGGTCACTGGAGGATCTTACGATGGTTGAGTTCTATCACAGAATATGGTACATGCACACCATGGAAGAACTTCATGCGAACCTCCATAATAAGAAGAAGGAATTTGATATTACGTGGGCACCAGTGACAAAGGCATTGGAGGAGAAAAAGAGACTCTAACAAACAACTAACATGTTTGGCTGTATCTACGCAACTTGGATTGTGGCTGTTGACCTGCACCGGCGGTACACTCCTAGGACTCTGAGGAAGAACCTGTGTTTTTAGATAAATGTTTAGCTTAAGGTATAGGGTAAAATAAGTTCGAATAGATGTAATTAAGTGACCAGTTAAGTTCACCAGACTAAATGTATGTAAAATATTGTAACTGATCAGACATGTTGCTGTTTTTGATTTTGAAACAATAAAAGCTATAAAAAAAAAAAAAAACTACAGGCAGTCAAGGAGAGCAGGAAAATGAAGAGGGTTCTGGATAATGGGAAGTGATGGCATGGGGATTGGGAGGGTCTTGGACCTCTTCTTTGAGGGAGAGGTTCACAAAGAAGCAACATTTAAAATGTCATTCTCTGTCCAAAATGAAAACGTCTACGGTAATTTCCTTCATTTTTCTATCCAGTTTGTCTGAGATCTGGCATGATTCCACACCTCGCCTAGCTCTCCTTGTGAGCAGAGGAGAAAGTAGGTAGGAGCACGGCAGAATAGAAGGCTGCAGACAACAAGGAGGCCCCTTTCTCCTGTTCCACACTGAACCCATCTCTTCCCCCTTCCTCTTCTCGTGCACCAAAACCAACCCTTTCCCTCCTACTTCTCCTCTGTCCTGTCCTTCTCTTCCCTTTCATTCTCTTCTGATTCGGCTTGTTGCAGGACAGGGAGCTAACTCAGTCCTCCCAGTTCTCCAAACCAGAAGGAAGGCTTGTCCCAAAGCCTACACCTTCAGAAGACTACAGGTGGCCAAGGCTGCCATGAAAATCGAGGATTCAAGGGTTTAGGATAAAGGTAGGTGATGGCAACGTGATCTATTTTTTTAACCTACTATGGTTAATTTGGACCCAGTAAGAAAGAGAGAGTGGACGGGACCACTCCATTGCCCTGGCTCTGCCCACTGTTGCCCTGGCTCCGCCCCTAGGCCTGTCTGCGGCAAAGCTACTGGCGACAGGTTCAACCCGCCCACTGCCCCACCAGCCTCCAAACCCACCAGCTGCCACTGTTTTTTATTAATGAATAAGAAAAGAAAAATGTATAGATTGGTTTGATATTGAATAAAGTTGCCTTGACATACAATTTACTGTCAGGTTAACGTTTGAGTATAATTTGTAATGCTGCCTTTACAAGCTTCTTAAACTAAAGGTTTTTGGGTAGGTAATAGCAACTATTTCTTAGCACATTCATTACCATGAACCACATAGTATATTGCACAGAATGTCTGAAATAAAAGTATTTATTTAACAACCAAAAGAGAGACGTGGGTCATGATCCTCTGCTGGATAGCACCTGCACTATTGCTTAATGTAGGCATGAGTCCTATTGAAGTGAGCATAGGTCCAAATTCTATTAAGCTCTAGTGTCTAAGCTCTCCATGCAATCCCACTGTCCAAATACTAAGTTATCTGTTACAGTGTTGTCATCATAGTAAGAATTTTATTTATTTATTTATTTTATTTATTTTCTAGATTTCTATACCGCCCCATCCTGCCATGCAGCTCGGGGCGGTTCACAACAATAAAAACAATTTTCAAAACATTTAAAATACAACTATAAAATATATCAATAAAACAGGGCATGTACGGTCATAAATAAATATATAGGTGGGGGATTAAAAATCACACACCCCCCTCCCTCCCAAAGGCCTGGGCAAACAGCCAGGTCTTACAGTTCCGCCGAAATATCAAAAGGCTTGGGGCCAGGCGAGCTTCCTCCGGAAGGGAGTTCCACAGCCGCGGCCCTACCACCGAGAATGCCCGCTCCATCGTGGCCCCCCGCTTCACACGGGGGACCTCCAAGCGGGCACCCCCGGCAGACCGCAGGAGCCGTTCCGGGGCGCGAAGGGCGAGGCGGTCCCTAAGGTAAGAGGGGCCAAGGCCGTATAGGGCTTTATAGATCATTACTAGGACCTTGAACTTGGCCCGGCACACTATCGGCAGCCAGTGCAGCGCTCGGAGCACCGGTGTAATGTGCTCCCGGCGACCCGTCCCCGTAAGAAGACGGGCCGCCGCATTCTGCACCAGCTGCAGCCTCCGGGCCAAGAACAAGGGAAGCCCCACGTAGAGCGCGTTACAGTAGTCGAGCCGCGAGGTGACGAAGGCATGGATGAGGGAGGCCAGGTCCGGGCCAGAGACATACGGACGCAGCCTACGTACCAGATAAAGCTGGCGGAAGGCAGCCTTAGCGACTGCCTCCACCTGCCGCTCCAGCCGCAGGTCTGCGTCCAATATGACCCCCAGACTCCGGACCTGCTGAGCTACAGGAGGGCAAACCCCCCCAACCAGGGGGGCCACCACCCCCTTCGCCCTCCCCACCACCATCACCTCCGTCTTATCTGGGTTGAGCTTCAGTCTGCTCCGCCGCATCCAATCCGCCACGGCCTCCAAACATTGGGATAGCACCGAGACAGCAGGGTCTGGGTCGGTAGAAAACGAGAGGTACAGCTGAGTATCATCAGCATACTGGTGACATCGCACCCCGAACCCTCTCACGACCTCCCCCAAGGGCTGCATATAGATGTTAAATAATAATGGAGACAAGATCGATCCCTGCGGAACGCCACACGGTAAGGCGCGGGGGCTCGATGTTTCCTCCCCCAACACCACCCGCTGGCTCCTCCCCGAGAGGAATGAACGGAACCATTCAAGAACAGTCCCGTCCAGACCCCCCCGGTCACGCAGTCGTCTCAACAGCAGCCCATGGTCCACGGTGTCAAAAGCGGCCGAGAGATCGAGCAGGATGAGAAATGTCGAACATCCCGCATCCATCTCCCGGCGGAGGTCGTCCACCAAGGCCACCAACGCCGTCTCGGTGCCATAGCCGGGGCGGAACCCAGATTGAAAAGGGTCAAGGAGCCCGATATTATCTAGATGACCCTGGAGCTGGAGCGCCACTGCCCGCTCAATAACCTTCCCTAAAAAGGGAAGGTTAGAGACAGGTCGGTAGCTGGCGAGCGCGTCTACGTCCAACGATGGTTTTTTCAGCAGGGGGCGCACCACAGCCTCTTTTAAGCAAGGCGACAACCTCCCCTGCCGAAGGGACGCATTCACCACCCTCGCCAGCACCGTCCCCAACGTCTCCCCGGAAGCTTTTATTAACCAGGACGGGCATGGATCTAGTTGACAACACGTGGCCCTCACAGACCCCAGGACATCCACCACATCGGCTGGCGTCACTTCCTGAAACTCACCCCATAAAGATGGACCAGACGGACCCTCCGCCCCCCCGCGCTCTTCCCCTACTGCTATCAACCCAGCGTCGAAATCGGCCTGAATCCGAGCGATCTTGTCTGCGAAGTAGATGACAAACTCCTCACAGCGGGCCCGGGACAAGTCCCCATCCAGGCGGAGGGAGGCCGGACTAACCAGCCCCCGCACCACCCGAAACAGCTCCGCTGGACGCGACTTCGCAGACGCTATGAGGACGGCGAGGAATTCCTTCCTCGCCGTCCTCACAGCCTCCACATAGGACCGCAAATGGGCCCTATGGAGAAGACGATCGGAGACAGACCGAGTCCGACGCCAGCGTCGCTCTAGCCTCCTGCCCACACGCTTCATACACCGCAGCCCCTCAGTAAACCAAGGGGTCCTGCGGTGACGAGACCGAGGCAGAAGGCGCCTCGGAGCCACCCTGTCAATGGCCTCCTCCAGCAAGATGTTCCAATGCCGGACCAGCTCATCCACAGAGTGACCGTCCACATCCAGGGTAAGCTCCCTCAGGACCTCCTGGAACCGCTGGGGTTCCATCAGCCTCCGAGGGCGGACCATCCTAACTGGTCCTTTCCCCTTCTGGAGGGGGCACGCTAAAAGGCCGGCCTGAAGGAGGTAACCATTTAAAAAACTACACAGAAGCTATAACTGCTATTCAGCTTTCTATTTTAACATTTCTAAATAGTAGAGAGTTCCCAAATACAACTATAGACTATGTCCCTTTTTACATGGGCGGCAAATGGGGTGGGGTCAGTGTGTGCGCTGGTGCATGTGCGGGGGGCGGGGGGATGGTGTAGATGGGCACACACTGATGTCCACCCACCTTCACCCATCTACATGCATGAAGCAGCCTCTGTTTTCACCAGTTGCTTCGTGCGTGGGTGATGGGTGGAGGTGGGTGTGCATGCGTGTTCATTAGGAGTGTGCACACACGCACGCACACCCACCCACTCTGGCTTTTACACAAGACGCACCCATGAATGAACACCCAAAAAGCTTTTCTTTTTGCTGAAAGTAATAACATTTGTGGAAGTAGTGGAATATATGTAGAGAGAATAACGACACTCCAAAAAGTATATGTAAATTAAGGTGAAGATTACCTTCCAAGAATGGTATGTGTCAGATGGGTCTGTCTGGTACTGTCTGGGGTTACTATCATCATCAAAGCCCAAGGCAGAAATCCCAAAAGGTCTACATCCATTGCTCTGTGTATAATGCTGTAAATGAGACACAGTATACACAGTTTTAGCATTCCATAAAGCTAGAAGTATCAAGTACCTGGTACAAACGAGAGGGAAATAAATGAAATGGTTCTGAACAACTAAATCTGAATCTGGATTATTGTCAGTTACAAGGTCCACATGTGCAGACCAAACTGCTGGGTGCTGGGGGACTTTGTCCAGGGCACCATGTGCATGAGCACTGTACACGCTCACACAAGGGTAGGTTTGCTTCGCATGTGTATACAGACCTTGGATTGGGGCCATTTGTAGACTTATCACTAGATAAATGCAATTCTGATTATTTTGGGATCAAATTCTACCTATATTATGTGCAGCTCTACTAAAGGTGTTTAGAGGTAACTGAGTGCGTAATCTGGTCTTTGGTGAGGCAAAAACGTCCATATAGAATCTTCTCAATTTGTGAGCGGACAAATGGCAAGAAGAGAAGAAAATAAACAGATTTCTTTTCTAATGTGTATACTTAAAGATGGTGCTGTGCACTGATATAAGTAGATTTCAGTAGACACCTGGAAGTTTTAAGATTGATAAACTTGCTCATAACTACCAGAGAGGATGATAGGAAATTAAGGATATACACTTGTGAGAATTGCTTTAAATGAATCCTTGCATGCTGCACAGCGGGTGCTGTGTGCAGATGTGCAGCCAGATGTTGCCGATGTGCAGGTGGAACTCCAGCCCCACTTGCGATGCTCCAGAACATCCCAGAGTGCCGCTAGTGGGGTGGGCCACCCATAACTGGGGCACCTGCCAGAAGCAGGGCTACGGTCTGTCTATTCAGCAGACAGTCAGCCACTACAGTGCTGCTCCCGGCCAGGGGTTGCCCCAGGCAACGCCATAAAGCTGCCGCTGGCAGTCTAGAGCATTGTGCGGCCTACAGCTCTACGTATAAGTTACTTGACCATTTGGTAATTCATTTTTAAACCCTCCGTTCTGTACACATACTCAGTGGAGCTGATTATTCACATACATAAATTAAGCACATGTCATGGATAAGATTTTTTTAGGATGTGAATTAACATTTTTACATTCCTCTTTTTCTCATACAAGAAATGGTGGAACAAACCTATGATGCAGTAGTGAAAAACTCCATTCGCTTGTCTTTTACCAATCCCTTGAACTATCTTGCCCATTGTGATAAAAAATTTCTTAAAAGAGCTTTAACCATCGTTGGTGCTGCACATGTTTGACATTTAAAGTATGTCTGTAACACTGTAACAGCACTAGAAACAATACCTGCAAAAACCATGCAGATGTGATTATCAAGAGCACAAATCTTTCTAACACTTCTTTCTTCCTGAAGTTTGGCAACAGATTTTTTTTTTCTCTACCGCCAGTACAACTATGTTTATGTGTGTATCCTTGTCTCTTCCTCTCCCCCCCTTACCCGCCACTTTGTCTCTCCTCCCCCCCTTGTCCCTCTTAGATTGTAAGCCCATTAGGGCAGGGACCGTGTCTCTTTCTTACAATTGTAAAGTGCCAGGTACATTGCTGGTGCTATAAAAAGTAATAATTAATAATCAATAATCAATAATTAATAAGCAACAATGAATAATTATAATTGATAAGTAACACATATAATTAATAATTAATAATTAATAATATTTTTCATCCCATTCTTATCCTGCTTACCTTTTTTAATGTTTTTATTGCAACTGTACAGCAAAGAGAAACTTCATTAAGTTGTCTGCCATTTTAGAGTTAATATTTTTAATTAGGAACTCTTCGATAGGGCTGGATGCATTAATGTGAGCAATCAATTAATGTATTGATGTCAGATTAAAACATTTACACGAATTAAAAATTTAAATTTAAATATGTTAAAGAATTTAAAATTAAAACATTTAAAAAATCAAACATTTCTGAAATTAAAAGGCATAATAGATAATTTAAACAATAACTGAACTACAACCAGTTGTGGTTGCAAACAAACACAAACTGAAAACATAAAATCAATTGTGTTGCATAAAGCTGCATTGCAGTTATTAGGGGTGGAACACCGGGGAGAATACCAGGTACCAGATGTACCGGTATTGGATCTCCCAGATACCGGATTTACTGGTATCGGCATACCGGATTTTTTTACATTGCGGCTATTGACTTCAATGGCCGCAATGTAAAAAATCCGGTACCACAGGCAATGTTAAAAATCCGGTATGCCGGTACAGGTAAATATCAGATTTATCGGATTAAGCCGATACACCCAAATACTAGCACTATCGGATCTCGGGAGAGCCGATATTCCCACCCCATGCAGTATTCTAATAATCAATTAATTGGTTGATTGGTTAAAAGCCAATACAGGTTATTAACTACAGATTTTAATTGGATGGCAGACATGCTCTGTAAGGCGTAAGAGCAAATCACTTCCCCCACAAATGTGCATTCTTTTACATTTATCTACACTGATAAAAATGTCAGCTTTTCATATCAAATGTAATGACTATCTCTCTGTGTAATTGTTGTACTGTCTTGTACTTCTCTCTCTGTAATAATTGTAGAGACTTGTAGTGTCAGTCTCTTGTAGAGGTTGAGTTCCTTATGTGCTTCCCCTACTTCTATAAGTGCATCTCGTCAGTCCTGAACTAGGCAAGGAAGCCACCTCCTCTGAAGGGGTATATATGAATTAATCTTGCTGTCACCTATCACCTGGGTCTGTGTGGCTGTTTCCCTGGTGGGTTGCCATCTTACAACCATCCAAATTCAGTTCAACCATCAAAAATCTAGCCATGGACCATGATGAGCACCAAGCAGGGGGTCTTGCCTTCAAATTCTTCCCAGACAGGACAGAGCCACCATACTACTCGACATCCAGTGCTGGATCAACACAGCAGCTCCATCCTTTCATACCTGCAGAGGTTCATGTTGCTGCCACTCCTGTGCTGCCCTCCCAGAGAGATGGAGACAAGGCATAAGCTGTAGATATGTCATGGGGAAGGGGGTTATTGGTAGAGCAAGGGGGACACCCAAGGGAGGCTAATGTCTGGCTATGCACCCGACTCATGCAGGGGCCCCACCCTCCGATGCTAGCAAGGTCTCTCTGTGGGGAAATGCCCATCAGGACAGTGTGTGGACCCATAGCCTCTCTGAGACCAGGTCCCTATCATCATAGGGCACCAAGCGTTTGGAGGGAGTCTGGGGCCCCACCTGCTCTGCCCCACACTCGGGACTCACACCACAAAGGGGGACGGGGCAAGCAGTGCAGGGACGGTGACAGGGTGACAGGGAGGGGGGACCCACGGAGCAGGGGGCTGAAGAAGGGGGCTCACATACTGACAGGGAAGGAAGGGTTAAGCTCCCAGGGAAGTGGGAAGGGGGAAGGGGCAGGTCTCTCACTCACTCCAGGCACTCTCCCAATCACTCACATATGTACTCAGCTGTACACTTACACAGGGAAAGGTATCAGGGGACCACAAGTTCACTAAGCAAGACTCAAGGGGGAACCACACACTACAAAACTCTGTCAAGACTACAAAAACTTAACTTTCTCTCATGCACTCTCTCTGTCTGTCGGCCGGTCTCTGCTTCAATCACCAGCGCTGAGTGCTTCTCGGTGCTGGTATTTATCCTAGAGGCCCCACCCTGTGTACTCCCGCAGATGCGCGGAGTGACACACAGGTGTCGCGGCCGGCCTTCCTGCATCAGCAGGGCCAGCCCCCGCTTCTTGCATTGGCGGGAGGGGCGGCTCCACTCGGGGCATAGAGGGGGGCGTATCCCACGCCACCGCTGCAGGCAAAGGCGGTGCGGGCAGCAATGGACCCGAGGCGGCGGATCCCTCATCGGGGCTTGGCCCCCGGCTGGCACAGTCCCTCCCCCCTGATTACCTCCGACGGAGAGGCATGACAGCACACACACCCCATCGAGGTCCCCATCCAAGGCCATGGAGAGAGCAAGGTTTAGTGGGGTGGCGGCGATGGAAATCCCACACCAGGCAGGGGGCATGGACAAGGCCGCAGGCTCCCAGGAACGGTCCTCAGGTCCATAGCCCACCCAATCGATGAGATATTGTAATTGTCCATAGCGGCGGCGAGCATCCCGGATGGCCCGTACTTCATATTTGGGACCTGTGGTTGTAGCAATGGGTGGAGGAGCGGGAGTGTCCAGGGTCAGCGACATCGAGTGCGCCTTTTTTAGGAGGGAGACATGAAAGGAGGGGTGTATCCGGAGATGTGTAGGTAATTTGACCTTATAGGTAACATCATTGAGTCGGTGAAGGATGGGGTATGGCCCAGTATACCGAAAGTCCAGCTTGGCCGAAGGATGGGACATGGGGTAGGGGAAGTGGGGTAGGGGACGTCTGTTGATCCAGATGAGGTCTCCAGTCTGAAACGTCGGTGGGGAGGAACGATGTTAGTCCACGGCCTTCTTATATTGCTGTCGGGCGTGTAGGAGGGTGGTTTTAGTGAATTGTTGCACTTTGCAGATGTGCTGTATTAAGGTCCCTGCCAGAGGGATGTGTGAGGGGGGCATGTCCAGATCCCTATCTCGGGGTGATAACCTTGAGATACAAAAAAGGGGGATTCCCCAATGGAGGCATTTGGGGCGTTGTTTAGGGCAAACTCAGCAATAGTTAGCCACGTATACCAGGTCCTGGAGATAGGAGGTGTAACATCGAAGATACTGTTCCAGGTTCTGGTTGATACGTTCAACTTGTCCGTTTGCCTGGGGATGGTAGGCCATTGTAGGCTTAAGCGTTATGTGTAATACTGTAAATAGGACCTTCCAGAAACAGGAAGTAAACTGGGATCCCCTGTCGCTGATTATTTCGTGGAGTACTCCATGCAGCTTTACTATATGCCTGATGAAGAGAAGGGAAGTCTTGCAGGCAGTGGGTAGGTCTTTGCAGGCAATGAAGTAGGCCATTTTCGTGAAATGGTCCACTATGACGAAAATGGTAGTATATGCTCGCGAGGGGGGGAGTTCAATGATAAAATCAAGACCCACCCTCTGCCACGGCAGAGGTGGGGCGAGCTGGAGGAGAACAACAGGAGAGTGCATCAGCTAAGATATTGGATGTTGAACGTAAAGCACGCGAAGAACACAGTCCAGCATGCATGCTGGGCATTTGCTATCTGTGCTGTCTGCAAAAAGGTCAGGTTTTTATGGTATCGTAATCATGATGAGGCTATGGCGAAAGCTAAGAGCTGTCAATAAATAAAACAATCAATCAGCTCTAGGATCAAGGGAAGGGGGTACCTGTTTTTTATGGTTATGGCATTCAAGTCACGATAGTCTATGCAGGGGCAGAGACCCCCATCTTTCTTTGGAACAAAAAATATGGGGGTCCCTGCAGGGGAACAGGAATGGCGGATAAAGCCGTTCCTGAGACTCTCATCCAAGTATTGTCGAAGTGTCTCTAGTTCGGGGGTTGAGAAGGCGTAGATGCACCCAAATGGGGGTTTCTTATCTGGGAGGAGATCGATCGGACAGTCATACGCCCGGTGCGGAGGCAGCTCCGCCGCCTGGGTCTTGCTGAAAACATCAACAAAATCCTCATACTCTGGAAGTAAACAAAAGGCAGGATGCGTAGTCCTCTCGATGGTGGCCAAAGCCCGGGCCCCACAAGACCTAGGGTACTGGCAGGTAGCCTGGCAGTAGAGGGAGGTAAACCATATCTGTTTGGTTTTCCAGTTGATATGGGGGTTATGTCGGGCCAACCATGGGAGACGAAGAACAATCCGGAACAGTGGGGTGCACACAACATCGAAGGTCAAGGTCTCTTGTTGGTGACCCGTTATGCAGGTCAGATCTCTAGTTTGACAGGTGATCCACCCAGAAATTAGTGGTGATTCATCGATCGAGTGGACTGATTCCGGGCTAGCCTTGGGTTGCGTCAGGATGGCATTTTCTTTTAAAAAACCGATGTCAATGAAGTTTCCTGAGGCCCTGGAATCCACCACGACCCAAATGACCACGGAGTGGTGACTGTTCAATCGAAGAGTGAGAGGGAGGCGTAAATCGGTTTGTAAAGATCCTTGTGTAGAGGGGGCAACTTTCATGGTCAGGGGGGGCCCCTGTCCCTCCCGGCTGCTGGCGTTTCCCTGGTCTCGTCATTGAAGAGGTAAGGCAGGACACTCATGGATAAAGTGAGACGGATCCTTACAATAGAAACAGGAGCGTGACTGCCGGCGTCTCTCTTTTTCTTCAGTCGTCGAGAGTCCTCAAGCTGTCCTGAGTTGCATAGGTTCAGGATCCAGCGGTTTAGAGTTCCCTGGCAGGGCCTTGGATGGTGTGAAGATTCTGGGGGTGAAGGTACGGGTCTCTTGCTTATGCTCGTGTCTTCTTTCGCCCAAACGATCGTCAATCTGTAGGTTCACCATTGCAAGTTTTTCCCATGTCTCAGGGAGAGTGGTAAAGGCGAGCTGATCCTTCAGCTCATCCCACAGACCCCGCCGGAACATTACTCGAAGAACATCCTCCGGCCAACGCAGCTCCAAGGCCAGTTGCTGGAATTGAGTGATGTACTCCATCAACCCGCCCCGACCTTGCTTCAAAGACATGATGGTGGTTTCGGCATCCCGCACGCGGTGAGGGTTGTCAAAAAGAAGTGAAAATTCCTTCAGAAATTCCTTATAATTCGATAATAGGGGGCTGTCGCCCTTGAGCAAAGCGGTGGCCCATTCCAAGGCTGTGCTGCCTAGATTGCCCATAATATTTAATATACACCACCTTCAGGGCATCTGTAGGGTAGGTCTGGGGTTGCATGGAGAATGTAAGCTTGCACAGGGCTAGAAAGCCCTGAAAGACCTTGCAATCCCCACAAACCTTGTCAACCCAGGGACCCCTGGGCTCCCTTGGGATCACCCCCACCGGCCCCACAGGGGGCCCTACAGGGGCCGTGGCAGGAGGCAGGACTACGGGGGCCGCCTGAAGTAGGGCCACTGCACCAGTCAGGGTCTGCTGATTTTCCTGCAACACTCTGACCTTCAGGGCCATGGGTTGAACAGCCTGTACTAATTCCGCTATCTCTTTTGCTATATCCATCTAAAGTTTACACCCGTGTGGTGGTGGGGGAATGTGATGGTGATTTTGTCATGGGGAAGGGGTGATCGGCGGGGCAAGGGGGACAACCAGGGCAGGCTAATATCTGGCTATGCACCCGACTCATGCAGGGGCCCCACCCTCTGACGCTAGCAAAGTCTCTCTGGGGAAAAATGCCCGTCAGGATAGTGTGTGGACCTATTAGCCTCTCTGAGACCAGGTTCCTATCATCAGAGGGTGCCAAGCATTTGGAGGGAGTCTGGGACCCCACCTGCTCTGCTCCACACTCGGGACTCACACCACAAAGGGAGACAGGGCAAGCAGTGCAGGGACGGTGACAGGGTGACAGGGAGGGGGGACCCACGGAGCAGGGGGCTGAAGAAGGGGGCTCACACACTGACAGGGAAGGAAGGGTTAAGCTCCCAGGGAAGGGGGAAGGGGCAGGTCTCTCACTCACTCCAGGCACTCTCCCAATCACTCACATATGTACTCAGCTGTACACTTACACAGGGAAAGGTATCAGGGGACCACAAGTTCACTAAGCAAGACTCAAGGGGGAACCACACACTACAAAACTCTGTCAAGACTACAAAAACTTAACTTTCTCTCATGCACTCTCTCTGTCAGTCGGCCAGTCTCCGCTTCAGTCACCAGCGCCGAGTGCTTCTCGGCGCTGGTATTTATCCTAGAGGCCCCACCCCCTGCGCGCTCCCACAGATGCATGGAGTAACGCATAGGTGGTGCGGCCAGCCTTCCTGCATCAGCGGGACCCGTCCCCACTCCTTGTGTCGGCGGGCGGGGTGGCTCCACCCGGGGCATGGAGGGGGGCGTATCCCGCGCCACCGCTGCAGGATGGGGTGGTGCGGGCAGTGATGGACCCGAGGCGGCTGATGCCTTGTCGGGGCCCGGCCCCCGATTGGCATGGCCCCTCCCCCCGATTGCCTCTGACGGAGAGGCATGACAAGATAGGAACAAGGAAGCTCCCAAATACCCAGCCAACTGCTAAGATAGTGGCTTAGGCCAAAGGTAGTTACAGCAGACTCCCTCATTCTCTTTTTTAAAAATATATTTTAAAATTTATTTATTTAAAATTTATTTAAATTTATTATCTCACAGTATCCCAATGCCTCAGGGCAGGTTGCAGCATACAAACCCATTACCCCCAAACCATAGTCCTGGTTGTCAAAAGTCTGGCCAAATAAAAAGGTCCTACATAGCCTCCAGAAAGTGAGAAGGCTTGGACTTAGACAAAACTCCAGGGGGAGAGTAGCAAAAAGAAAATCAGGACAGCAGGGAAGGGAACCTTATCTCTGATGCTACATCATAGATCAACACAGTACACTACATGCTAGGACTAGTTATCTCTTCAGACCACAGCTTTGCATATCAAAGATTAGAGCTGTTCTGTATATTTTGCATATTAAAGGCACTTCTTGGTCTTCTGCCAAACTGACTGTGTGTCTCTCTCAGCTAAGCAAGTTTATACCTCCTACTTTACACCATATGTTCAGGCATCAACAATTCCATCTAGGGTGGAGGAGGATCTGATGCAGGTGAAGCTAACACAGCCTCTATCAAGGTCGGCCCTCGCACATGGCCCCGCATCAACCTGGACCCCGTGCTTGGAGGTGACAGACTTATGCAAATTATTAAAATTAGGCCCCCACACCAAGACGTTGCACATAGCCCCGCATGATCCCACTAATCCTGGGGCCGACCCTGGCCTCTATTACAAGGGTGGGCAAAGTTCCCACATCCAAGAGCTGCATACTAAATCTTTCATATCACAGCAAGCCAGAAGACACTTTTTACGGTAATCACATAGCTTTCCTGACAGGCTCTCCGGAGCCCCATCATGTCAACGCTCCAGATCCCAGACAATCTCTGGCAGGTTCGGGCAGTGGCAACTGCAGCTCATAGCACACTGCCCTCTCATCCCTTTACCCTCAGGAGAGCTCTGGCAGCAAGAGCAGTAGAAATGGCAGCTTGACTTCTCTTGCTCCTGAGGGAGACTCATGGAGACACTCCCAGGCAGTCACTTTCAGCAAGTGACGCAAACCAGGTGCCCAAGAGCCACCATTTCCCCTCTTCTGAGCTATTAGAAACCTTTCCTTCTCTGTGTCAAAGGTGTATAAGTGACTTGAAATGCTTTTGGAGGCAATGGGAATGAGATTTTTAAAACAAACAAACAAACAAACAAACAAACAAACAAACAAAAAACAACCCCACAACCCCCAGTGGAAGAGTGGTATGTGTCTCCCAGACACACCCGAGATAGAACATCCTCCATGTGATGCAGTGAGGGTGAGATTAGAAATCTCATGTTATGAAGTCTCCAAGTGTTGTCGACTCGCAGACATTCAAGAAATCATGAATTCCCCAAATCATGAATGTAAAATTATTATTATGTCTAATCCAAAATAACAGGGGGGGAGGGAGGCTGAGCATTTAAATGAATCTGTAATGATGACTTCCAGCTTTTTTTCTACAACCATCAGGACCTTAAACTTATTTAATGAAAGCAGAGATTTTAATTAAATAATTATTCTCCTTGATATTCACAGCCGCCCTGAGCTGCCCGAGGCAGGATGGGTGCGGGGTATCAAATTTAATAAATATATATTTATTTGTTTATATTTATTTATATCAAAATTTAATAACCCACCCCTCCCCGCACAGCGGCTCGGGGTGGCTTACAATCATAATAATAATCACAATAAAACCTTTAAAACATACGAAATAAAATCAACAAAATAAGAGGACTAAAATCAAACTCCAAACCAAACCCTATCCCTAAATCAACCAACCCCCCATCCTCCCCACCAAAGGCAGAACAGCCAGGTTTTACAGCTATGTCGAAAGGAGGGGAGATCTGGGGCCAAATAGGCCTTTAACGGCAGTGAGTTCCACAGCCGCAGAGCAGCCACCGAGAAAGCCCTCCCCATCGTGGTCGCCTGAAAGTTTAGGGGGACCTCGAGAAGAGCACCCCCCCGATGACCGCAAGGGTCAAACGAAAACTCGAGGGATGAGGCAGTCCCACAGGTAGGTCGGGCCAAGGCTGTTTAGGACTTTATAGGCCACCACCAACACCTTGATTAGGGCCCGGAAGACTATGGGCAGCCAGTGCAGAGTCCAAAGAACTGGTGTAATATGTTCCCAGCGGCCCAATCCCACCAGGAGACGGACTGCCGCATTCTGCACCAGCTGCAGTCTCTGAACCATCACCATAGGTAGCCCCATGTAGAGCGCGTTACCGTAGTCTAGCCTGAAGGTGATGAAGGCATGAATGACCGTGGCCAGATCAGAGTCTGAAACATATGGCCGAAGCCAAAGCAACAGATGTAATTGGCGGAAGGCACTCCTCACCACAGCCTCCACCTGGACATCCAATTGGAGCTGTGAATCAAGGAGCACCCTCAGACTCCGTACCTGGGGAACCAGTGGAGGACAGACCCCATTAATGATGGGGAAAGGGGGGAGTGGGATGAGGGGTGTGGTGGACTCGGCACTGGGAGGTGGGTGGTGGTGGTGGCGGGTTTACATGTTGGTGGAGGTATTACTAATAAATGCATGGGTACCACAGTCACTTCCGTTATTCACTGTCTTGGGTTGGGGGTGGGTGGGTATCCAGGGGCGCAGCCGGGGTGCCTGTGGGGGACCTGGGGGGGGTGACAGCAGTGTGTGGCCTTACGCCTCAGTCTCCTGGCTGATCCGCCTAGCCAGGGCAGCATGGATGCGCTTTGCATATCGGGACTCCAACGGGTTCTTGGCATTCACAAAGAGAGGCATGGGGCTGGGAGGGCACCGGGGCACAGGGTAATTGAGGGAGGCTTCATCGGTCTAGCACACATTGTGCAGTACACAGCAGGCTTCGATCACCAGGGTCGAGGTCTCCACCGTGTAGTCCAGCCAGCCTGCAAGGCACTTCCAGCATTGCTTGAGGGTCCCAAAGGCCCTCTCGACCATGGTCCAACAGGCACACAGGTGGTTATTGTAGAGTGCCTCCACAGGGTTTCTGGTGACTGGGTATGCCTTCATCAGCCACCAGGTGAGGGGATAGGAAAGGTCCCCCAGGATGCAGGGGGGCATCAGCATCCCCTCAATCCGGGACATCCCCATGTCTGCAAGGTGCCTGTGGTACATCCAGGCATAGAAGGGAGAGATGGTCATTAATGATGGCCTTGCCACCTTACCTGTTTTGTCAGGATTCAGCCTCAGTCGATTTGCCCTCATCCAATCCCCCACAGCCACCAGACACCCAGTAAGCACTGAGACTGCTGGGCCTCTGTCTGATGAAAAAGAGACGTAAAGCTGGGTGTCCTCAGCATATTGATGACACTACACACCAAACCCCCTGACCGCCTTGCCAAGCGGCTGCATATACACGTTGAACAGGAGAGGGGACAAAACAGAACCCTGCGGGACTCCACACGAGAGGTCTTCGTATGATGAAAAATAATCCCCAAGCACCACTCTCTGAGTTCGTCCGGCCAGGAAAGAGTGGAACCAGTCAAGAACCATAGCACCCACTTCTGCACGGTCCCGCAGGCACATCACCAACATCGCATGTTCAACGGTATCAAAAGCAGCCGACAGTTCTAATAGGATCAGTAAGGTCGAACAACCCTGATCTATATCCCTCATGGAAGTCTCCAATGTGCCCACCTTACCCTGAGAAAATACCATTCCTTCTGTTCCCCCTGTAAGGATACTGTGACTGTAAATGTATGTAGGGGTGGGACATCAGGGCAAATACTGGGTACCGGTTTTACCGGTTCCCGGATTTAAAAAAACCGGCTTACCGGATTAATACCGGTTTACCAGTACCGGATCTTTTACATTGATTTCAATGGGGAACTGTCCCCATTGAAATCAATGGGAAAAAAACACTCCCCCCTCCCCCTCCCAGACTGTGCGGGTGGAAGGGGGGACACCCCCCACCCACCCTGCCCAGCCTGGATTTAAACAAAAAAAAATTCCCCCTAAGTCCCCTAGTGCGGGCTCTGGGCCACCGCCAGCAACCCAGAGCCCGCACCAGCAGCAGATAATAGCCTAAGGTACTGGTACTGTACTGATTCCTGGGGTGTACTGATTCCCCCACCCCACCCCAGGGATCACCCTACCTCCCCACCCAGGGATTGCCTAATGCCTACCTTGAGCTCCGGGCGGCGGCGGTCCGGAGGCTTCAGCACTGACTGTGGCTGCCGGCTTCAGAACGCTACTAGGCCTTCCGGGGAACTTCTGCTGAAGCCGATGGACCGCCGCCGCCGCCGCTACCGTCCGGAGCTCAAGGTAGGCATTAGGCAATCCCTGGGTGGGGAGGTAGGGTGATCCCTGGGGTGGGAGGGGTGTTAAACCACCCCCACCCCAGGGATCAGTACAGTACCGGTCAGTACTTACCTGCTGCTGTTGCTGGCTCTGGGTTGCCGGCGGCAGCCCGGAGCCCACACTAGGGACTTAGGGGAAAATTTTGTTTTTTTTAAAATCCAGGCTG
>QEPC01002018.1:2969758-2982651 GCA_003113815.1 Sphenodon punctatus
CCCCCCCCCACACTGGGTGTACAGACAGGTATGCGGTGGGGGGCGCATCTGTGCGCATGGTGCGGTGGTGAGTGGGGGGATGGGTGTCCACCTGTGGAAACACATGGGCGGTGGGTGGAGGAGTACACACCCATCTCCACCCATCACCCACCCATGGAGCCATCCGACAAAATGGATATGGGTGGATATGGGTGTGCGCCAGTGGGAAAGGGAGCATACCCACCTCCACCTGCCGCCGGCACACACCCAACCCCCCACCCAGCGGCGCCATGTGAAAATGGCCTAAGTGTGTTCTGCATCCATAGGAAAGTGTAATCTGTATTAAATACTACAGATATATAATTTATCTGTAAACATGTGAAGATGAATACTTGGCTACAAATGTCTGCTATGTATGTCTGTGTATTCTTTGGATGTACACATTTTATATTTATGTACAATATTCTACATATACTTTTAAAAATAAATGCATATATCATCTTGTCTTCTGAACAGATAATGAAAAACTATGCACAGTTAGAAAAAATAATACACCCTCCTCAAGTAGACCTGAAGTGAATGAAATAATTTGTGTTACGTCAATAGGTGAGAATTGCAAGCAGTCTGAAAAAGAAAAAGAGGAAATGTACATGAATTCCAGTCCAGGAGCCAACCTCAGACCTGCTGCAGAACATTAGGCAGAGAAAGAGAAAATACTGACTACTAACACAGACTACAGTCCTCCAAATATTTATTTTATAGTGATCCCACTGATTACTCTAAAGTGTGTGGCTTGAAGATACCATGCAATTTCTAACATATTGAAAAAACAAAGGAAGGAAGGACAACATAGGGTGTTTTCAGATGTGACGGTTCCCGCCGCCACCGGCTGGGACTCAAACAAATGTGTTGGTGGCTGGACCGGGGAGATGCATGGACGTGCATCCAACCCCGCCCCTGTGCTCTGTGGAGTGGCCCGCTCCCTCGGCTGACAGGCGGCCATGGTGTCCAGCTCCTGCTCCACTCTGGACTGAGGTAAGTACAGCGGGCTAACAGACGCGATAGCCCACTTTACTCCAGGTCCGGCATCTAGCTCCCAACCATGATGGAGCTTAGCCCGGGCTGTGACTTGGGGATTTCCTCAAGTCACAACCTGGGCTAGTCCCCACCAGTCGGGATCCAGACCATGCTAACATCTGGCAGCTGCATTTGAACATGACGGCGACACCCGGTTTAACCTGCACTAAGGCAGGTTAAACTGTGCCGCTGTCACGTTTGAAAATATCCACACACAGAAGACACTACTTGGAGAAGACTGTGTGTGGTCCAATTCCTCTTTCATAAACTCGCTTTAGAGGTTTTATGTTCCTCATTTGCAACACAGTCATTGTCAGTTTTCTTTTCTGCAGTCTCAGTGTTTGTCTCTTGCTTCATCTCCTCATGCTCCTATATATGAGAGCCAGAGAAGATGGAGATGACTTCTACACCATCCATCCTTTGGCACTTGCCATCTTATGCCAAGTAATTTGTCATGCCAGACACATCCAGACGTGCACGCATTCACCTCACAGTGCATCACCTCCACAAAACCATAGCCAGACCCTGAAATAACACCATAATGCACTTGGGGAAACACCCACAACACACCATGCAAAACTCCTGTAAAATGCATGCTGGGGGAGCATCCAGGAACATGTGTGGGCAGGGCTTCAAAAGTAACCACTAGACATATGATAACCAGATGTTCAAACACACATGTGAAATTCTGGTGCCATTATTTATTTATGTATTTAAATTGATACCCCACCCTTCCCCTAATCCTGGTGACATCACAGATATGCCACTCTGTGCTATTATACATGGAAAACCTAATGTGTGAAAGAGTCCTATGCAGAGCCACATCGAGGATCCTGGGGTTCTGGGGTAGAATGCTATGTGGGGCCCTGCTTAATTCCACCATCCAATATATTAAAATACTGTCTTCCAATTTAGTTGGGGAGCCCTTTTTTGTGTGAGGCTTGGGGTAAATTGCTTCTTTTTCGCCCCTCCCCACTCCACCAGTGGCCCTGGCTCTGAATCTAATAAACAGATTTACTTGTCCACCTGCTATAGAACAGAATTTTTCCTGCTCTTTCTTCTGTTCTGGCCCCTTTACTTTTCCAACTAAGTTCTAAGAACAGAGCAGTCACAGATGCCTGTAGATACACCGGATGAGAACAAGCTACATTTCTTTTTTTCAGAGAATCCCTGGCAGACATTATTACTTCTGCAGGAAACTGGACTCTCAGCATGCATAGGCATAGGTTATAGTTCTGTCCAATTGTAAAGTGAATCAAACACATACAGTGGTGAGTTAATAATTCATTCTTGTACTGAGCCAATAGCGCTAACTACCACTGACTTCATCCCAGTAGGTGGCTTTCTCAGAACTTCTGGTGATCAGGCTGAAAGACAGGAACTGTTGTGTGAAAAGAGTAGTGGGAAACAGGAAAAAGGTGCCATTGGTTAAAATTCTTAAAAATCAGTTGTGTGAGATTTGTTATTGAGTTCAGTGGAATTAAGATTTTGCAATACAGCAAAAGTCTGCCCCCTCCTCAACAAAATTTGAAACCCCAAAATCCCTTTTCACAATAAAGGGAAAACACTCCTCAAAGTGGAGTAGCTGGGAGAAACATCTGGATAAAATGTATCATCTGCATTTGAGATTTTGGTATAGTTGATATTCTGGATTAATGCATTAAAATTAAATTTACATGATGAGGAGGTTGTGACTAACAGAAGCAAAGAAAGGCACATTTAAGAGGCAAATACACCACCGTATGTCTTTCAATATTTGGGCATATTGCAGGGCATTAAGAGAGACATAAAGGAGCTACCCTGTTGTGGTTATGTGCTTTGAGGCATATGGTGCGTTTCTAGTTTAACTATATTTCTTTGCCAGCACGAACTAGTGCCATTATTTATATGTAGTTATCGTGTGTTCGTTTTCTTGCCGTGGAAAAACAACGGGCTCCTTAAAACTTAAGCTTTTCCAGGCAGCAGCCTCAGTAAGTGAGTGCAAAGAGAGAGTGAAATCATGGCTCCGCTGAAGTTTGTTGCACAACTCCCACTGACTTCAGTGGTGTCAGGATTTCACCCACAATCCCCTACTGGACTCTCCTTGTTGATTGTACAGGCGCGCCACAGGACTGCGAGGCTTGGGTGCAACCAAGTGTCCCAGAGACCGGGGAGGAGAAAGTCCCCTCCCCTCCTCCCGACCTTACTACTTGCTGCTCGTCCGAACCTCAAGTGCGCTGGGTAGGAATGTACCATTAACACACGGGGGGGGTTTCAGAGACGTTAACGCTCTTAAATCACCGGCAACACCGCCCTTATTCCAGGGGGCTGCGGTTATCCGTCAGAAATTATGTGATCTCGGTACTGGCGAGGGATGCTATCCGCTGCGGTGAGGAGTGGAAGTGATTATTGCTTTCCCTCCTCCACTCCCCCACTCCAGAATAGGAATGGGCCGGCTCTACGGGTAGCCGCTTCCCCCGCCTGACGAGTGGTCTTCCAGAATTGCTGTCTCCTCCTTGAGCCACCGCGGCTGCCGTTGCTCCCGGCGGGGCGCTGGGCTCGCTCACCTCAGGCGGAGTCTCCTCGCTCGGACCCGACATGTCGGTGTCTTTCGCAGCCCCAAGGCAGCGGGGGAAGGGCGAGATAACGCCGGCCGCCATCCAGAAGGTGAGGCCGCGCACGCGGGGGGGTTGCTGGGCCTCGCGCGGGACGGGAAGGGGAGGCGTTCCAGCGCTCGGGGAGGGTAGGGTTGGGGGGCGCCCGGGACAGCCGGGCTGGGAGAAGGGAGGGGTGTTCTAGGAACAGAGCAACAAGGACAGGGCTCTCAGCATGGAAGGGGAAGGGGACGGTGCCGCTGCGCAGAGTCCTTTCCTAAATGCGCTCCGCGCCAGGCACTGGCCCAGCTGGGATGGGGTGAGGGGTAGCGTGACCGTACCTCCCCTTTAAAAGAGGACACTTATGAAAAATACATGGTGTAGGACTGCACTAGAACCAGTGCAGCCCTGCAACATTTATTTTCTATAAGCGTTCTCTTTTAAAGGGGCGGTATGGCCAGGTGATTGGCAGCCTGGACTCCCTGTGCCCCTTGCTGCTTCAGACATTTCTTCTAGGTTGGGGTGGGGAACCCCAGGCCGGGTGTGTGTGTGTGCGCCAAATGTGACCCGTGGCAAGTTTTTGTGCCCCCTTTCCAGTTCTTGGATTTGGCCCTCTGATCCCACTCGTATCTCCAAGCACCGAAACAGTGAGGTCAGAGTAAGGGAGGAGAGATGTGGGAAAGGTTCGTGATGCAAACCTGGGCTGTACTTTTGTTGAGTTGCACCCCTTGGGGACTGGATGTGGGTGAGCTGATTGAAGTTGAATCCAGACAAGGTTGAGGTGATCCCTGCCTTGTGAGTCTCCTAGAGGATTTGGGAGCCCCTGTCATTGATGGGGGTCTGGTCTCTCTTGGTCACTCAGGTTTGCTGCTTTGGGGTGCTCTTGGATCCACTGCTGCGCCTGGATTGTCAGGTTGCGGTTGTGGCCAGGAGCTCTTTTTCCCAGCTTCATCAGGTGAGAAGGCTGCAACCTTTTCTATCCGATTCAGATTTGGCCACTGTCATCCATGCCTTTGTAACCTTGAGGGTAGACTATTGCAATGCGCTCTATGTGGGACTGCCCTTGAAGACTGTTTGGAAGCTGCAGTTGGCGCAGAATGAAGCGGTCCGCCTTCTGTCGTGGGTGGGTCACAGGGAGCACATTACACCGGTGCTCCAAGGCCTGCACTGACTGCCAGTAGCTCTCTGGGCACAACTCAAGGTGCTGGTTTTAATCTATAAAGCCCTAAATGGCCTCGGCCCCAGGTATCTGAAAGACCGCCTCTTCCCCTATGTTTTGTTGCGGCCTCTGAGGTCGTCCGAGGGTGCCCTTTGTCCGTGAGGTTGCTACATCGAGGATGTGCAGGGAGGCGTTTTCAGTTGCTGCCCTGAAATTATGGAACTCCCTCCCCTTGGAGGTCTGCCTAAGCCTGAACCTGTTCATCTTCTGGAGGAGATATATGACCTCTTTGTTTGGCCAGGTATTTGGCAAGCAGGAATAGGATTCAGGTGGGGTTAGGCAGGATGATTGGTGGGTAGTAGGTGGGGGTAAAGGGTGAGGTGGGTGGGATGGTGGGGTTTTAAGTGATTTTAATTTGTATTTTGATTTTTAACTTCAATGTTGTGAGCTATCCAGAGTCTTTCCTTGGAATAAATAACAAGGAAAGCAAGTAACTTCTCAGCTGACAAATGACCTGTGATTGCATTTAAAAATTGACTTGTAACATGGAAAGAGTTAATGGTGCAAATGCACTCTTAACTCATCTTGAGTGCTTTATACTTTTGTTTCCAAAAGCTTTCACTAAATAAGTGAGCTGCATGGGCATGCCGAATGCAATATTGTTAGTTTTTGTAACGTATTGTGGCATGTTCATCACATGCAGTTGTGTTTAAAGGATCATTATATGGTCAAAACCAAAATTAACTTTGAAAGAGAGTTCTCCACACAATTAGTTCTGTGCTCACTGCTATTCTCGCAAGTCGCTAGGAATTTTTAAAGTAGGGGATTGTGTTGTGGGTTGACTGTACAGCACAGGCAGGCTTAAGTGCTCATCTTTAGGTGAACATTCCACAGCTGTGGGCACTAACTTCAGCCACCTGCATGCAAACGAAAGAGGGGAATTTCTGACCCAGCCAGAATATCAAGGTTTAAGAAAGGGAAAAGCAGAAAGAGGGTAAAATATAACCTGTCAAGTAAGGGAAGGCTGTGGACTGTTTAGGGCCGGAGGGAAAGCCCAAGGGAGATACTCATAAAAAGGAATGGTAAAAAGACTGTGTATATAGCAGTTGGGAAGACTGCTACGTTCATGATCTTGATTGGACGGAGAAACTAGAACCCAGAGCCTGAGCTGCAGGGGTTGGAGGGTAACCTTGTCACAAGATGGAACAAACTCTTGGCTTAAACATTCAGAAACAAAAATGTGAGATCAGAGCTGAAATATGAAGTTTTGGATAGTTAGGAACAGCTTGACAGGGGAAAAGGAAGGGCTGCGAAAGCCTTAACTCGGTACTGGTGTCATAATTGCTCCCCAAACCCTAAATAGAAAAAACCCACAAACAAATGGATAGTTAAAAGAATAGGAGGAAGAAAATAGTCTAAACAAAGGAAGAAACCGCTTTAAAATATTTCCATAGAAGGTGAGTGGCAAAGGGGAGTCCTGTGTTTAGCGTCATAGTTGAGATTCTTATTCTAAACTTCTCTTATTATTTCAGATTTTGGATGAAAATAACCACCTTATTCAGTGTATAATGGACTACCAGAACAAAGGAAAGACCTCGGAATGCTCTCAGTAAGATCTTAATCTGAATGTTTCTGAATTTCAGTCTGAAGGGTTTCATACCAACCTTTACAAAAGTACCAAGTTTACAATTTAGTTAATTTTAAGAACACTTACCTTGCATGCTGTCCCAATAAGTATACAAAAACATTGCTGTCTTGCACCTTTAGCTCAAACTGTTGTATGGATAACGTTAGCTAACATANAGCCCTGCAACATTTATTTTCTATAAGCGTTCTCTTTTAAAGGGGCGGTATGGCCAGGTGATTGGCAGCCTGGACTCCCTGTGCCCCTTGCTGCTTCAGACATTTCTTCTAGGTTGGGGTGGGGAACCCCAGGCCGGGTGTGTGTGTGTGCGCCAAATGTGACCCGTGGCAAGTTTTTGTGCCCCCTTTCCAGTTCTTGGATTTGGCCCTCTGATCCCACTCGTATCTCCAAGCACCGAAACAGTGAGGTCAGAGTAAGGGAGGAGAGATGTGGGAAAGGTTCGTGATGCAAACCTGGGCTGTACTTTTGTTGAGTTGCACCCCTTGGGGACTGGATGTGGGTGAGCTGATTGAAGTTGAATCCAGACAAGGTTGAGGTGATCCCTGCCTTGTGAGTCTCCTAGAGGATTTGGGAGCCCCTGTCATTGATGGGGGTCTGGTCTCTCTTGGTCACTCAGGTTTGCTGCTTTGGGGTGCTCTTGGATCCACTGCTGCGCCTGGATTGTCAGGTTGCGGTTGTGGCCAGGAGCTCTTTTTCCCAGCTTCATCAGGTGAGAAGGCTGCAACCTTTTCTATCCGATTCAGATTTGGCCACTGTCATCCATGCCTTTGTAACCTTGAGGGTAGACTATTGCAATGCGCTCTATGTGGGACTGCCCTTGAAGACTGTTTGGAAGCTGCAGTTGGCGCAGAATGAAGCGGTCCGCCTTCTGTCGTGGGTGGGTCACAGGGAGCACATTACACCGGTGCTCCAAGGCCTGCACTGACTGCCAGTAGCTCTCTGGGCACAACTCAAGGTGCTGGTTTTAATCTATAAAGCCCTAAATGGCCTCGGCCCCAGGTATCTGAAAGACCGCCTCTTCCCCTATGTTTTGTTGCGGCCTCTGAGGTCGTCCGAGGGTGCCCTTTGTCCGTGAGGTTGCTACATCGAGGATGTGCAGGGAGGCGTTTTCAGTTGCTGCCCTGAAATTATGGAACTCCCTCCCCTTGGAGGTCTGCCTAAGCCTGAACCTGTTCATCTTCTGGAGGAGATATATGACCTCTTTGTTTGGCCAGGTATTTGGCAAGCAGGAATAGGATTCAGGTGGGGTTAGGCAGGATGATTGGTGGGTAGTAGGTGGGGGTAAAGGGTGAGGTGGGTGGGATGGTGGGGTTTTAAGTGATTTTAATTTGTATTTTGATTTTTAACTTCAATGTTGTGAGCTATCCAGAGTCTTTCCTTGGAATAAATAACAAGGAAAGCAAGTAACTTCTCAGCTGACAAATGACCTGTGATTGCATTTAAAAATTGACTTGTAACATGGAAAGAGTTAATGGTGCAAATGCACTCTTAACTCATCTTGAGTGCTTTATACTTTTGTTTCCAAAAGCTTTCACTAAATAAGTGAGCTGCATGGGCATGCCGAATGCAATATTGTTAGTTTTTGTAACGTATTGTGGCATGTTCATCACATGCAGTTGTGTTTAAAGGATCATTATATGGTCAAAACCAAAATTAACTTTGAAAGAGATTTCTCCACACAATTAGTTCTGTGCTCACTGCTATTCTCGCAAGTCGCTAGGAATTTTTAAAGTAGGGGATTGTGTTGTGGGTTGACTGTACAGCACAGGCAGGCTTAAGTGCTCATCTTTAGGTGAACATTCCACAGCTGTGGGCACTAACTTCAGCCACCTGCATGCAAACGAAAGAGGGGAATTTCTGACCCAGCCAGAATATCAAGGTTTAAGAAAGGGAAAAGCAGAAAGAGGGTAAAATATAACCTGTCAAGTAAGGGAAGGCTGTGGACTGTTTAGGGCCTGAGGGAAAGCCCAAGGGAGATACTCATAAAAAGGAATGGTAAAAAGACTGTGTATATAGCAGTTGGGAAGACTGCTACGTTCATGATCTTGATTGGACGGAGAAACTAGAACCCAGAGCCTGAGCTGCAGGGGTTGGAGGGTAACCTTGTCACAAGATGGAACAAACTCTTGGCTTAAACATTCAGAAACAAAAATGTGAGATCAGAGCTGAAATATGAAGTTTTGGATAGTTAGGAACAGCTTGACAGGGGAAAAGGAAGGGCTGCGAAAGCCTTAACTCGGTACTGGTGTCATAATTGCTCCCCAAACCCTAAATAGAAAAAACCCACAAACAAATGGATAGTTAAAAGAATAGGAGGAAGAAAATAGTCTAAACAAAGGAAGAAACCTCTTTAAAATATTTCCATAGAAGGTGAGTGGCAAAGGGGAGTCCTGTGTTTAGCGTCATAGTTGAGATTCTTATTCTAAACTTCTCTTATTATTTCAGATGTTGGATGAAAATAACCACCTTATTCAGTGTATAATGGACTACCAGAACAAAGGAAAGACCTCGGAATGCTCTCAGTAAGATCTTAATCTGAATGTTTCTGAATTTCAGTCTGAAGGGTTTCATACCAACCTTTACAAAAGTACCAAGTTTACAATTTAGTTAATTTTAAGAACACTTACCTTGCATGCTGTCCCAATAAGTATACAAAAACATTGCTGTCTTGCACCTTTAGCTCAAACTGTTGTATGGATAACGTTAGCTAACATACAAAACTGTTGTATGAATAACAAAACTTCTGCAACCCAAAATGTTGGTTTGGGTTTGATTAGTAGAAAACAGTGGGATGAGGCAAAATTAGGACTGAATAATTAAAAATGCATCGACTTTCCTGTTAATGTTTCAGTTAATTAATTCCTTCTCTAAAAGAGGTGCTAGTTACTTCAAACTTCTTGTAGTAAATCAAACTTGGGATGGAGTCCAGGATTTTAGGAGACAAGACTAAGTGTAAGGACATGTGCCAAAAATGCTATTACACTTCTGTAGCCTTCTAAAAATCCCCTCAAACGATCAACTTCTCTTTTTAAAGAGATAATATTTTGTCATTGAAAATGAGCATGTTAACATTCCAAAAAGCTTGTCTGTTCCTGAAACTAACTAAATCTTGATATTGAACTTGTGTTGAATGATTGAACCGTACCAGTTTTTGTTTGGCCAAAAATTGGAACTTGAAGTACTTTCTCATTTGGAAAAACAGTGGCCTTGTATACAACAACTGTTGTACCTTGCTGGGGTAGTTAGGAACGATATTCAGTGCTGCCACTTGTATCCCGTTGAACTTGTGAAACATCAATGTGTTCCGCTCCTAGTTTAATGTAAAATTATTTCTCAAGCATATTTGCAAACCCAGGAGCAAGGAAAGATACCTTAAGTCTAACAATTTAAGTGATCAGCAAAAGTAACAAGTAGAAGTCATTTGTTAGGAAGAACTTTTCTCAGGCGTAGTGGTGTTGACTGACAGTATGCATTAGAAAGCTGCAGCATAGATTGCAACGTGGTTTATTAGCTATGATTTCAGATTACAGTGTTAGCCCTGGATTCTGTTCTTTACTGTGGGCATGCTGTTCTCCCACCTCCCCTGCATACTCGCCACTGGTTCTTTAATTTGTTTGTCTTGTTCATTAGCAATGTATTCATTCACCAGCTGATTCGCCTGCATTTTGCTGCCCTTTCCCTTACTACTTCCCTGTGGTATTTCCCACAATGCAAGCTGCATCGAGGAATGCCCTTGTGATATCTTTACAAACAGTGTTACAGAAGTAGCAGGGATTGGAGTTGGAGTTGTATCATTTCTTTTTTGTCACTTCCTGTCTGGGAGTGTCAGGGATTGACACGCCCAGTGTCTGCTCTGGGATAATAAATTCATTCAAAAGACCATTACTACTTGGTAGTCCTACACATGCAAGTAAATCCTTTGGTCATGTTCACACGGCACACTCTGAGTTGTGGAACAAGCCACATTTACATTCTTGGTGTTGCATGAAACTGTAACCATTTTAGTAATCCATGATAAGCCCATGTTTTGTGCCAACTGATGCAAAGTTTGACTATCAAGTAGCAATAGTGTTGATTCCTTTACACAACAAGNGCAGTGTTAAAACTGCTCTAACATTCCTTCTGGGCCAGAGTAGTATGATTAAGGGTACTAAGCTTCACTGGAGGGGTAAACTCTAAAAGACACTGGGTCAAAACAGACATGACGCTAACCACCCTTGGTGGTCATTTATGAATGTTGCAGGGCTGCATAGGGCACCAATATAGCCCTGCAACATGCAATCAATGTCAATGTTTATTCATTAGCATAGCCATAAGCCATTGCTAAACTTACATACACATAACCACACATAACACAAGACTACAAGAAAGATAAAACCAGAATTACATACCCCATATTCCAACACGCCTGGGCCCAAGAAAGGCCCCCCCAGCCCCCCTAGGGACATCTAATCTTTGGCCACCCCCACCAGTTCTAGAGCGGCCGATCCCTGGTCAAACGGGGTTAAGGGTCTAAAATTAATAAACTGGTGCCTCCTACTAAATGCAGCATTCAGAAACTTCATCACAGCAGCAGTGGTATCTGAGTGGGCATCTCTTAGCAAATGTCCCAATCTCCTCTCATCAAACCATGAGCAGTGGCTAGGGAAAAGAGGCCCCAGTACCCCTGCTCGCAACTGGTCATACAGGTGACATCTGAAAAACAGATGCTCAGAAGATTCGACCTCAAGCTGATCAAAGGGGCAAGCTCTCTGCATAAAAGGGACCCTAGCAAGTCTGCCCTCCCATAAGCTTGTTGAAAGGGCATTAAATCTTACGGCCATCATCAACCACTTCCCTCTGGCAGAATGCTTCTCTGCCAAATAATGGGCTAGGTTGTCAATCTGTGGGACCAACCTCAAATAGTGAGCATGTGGACGGAGTCTGCCACCCGGCCCCTCTCCTCCTGCAGGTCAACATCCTCCCACCGGCGCCTGATTTCTACCACCACCGTCCCTGGCTCCTTAGAGAGGATATAAGGACAGGAAAAACCCAATCTATTAAGGTGGGCCTCAACCCTTCGAGCCCACTGAGTCCTAAAGCTATCCACCTGAAGATGGGGGAACAATCTCTTCTGATGTGGGTCAAGGAGCTTAAACCAAAACTTATGGGCCCTAACCCAAGCCCAAAAGAACCACCTCCGCTGGCCCAATTCAAGGCGAATGGCTGCCCCCGGGGTTTCCCCCCCAGGGCCCTAAGGAGCACCCTAAGAAAAGTTGACTGGACTCTGTCCAAATGAGGGATAGTAAAAGGTGCCCANGTGTTAAGGAACATACGGTGAGTTTGTAAAGAGGAAAAGTATGAACGAGCCACACTGGGTAGCAAGGATCACAGGAGGTGCTAAGGGTTTCATGCAACACTCAATATGGGTTTGTGCCACAATTTGTTCTAAAACAGTGTAGTCTGAATCTGCACTATAATTTAGTCATCCTTGAATCTGCAGTATAACTTAGTCATCTTTGTTAGCTATTTGCAAAATGAGATAGTTTAAATTCCTAGAGTAGGATCCATGGGGTAATTTTGACTGGTGATGCACTTGGAATATGAGTGCAGTCCATGGAAGTGAGAGTAGAACTCCTGGCCTCCATTTTTCTCATATGTGGGAATATTCCCCAGGCCTGATGAAGGGCAGACTTGTTGGTTTAGGCCAATGGAATTCCATTAATATCTTTTATTGCAAGCCAAAATAAAATTTAACTAAAATATTAGAGCCACTTAAATAAGAATTCAGTAATTTGTCTGCTTTAGCTGTAGTGCCTCTAGCTGAATGAGTAGCAAATACTAGCTTCAGAAGATGTTCAAAGCAAACTGCAGCTGCGTATTAATTCCATGGTGCTTTTAACACGGACCTATTTAGTAAAGGATGGGATAGGGTTCAGAACTTCTTCCTGCCATTGGATTGACCCTGTTCTTACCTTTTTGTTCATCCCTCGGAGCACCTTGTGTGCTTGTATGCAAGGTGCAAGTGGTCCCAGCAGTAGTGGAGAAAAATCAGCACTTCTCATTCTTACTTTGCTCCTTCTAAGCTACTTGGGAAATACTACATGTAGGAGCATAGGTGTGATCCCTTACTGTTGGACTCATGGGAAGGGAGAAACAAGCGGTCTGCCACTACTTATACTTCAAGCAAGCAGCAGTAGTAGACAGCAACCCTGCATAAACTCTGAACAAAATAGTCCCCTAGTGGCTCAGTAGGAGCTGAAAGTAAAATGGACAGGAACGATGTCAATGTCACCTTCCTGCTTATTTTGTCGTGGCTACTAGAAAAATGTACCTGTGCCTCTCTTGTGCAGTCTGTGTAGGGGAATTCTAAACTCTTGATTCCCGTAATGATCTTTTAGTGAGGTCGATGTAGTCAGTTTGCTTATCCTAAATCCAGGGGTGGGGAACCTTTTCCCTCCCAAGAGCCACACTGAAAATT
>QEPC01002018.1:2987109-3013335 GCA_003113815.1 Sphenodon punctatus
CCCCCCCCCCCCAATAATTCCTGAACAGCTGATGAAAACATCTTGCAAAAGGGCTGCAGAATTGTATCTCCAGTATGTTGTATTGCTTACAGGCAAAAGGTTTTGAATGTTAAGGCATCAAAACAACATTAAAAGACCAGTAGTCCTTAAAGCAAGTGAATAAATAAACTATATAAATCAAATTACCAAAGCTGCTTCATCAGAAGCTAATGGCTATGTTGTTTAAATAGCTATAGAACCCAGATATGTACACAGTCTTTTCTTGGGGGTAGGGAGGGGGAAATGTCCTGAATCCAGGTCTGTCTTTCACATGCTGAAGGAGATGAGGCAAGTTAATAAGACAATCCAAAACTGTAATATAGAAAATAACATGTTTCCTAAAACACATGATGTCCCCAAAATGATGAGTTTGCCTATTTCTGAAAAGTGAGGAAAAGGAGTAGAGTGGCTCAAGTATAACTGTTGTGTGGTGGTAAGGAGAAGTTTTAATGGCCTGGGACTGTTGCTGGCAACTGCTAAGGGCTTTAAAGGGCAATCATGTTAATTTCTACACTACCAATTAGAATTGGTCAATGTAAAGCATGTAGGATTGTCATAATATCAACAAAATAATGTAATGAACAATATCCTGCTACGTAGCAGGAACAACGCAACTGGTGGTGGATCAAGTTTTCAAACACATACAAGTGCATGATCAGGATAAGCTTGATTCATTTGTGTTAAAGGTTTTTTTCATTTCCCAGGCTGGGGCAATTTCCCTGGGTAGATAAAACAAAAACAACAAACCGAAAACTAGAAATGTAGCAAAGAACCACGGTTCTCCTAAGCTGCTGCTTGTATTTTCAGCAGCTGCCCTGCTTTTTGTCCTTGCCCTTCTCAGTTCCGTTTTGAACTCAACAAGTTACTTTTATAACCTACTTTCCTTTATCTCATTGGTTGCTCCCAATGGAATCGCCAGATAGCTAGAGCATTTAGCACCGTCCCTGTTGGCCTCCAGGTGCTAGTAGTTGGGGTTATCAGAGCAAGGAAGGAGAGAGGGGAAGGAAACATAACAAAGGTGCTGTTGCACAGACAAACACAGGTCAGCCTTTCACTCTTTGTATCTGTCCCGTTTGCTCATTCAGGCATACTACATATAGCACGGGTGGGCAAAGTTTCTTAATCCCAAGAGCCGCATCTGTTTACCACAATGGGGCCAAAGAGCCGCATGTGGCTCTAGAGCCACTGTTTGCTCACTTCTGGTATATTAGTATACAGAGCTCAAGGAGAGTAACAAGAGGGTAACTCACATTGTCACATGCTGCTTTTATCACTTGCAGCTTACTAGGAAGGTATTACAGTATCAAGCTCAGAAATGGACAGTTTGTCCTGTAATGGGGTACTGGCACTTCTCTGAAGAAATACCTTGTATTCTTTAGTGTCCTCTTCACAGGATTTTTTTTCCCCTCTTGTGTTTATAACAATGTTGGCAGAGAAACTGACTGCTAATGTACAGATTGCCCAGTGTAGATGATTTTATCCCTGCAGAAATCTCCTTATTTGGATAGAGCTTTTTTCTTTAAGAAACTGTATGAGCATACCAGCAGCAAATGGCTAGTGGTAATGGCAGATAATCTAGCCTGGTATAAGTGTCAGTAGTTAATGACACTTATGGCTGAGCTTTTCTTCACAACAGGTATGAAGTGGCCCATTGTCTCCTATGTGGGGTTCTCAGCTGCCCAGGAATGATGATTTAGAATAGTCTTATTAATGAATTCTTCATGTTGTTGGATTACAAGATCAGATTTCTGAGAGTGAAGTCTTATCTTTGGTGGTACTTGAGATGCCTTTTTTCTTCCTTGTTGCAGGGTTGGGCTTTCAGTGCAAGTATTTACAGGATCAGTACCAAAAAGTCACTGTTGCTTAGGGAATTAGTATTAATAGTAATTGATTAATATGAGTAGGCTCTCAGGCCAAATACCAGTCTCTGGCCACGCTCAGGACATCATACAGTCCCTCATAGCCTTCAGCATACATAAGCCAGTATCTCAAAGTCCCATTCCTAGCCGGGTCTCAATCCTCTGACTGGCTACTCACATCCACAATCTCTCCAGGTAGTCAGGCTCTTCAGGTATGCATCTCTTAGCTTCCTTCCATGAAGCAGCATAGATGTGCTCTTCTTGACATCCAGACAACTTCTGAGTTTCTTCTTCCTGCTTCCTTTCTCTTATCCAAGAAGTGGATGTTTTTTCAACCCCACTCTTTCCTGGCTTAAAGGTACAGCAGCCGTATCATGCTGTTCTCTGCCACACGTCTCTTATCTTCTCCTCCTCGTCCCCCCCCGCCCCCCTTTCGGAGACAGTACTACTGCAGGTAGAACTGGCTTACTTTCTTTTAAGCAGGGTGCAGTTCTTCACAACAACAACCTCTACAGTATTATTATTATTTATATAGTGCTAGCGATGTACCTGGCTCTGTACAATCAATAGTTATGGACAGGTCCATACCCCTAAGGGGCTTACAATCTGAGACAAGGGAGAGGTGAACAAGAGTACATTCATGAGGTTCAGAATTTGCAGGCTCACGTGCTTCACTTAGTTACAGGGAACTAGATTCTGAGTGAGGGGGAAAGGACACAGTTTCAGCATGACAAAGCTAGGGAAGGTCTGATGGAAGAGGTGGGTTTTCAGGAGGGATTTGAAAGTTGGGAGGGAAGGAGCAGAATGAATATATCCAGGGAGTGAGTTCCAGGCATGAGGGGCAGCAAGGGAGGAAGGGCAAAGACATTTAGAGGAGCAAGGGGGTCATGAGCAGTGAAGGGTGGGGGCAGAGGAGGAGTGAAGCTCCTGGGCAGGAGTGGTGGAATACAAGATCAGAGAGATATTGGGGAGCAAGACTATGAAGAGCCTTGAAGCCTTCATTTCATCAATATAGTACCAATATCTTGTTGCTTAGCATCAGCACATCGACAATGTATAATTTCAATCTCTGCTCTTTGCACTAGGGTCTAGCAACCCAGAAAGGGCTTTATTGCCTTCCCAGCCTCCTTGTCACCCCTTACAGCTTGGCCCGTTCCATTGGGTGTCTGATTCCCCTATCATGGCTTCTGTTCAGCCATTTTCTTCTCCTTATGCCATAGTATCTGAGGATCAGTTCTCCAGCCAGTATGTGTTCTCCCCTTTTGGAGCTTATCATTTGTATATAACATAAGCATTACAACATCATAGTAGGGTACAAACTCCTTCCTTGACTCATCATCTGGGAGATACTCCTCCATCTGATTTGCAAACTTTACTTAGGGCTTTCTTCAGCCACCATCATAATTCTTCCCTGCCAGAGATGTCATCCTCCACCTAGCTTACAAGGCTACGCATAGTACATACTTTCCGTTACTCCACTTGGAGTTGAGAGGCCGGCCCACCCATACCATCCAGACACACTTTCCCCTCCCCCCCTTGACCTTAGCAGGTCTTTGTTATGCACAATCGCCAGTGTCAACATCCCACTCGCAGGGTTACAATATACACCTTTTTTACAATACGTTTCTCATTACCCATCAAGGTCTCCTTCAGCCAAGTATATGCTGCATTTACATGGTTACACCATTTCCATTATTTGTTAAGGCTTTCTATAGCCACTATCAAGGAGATCTTCCTCCATTTAATTACAATGTTTACAAGACATTTTAATCACTCCTCTTTGCAGCCACATTTAGTCCTTTATGACTCTCTTCAGCCATTTTACCCAGAGCTTGCTTCTTCCTTTGCTGGTTCCAGTATTTACAGAGCTGCATTCAGCCTTTACCAAACCTTGCTACCAGTCTTCTAGTATAGCTCTGTTCTTTACCGATTAAGGCCACCTGAAGCCTATTCTCATTAGTCTATAGCCTTCTTTCTGGCTTTTTCCAGCCTAAAGTGGGGTGTGGACCTTCCCAGCTTTTCCCAACACCCCTCTCTGGAACCCTACATACCTTCTTGCGTCATGCAAGTTCCAGCTTGCTTTTCCTCTACTTTCTCTTAGAGATTCTGTTTTGCCCTGCTATTTTCTGTAAGCAGGCCAGCCTGACCTTTTCAAAGGTTTCATCATCCATATCTTCTGCATTTGTATTCTCCCACTTTTTGGAGTGAAGTTTCCCCATGTTAACTTTTGACTTGGGAAATATTCACAAGGGTTTCCTTCACCACAGGCTCTGAGGAATCCGAAGGCCTCCTTCTCCTCTTTCATCCCCCCTCACCCCCATCTCTGATTGTAAGCCCTAGGGCAGGGACCGTGTCTATTCCATTACTTTGTAAAGCACCAGGTACATTGATGGTGCTATATAAATGCTTTCTAATAATAATAAAAAGGCACTATTTTCTCCATTTTAGCCTTTCTATCCATATCTAATCCTAAGGCTACATGCCACTGTCTCATTCGCTACTCTTTCTTAATTGGTATTTTCAGTGCCTTCCTTGAGTCCTCCATTTCCTTCTCTAGACTCTCTAGGACCTTCTTCAACGGTGGGGCATTCCAGCTCCTCTTCCTCACTCAAGTGTGGGTATTGATCCTCCTCAAGGTTTGAATCTTTTAGCCTATATATTCTAGTAATTTCCTGCTTTAACTTTTCTTCTGACTTTACCAACTCTGCCATATCTTTTCCATTCTATCCATTAATTCTAATGTTATCTTTGCCTGTATATCGACTTCTCTCGAAGGTCTCGCTCTGAGCTTATCCAGTGTACTTTTATCTTTTGCTATCACTTTGAGGCCCCACTTGACCCTTTCTCTCAGGGCACTCCCTTTTCAGGTGTCTTGACCTTGCACAAATCCATCCTCTTTTCCTTTGGGCGTCCTGGTGAAGGCATACTCTTAATACATGTGCTTCTAAGCCACAACCCCAACATACCCGTCTGTGAACTCCTTATCATGGGAGGGGGCCAGTGCAGGGGAAGGGGCATGTCTGAAAGTGGCGTATGGTTGCCACTTGTTCCCCTCTGGCTATACATACCATATAACATTTAAACATGTTAATTACAAGATTTTTAAAATATATACACACACACACACCCTCTTTTGGTTGCTTTGCACAGCCCCCTTTTGATGGGTGTGATTTACAGGGATTCCAGCACCCCCACAGCTCTTGTACAATTTAAAGTAACTTCTATCTTGGCCGCAAAACCAAAATAATGTTTCTTTTGCACCAGTCTTTGCATATCTCTGACTGTCATGTCAATGGGGCAGGTTCACCATACATGATCCATGTTGTCCACAGTTATAACAATTCCTGGCATTACCTCCCCCTCTGGGTCCCCAGTACTTGCCATATTGCCTTCTCCATGGCTGGGCCTTCTAATTCTGTCTCCCTTTAGACCTTACGTAGCCCCACAGACTCACTGCTTGTGTCTGGTTTGGATGCACGCCTCCATCCACCATTTTGTTTCCCCATAAGATCCACATGTTGCAATCTATTGTAGGCAAATCTCATTACTCCAGCCTGGTCAATCGTTGGGTTAGCTCCCACTGTGCACCTCACTTACTCTGCTACTTTACTGTTGGGCACATGCCTCCAACTGGTCTCACGCTCTTTGCTGGGTACTCTGGGTCATCCCCAGTCTCTCCAAGCACTCCTGTTGGTAGGCGACAAACTTTACCACTCCTCAGTGACTCTTACTGCTGCTTTCGCTGTGGGTGTGCTCCTCCAACTCTGCAAGCCAATACACCTGTTCAAGATCAAGCCCCCTCTTCACTGTAATCTTGGCGGCCAAGGTTGGAGTTCGCCTGCATTCTGCATCACTTGTTGCAGGGTTGGGCTTGCCAGTGTATAAGTATCTACAGTACCAACAAATCACTTTCTTATAGGGAATTAGTGTTAATCACATGAACAGTCTCTTCTCAGGCCAAGTACCAATCCTCTGGCCACACTCTGTACATCATACAGTCCATCATCCTAGCCTTCAGCATCTATAAGCTAATATCTCAAAGTCCCATGCCTAGCCAGATATCAATCCTGACTGGCTACTCAGATCCACTATCTCTCCAGGTAGTCAGGTTCTTCAGGTATGCATCTTGTAGCTTCTTTCCATGGAACAGCATAGATGTGCTCTCCTTGACATCCAGACAGCTTCTGAGCTGCTGCTTCCTCTCTTATCCACAAAGTGGGTGTGCCTTCAACCCCCCTCTTTCCTGACTTAAAGATACAGCAGCCTTATCAAGCTGCTCCCTGCCACACTCCTCACTATATAGCCGGAGCTCAGAGCATTACATGGTCATGTGTGTAACATTGACAGAATCTACTCCAAGAAGTGTCTTGCAGTAGGTGGAACCAGGAGTGCCACCACATGCCTCAGTACTCTGACTGCTGACCTACTTTCATGCTTTTGTGCAAGTTATGCAGTTACGTTGGATTGAAAACGTGTCCAGACGGTGCAAACTGAAAAAGCTTGAAAAAATAAGATGTTAAGATTTTTAACCTGACTGGATCTCCTGCTCTTCAACACCATGCCCCCGATAAACAAATTCCTTCCTTACTGTTTACATGGAATACAAAGGAAGTCCAAATTTTCTCTCTCCCATAGCAAGCTATGGGAGAGAGAAAATTTAGTCGGTCTTTGTATGTAATCCTGTTTGTAACCCTAGGAAGATAATTTCTGGTGCATCCATGCTGATAAAATAATGTAAGCATTTCTCTATGACGGAGACCATACTTTGAGAGCAACAGATTTATAGCCATGTGTCATCACTACACAGCCCTATGTTCCTTTTATATTTTAAGAAGTGATCTCTTTCAGAGACTACGTTGAAACATAGGGTGAAAACAAATGAGACAGTAGTCTGTGTTAGCCCGGGAGTCACCTGCTTGTTAGTTCGGGCACCACCAGACGTTTGCTTGTGTCTGCCTTTGGCCGGGCAGGCGGCTGCTACAGAGACGGTCACCGATGCATCCTGGGCAAAGACCAAGGCTAACTGTCACCCTCCCATCTGTTAGTCCCTGCCTAGCCCTGCCGCAAGTCGAGGTCTGAGGATCACCCCAGCTGCCAAACAGCTTATCAGAGAGCCTGGAGGAGCACCCTTGATCAGCTGACTGGTGTACAGCTCTTCCCAAGGGCCCAATACTGCTGGGTGGTAGGGGTTTTGGCGACCTGTCCTGTATAGACTGCTCCTTAGCTGACCCATGGCGTGGAGGGACCTTTGATGGCAGCCCGCACACCTGGAAAATGCACCTGTTTTTTGAGTTTTTTTAATTAGTTTTACTGATTTGGTCAACATAGTATGTCTAGTTTTTTCAGAACGCTCATGTGAACTGCCCTCCCCTCTGACCTGAGGAGTGGCAGCTGCAGTGGTCCTCTCTGGGGTAGCCCGAGGAGCCGGCTTACCCCTGTCTTGTTTGCTTTCACCAATAATGAGAAATCGGTTCTTTACCAGTAATGTTCCACACTTCCAGTCTTGTTGCATATATGAAATTGGTCACTACTGTTCCATCTTCTAAACATGGCTAGGCCCCTCAGTGTCACAACCACATATGGAGAAAACACATTGCACCCTGTTAAATGGTCCAGTGTATTTGCACTGGCCATTTGACTGTGCTTTTAAAACCAGATCAGTTTTAGTATTTTTTTTGTTTGTGCTAGTATGTGTTCTTTGGCCTTGTTAATAAATGCTTTAACTTTTCTTGACTAGGCGTGTGTGATGACAGGATATTATCCAAGGAAGGGCTTGTAGCTTAAAGAAAACCTCTAAGTCTACAGACAGAAATCCAAGTAACAAGGCTCCTGTACTGGCCAGTTAACCATTGGGCTCTAATTCGTCTTTGTTTACACTAGTTTTGTGCTGGTGTTTCTACATTGAGGCAGCGGCTACTGGGGTAAACACCAATGTAAAACTAATTAGCTGCAGCAGGGTATTGTCTTGTGTTTCAGAAATGACAAAAACTTTCATGTATAGACCTTGTATAGGCTCAGGAATCCCATAGATTTCTAGAATTGTACCCTTTCCCATTTTGTCCATTCTGCTTCTGAGATCTTTAATTTGTTTTTAATTGCTAAGAAAGTGATTTCAGAACACTAGCTCTTCAATCCAATTCCAGTATATGTGACTTCAAACTATCCAATAGATGTCCTTGATATTGCACAATATCAACATTTTTTTCCAGTTTAAAATTAAATTTGGCAATACATTATTAAATCTTTATATAGCACCAATAATTCATCTGGGACTGAATAGCCAATAATCATTCTGGCAAGCCAAAAAGCGAGATCTGTGCCAGAGGTTCCTTATTTTTCTACTTGCATGACCCTATTTAGAGTCTTAACTATAATCCTGTGACCCTAGACAGCAACAGAGAGATGCAGATCATATCAGATATCAGCTGGGATTACAGCGCCCCCCATGGGCCCCATCCCACAGTTTTGGGATATCTGAGCTATGATGTTACTGAACAAAAAATACCTGGTTTGAAATGCACTCTGTGTGCCAGAAATTCAAGGGGGTAAATTAATTCTTAAAACCAAATTGGATCCTCCATTTAATGTTACTTTGGGGTGGGGGGCCCCTCTTGTTTCTCCAGCTTTGAGTCTTATGACTGCTCTGTTACTGAGATGTCTTTAAAGAAGTAAACGTGCAGATTTTATGATGTCTCGGGTAATGCCTGAACATTGAAAACTTTTTTTAAAAAAATATCTTGTTAATGAACTTAAATACCATTTTTCAACATAAGAAAAGCTGTTTCATATGTAAGCATTGAAAAGTGTTCTAATAGTCTGATTTTTTTAAAATAACCAATTTTAATGAGTTATTTTGGGATGTGAATGGTAAGCATGCAGTGAAAGTACTACATCAAAAGTTGTTTTGATATTAAAGTTAATATAAGAAGACTGAAAATTAGTTGTCATTCTTACTTTGGATCTAGTTTTAAAAACTGATACTACTTTTCAATGTGTCACCAGCCGTAAGATCACAAATTACATTTTTAATTAAACCTCATTTTAGCCACTTGCATGAATCCTTTGTATAAGCCTGAACAAAACTGATAGTTTTAAAATCAACATTTGCAATACAAGTCTGTGAACAGTCTCCAGTTTCTTGGACCTGGGGTGGAGCAGTGCAGCAGACTGCAAGCGGCATCTTGTCATGGAGCCCCTATCGCAGGGGTGGGAAACCTCAGGGCCGGGGGCCAAATGTGGCCCCTTTCCACTTTCTGGATCTGGCCCTTGGATCCAGTTCTTACCTCCAATCACTGAAAAACCGAGCTCAAGGGAAGGGAGCAGAGATGAGGACATGCAAACAAAGATAGGGGACAGTTCAATGGCACAGATCCATGATTTGGGCCCAACTTCTGTGTGGCCCTCTGAGCTTGTGCAAGCTTTCAAAGCGGCCCCCTGGAGGGAAAAGGTTCCCTAGGGGGTTGGACTATACGGGTGTTGTGGTCCCTGGAAAACCTGCAGTTTCCCAGTACAAAGCCGAGTACAATGGAATCTTGCATTGCAGAGAAGTGTTCTTCAAATACCTAATAGCAGAGCAAACATGAGAACTAAATGCTAATTTAATTTAATTTTTCCTAGAAGGTGGGAGAACTATTCTGTTTACATTGTACCACCAAAAACAATTAGACTGAGACGTTATTTTATAAAATTATATACTTTAAAATATGGTCAAGCTCTTACGAAATGTATAGATTAAAGAATAAAATGATTCTGTAGGACTCAGCAATGCTCCCCCCCCCTTTTTTTTATATTGTTAACCTTTCCCAAGTCTTTAACTACTACAGTTGGTCATAGGGCCTTGATCCTGCTTACCTTTGTTAATACTCTGTAGACCAGTTTTTCATCCTGCTACTGACAGGAGGAAAGAAGTAATAGTTGTGGTTCAAATGACTGCATGGAACCAGTGCAAGAAAATTCAGACTGACAGTTTTATGATGATGGAATTACACTTCTTCTTTTGTGTAGAGGTTTCCTGAACCTTGTAGAAAACCTACCTGCAGCCTGAGACAGAGAGCAGATTAACTTGACATGACTCCGTGTTCAGCATGATTTGTGGTTTGCCTATTTTGCTGATATTTATAAAATCCCAATAGACATATATTCCTAAAATATTTTGCATTGCATTTTGTAACTGAGATGAGATCAACATTGACTCTCTATTCATGATTTCCAGCCTTCCTTTCTCATTCTTACCTGTACTTTTGAGAAAATATTTCCAGGCCCATCTAATTTTGCTCTTCATGCTGTTCTTCTGAGTTTTGTTTTTTTAAAATTAATTTTAAAAAGGTGTAATTTAAAAAAAAAAAAGTTTTTAGATGTTTGTTGTACAGGTTTCTGTGGTGAGCCCCCCAAATTTCCCCAAAGAGATATTAGAAACCAGGGATGCTGCCCTTCCAGAAAAATGACCATGGAGATAAGAGACCCTTCCCTCTGATCCCATGCATGCATATTGTCTCCTTATCTTCTTCCTTTCCCTCCTGCAAGAATTCACACTCTAGAAGCAGGCACAGCTGCTACTGTTTTGAAAGTTCCCCTAGCTTAGCCAGAGTGGAGTGGTGGAATTTTGGCAACTTCGGTCAAATAGTTTCTTTTGCCCTCTGCCCTGTTGGTCGTTAGTGCTTTGGCCTAAGTTGTTAATTTTAATTGCAGTTAAAACTGGGCGCACTCAAGTTAGGAATAATTGATGTAATTTGTGATACGTAGAGGCTGGATAATGAAGATCGCATACTCTTTTTAAGAACTTAAGGAAAAGCTTAATGTAGATAAACCAGAATTAATGAAATCCATATCAAAACAGTTTTGAAAGTTGCTGGATTTTTTTTTTTAATTAAGGTTCCGTGGTTCTTACTGTCACATATAGTACATGTTCTCAACTCTTTAGTCCGTGACCTCATTCCTGTGGTATCTGATCCATGCCAATATATACACCAGTTTAAAAAAAAAAAAAAAAAGAACCCCAAATTCCACCATCACTAAATATTTAAAATTGTAGTCCTTCACAGGTTCAAACACGCCTCTGTTTTCCTTTCTCTTGCACATCTTTCTTGCTTGTTGGTATTGTAAGTCTGAGTGGCTGAACTGTAGAAAATTTCTAAAGCAGTACAAACTTGCCCAGTACTGGAACATGAATTTCCGCTGGTGTCTGCAGCGCCAATTAGAATTCATGTTAGAAGAGGTAGTTGGGTTACTGCTGTTGAGTTGGGGTTTTGGGGGTGTGTGTTGTTTTTGGAAATTCCTCGTAGCTTGGTAAGAGCAGAGCTATGCGTTTACTATCTGTATTCCCACCTTGGGATATTCCACGCTCACAGTTTGAGAACCACTGACATACAGGAATATAGATATTGACATGTCAAAATAGAATAATGGTCCATCAGCATCCCTATCCTGCCAAGTAGTGACCAGTGCCTGATTCTTCAAAGGAATGTTCCGGAAGGCCCATTATGGATGATGATTTTCATTGGGGAAAATACTTTATCCCCCTCAGTTATTGGTAAGCTTATGCTCTGAAGCCTGAAGTTTTTATATCATTTTTTTAAAAAAAGCAAATATATTTCTGTCCACTGTACCAGAGTTACCCTATAAGGAGTGAATAAATCAACACGGTTGTTGTCTCCTGCCCTCCCCTCCCCCCCGGTAAGGATTTCTATAATTGCCCCAGGATCTCCATAATTGCACCAATGTGATCTAGTCTCCGTATGAATATATATTATTAATCTTTATTAGGCGTGACCACAGTCATTGCCAAGCAACAAAACTGATAACATCATCATCACATCATTAAGGCTTATTATACAACACATTACTACAATATGTACAATAGACAAAACAATAGACAAGCCACCACAGTCTCAATAAAATCATAACAAACCCCATCATACAACATAGAAAATTCCCCGCACACTGCAGAGTAAGTCCCCCATAACCATCTTCTCCAAATGAGACCCCAAACCTGACTTATACCAACCATTGCATAAGGTCCTTTGCTAATACGCCATCCCCTGACCACTTATACCCAGAATTTTCAAGAAAGTTCTGCCGCGGTAATAACGCCCTCCTAGCAAACTCAGACACGCACCTAGTCACTTCCGAGTCACAAGGGCTCAGCCACGTCCTCGGAACTTGCAGGCCGGGCCCCAAACCCAACCAGATATCTTGATCTCAATCCTTCAAAAAAAGGGCACGTCAGTAAGATATGGGCTACCGTATCTGGAGTCCCACCAGTACACATATTCTCAAATCCATTGGGGAACCCTTGAAACGCCCACCCAACACAGATGAGGGAAAAGAGTTGCAGCGTAACCTGGTAAAGGCCACCCTCCTTGCTGCATCCATCCAAACAAATAAATACCCACAGCTGGCATATGCCGGGTTAGATGGTATGTACTCAGAGGCGACTCTCTGGCCCTCCAATAGGGCCCTTTCTGATTGAAGCATCTGATCTCTCAGTCTAATCTGCACCATTTTCTTAAACTGGACCGGGCCCACCAAATAAAGCACCGCCCGAGAGAAGCCCATCTTGTGGATTTCTGTTTCAACTGCTATAATCCAAGCATCTAATAGGCCAACTTTCCTGGCCATACACAGCAAAGAGTCGTCCTTTCCCAGCACCGCCAGCAACTTTACCCACAAATTTGCAAGAAGCTGAACTAACAGCAGATGCACTGGCAGAGCCCCAGCTTCAGCTCGCAATAACACCTGCGGGGTGCCACTCGGCAACCCCAATAAAGAGGCCAGAAACCGATTTTGGATAGACTCCATCCTATCCAGGCAATCCAGTGCCCAGATAGGGGCAGCATATAATGCTTGGTTTATAACCTTGGCCTTGAATAACCTCAAGGCCGGTTCAATCAGTTTCCCCCCTGGCTGAAATAAAATTTCAATATTGCAGCAGCCGATTTTTTCGCCTGGGCTTTCACCATGTTCACATGAGGCACCCAAGAGGATGATGAAGAAATTAGAACCCCCAAATATTTGAAGACATGGACATGCTCTATGGGGATCCCTTTGATGTTCCAGGCATACACTGCTCTGGTCTTTCGTGCTCGAGTTATCAGAACTTTGGTTTTCCCATAATTAATTCTGAGCATCTCTGCGTGGCAAAAGTCACCAAATTGGCAGAGCAATCTCCTAAGCCCAACCCTTGTTTGGGATACCAATACAGTATCGTCTGCATATAGGATCATCGGGAACCGTCTTCGCCCAACTAATGGTGCATGGGCATCCAGTCTCTGTATGAACACGGCATTACTTTTGAAGTGCCCCTTAGTGTTATTACTGTTGTTGTCCATATATCTGGAATACTACTGAACTTGTTCTCACTGTGCTCGATCCCAAACCCCTGCATGCGTGGCTTATGTGTGCGTGGCTTGCACACAGCTTGTGCACGAGCCATAGACTGCTTTCACACCTACTCAAAGGGGCCCTTAAAAGCTCAGGAGAGGGGACATACATGCAGATCAGCTGTATCTTTGATTGGGTGTGAATGCGCTGAGGTGGGTGACTGAAGCTTTTATGTATGTTTACAAAGGCGATTGATCAAGCTGCAGTCACCTTTGTAAACACACACACACGCTCCAGTTGCATGCCTTGGGCATTCACACCTGATCAAAGACACGTCCGATTTGCATGCATGTCTCCCTTCCCGAGCTTCGAAGGACCCCTTCGAGCAGGTGTGAAATACGTGCTCGTTTTGCCCACATAGATGTGCGTGCAGTGCATACACGATGTGTGCATGCTATTTGCACGGCTTGCAGGGTTTGGGATCAAGCTCAATATATAGTCCGTGAACTTCTCAGACTAATTATGCATTACATGAGAGAGAATTTCCTTTTATCAGTTTTTAAAATGTGTTGCCTTTCTGTTTTTATAGAAAGTCCTCTTATTTATGTATTATGAGAGGGTAAATCCAAGTGCCTATTTTCTTCCACCGTGATGCTTCTATTTTGTATCTTTGTGTCCCTTTGTAGTTATATCCTTTTAAAACTAAACTATCCCTGTCTGTATTGCCCTCTGCTGCTCATACGATGGTGTCTCAATTTTTTGATCATTCATTACCAGTCTCTTGAGCCCTCTTTCAGTTATATAATTTTTTTCATAGTATCATATTTTCAGTACTACATTTTGTCCTATACTTAATACCTCTCCCATATTTGCATTTTGACACCCACCGTGGTACCTAAATCTTTTTCCTGAGAGCTTAGGTTCTAAGCTTACTGTATCCAATGTGTAGGGGATGGAGACAAAGAATTCAGATGATACCTTGGAATATTTTCTATTGGTGAGAGTATGCAAGCTTTTGGGCCACCCCAGGGCCTTTCCTCAGGCTTATAAAAAGTCAGAATTTCAGACTGAGCAAATGCAGGGCAGGTGATAGCAATCACATGTGGGGTGGGAGGAAGGAGAGACTTCTACCAAAAAAAGATTACTTTTCCCTTATGATTGAAATAAGATAAATGCAGGCTAGGTATATAACACAGAAGCAAGCACTTGAGAGGAGATGTGTGTGTGTGGGGGGGTGGAGGTTGTAGGAAGCAAGACTGTATTTCACAACATTTAATACTTCACGGATCTTCCTGATTCTCACTTATGAGACCCTGGAACCTTCTTGCTTCAGCAGTCTCCAGACAGATTGTCTGGAATCTTCTAGAAGACTAGCAAGGGCTCTTGAAAACTCCCTCTCCATTCCATTGTTTACACAGGCATGTAGTCTCACAGTAACAGGTTGCTATAAAGCAGGGATGGGGAACCTCAGGCCCAGGTGCCGAATGTGGCCCTCAGCAAGTTTTTATGTGGCCCCTTTCCAGTGCTTGGATCTGGATCCAGTCTCGAACCCCAAGCACTGAAAAACTGATCTCAGGATAATGAAGCAGAGATGAGAACATGAACACAAACCTAGGGGATAGATCCATGGCCCAGCTCCATGACCTGCACCCTCTTCTCTTTTTTTTTTTTTTTTTTTTTTTTTTTTTTTTTTTTTTAAAAAGTACACCTGTTGAGCACCCCAGCCCCCAACATTGATGTGGCCCTTGGAGCTTGTACTAATATTTAATGTGGCCCTCAGGACAGAAAAGGTTCCCCACCCTGCTATAAAGGGAGGACCCCTCGCTGCCCCCGTTTCTTCCAACCACTTTAGTGATTCGGAAGACTGTTCTTATTCAAGTGAACTTATCAGCAAAGACATAAAGAAGCGGAAAGTTCAGAATAAAATTTCCATTGCCTCATGCTAGGGTATTATTCTTTCTTATTAGCAAGCATTTATATAGCGCCAGCAACCTACCTGGTACTCTACAAAGTAATGGAATAGACACGGTCCCTGCCCTAGGACTTATAATCTGAGAGATGGGGGTGGGATGTGGGCATGAAGGAAGGGGAACAGAGGGAGAGACAAGGGGTGTAACATTCACGAAGATGTGAGGTCTCAGGTGCACATGCTTGGTTTGGTTACATCAAGAATGATGGCTGGCTGGTCCCTGTGGTGAGGATACACAGACCTCAGGTAACAGATTGTACAGGATGGAAGGTGGTATCAGGACTTAGGTGAGGAGAGCGAGGAGTTGGGGAGGGAAGAGCGGAAGAGGTGGGTCTTGAGGGATTTGAAGGTACAAAGGGAGGGGGCGAGGTGGATGTGGGTAGGGAGGGAATTCCAGGTGGGGGCAGCTAGGGAGACGGGAGCGTGGGCGGGCAAGAGAGGGGACAGGAGTTCACAAGCTGGAGTACGGAGGGAAATTAATGCAGAGAGGTAGGGGGAAGCAGGCTTGTGAAGAGGTTTATATGTGAAGCCTAGGCCTCTGTGAGGGATTCGTTCAGGAAGGGAGAACCAGTGAAGAGAGGAGAGGATGGGCTGCACATGGTCAAAGCGATGGGCGAGGTGGATGACCCTGGCAGCAGAGGTTTGGACAGAGATAAGGGGAAAAAGGTGAGAGCATGGGAGGCCAGTGAGACGGAGGTTATAGTAATCGAGGCGAGAGATGACGAGGGCGTGAACAAGGGTTTAGGCAGAGAGAAAAGGGTGAATCTTAGCAGTGTTATGGAGGGAGAAGTGACAGGATTTGGCAACAGTCAATGTAGGGTTTAAAAGAAAGGGGTGAGTCAAAGATGAAGCCTAAGCTACGGGCTTGGGGGATGGGAAGGATGGTGACCCCATTGATAAGGATCGACGGGGGAGAGGAAGGATATGGGGGGAAGATCAGGAGTTCAGTTTTAGCCATGTTGAGTTTGAGTTGACATTGAGACATCCAGGTAGAGATATCAGTGAGACAGCTGGTGAGGCAAGCTTGGATAGATGGAGAGAGAGAGAGTGGGAGTAGAGAGAGATAGTTGAGTGTCATCAGCGTAGAGGTGATATTGGAAGCCATGGGAAGTAATGAGTTTGGCTAGGGACAGGGTGTAGATAGAGAAGAGGAGAGGGCCAAGGACAGAGCCTTGGGGAACACCTTCGCCAGCCAGAGGTGAGGGCGGCATCTGACTCCCCTTAAGACTTCACCGTCTTCACAGGCGCACTGTGATCCTTCTGCAGAGGGACTATTTCAAAAAGACAGGTTTCAAATGTTCTCTCTCCTGCCCTGATACTCTATCTGTGAGTGACCAGCACACTTGGTATATTGCCTGCCTCAGCGAGGCCTGTGATACCAGATCGTGAAAGGCTTGTGCAGCTCTCCCTGCTATAACCAGGAAGAATAGGCCACTTTGATTAAAAGACATTCTCGCCAGGAGAGTGCTCCAGGGCCAGAGATGAAAGGCCCCTTAGGCTCACCCCATTACCTGATCAGCCTTCTGCAACGCTTGCCTCGTCACAGGCTCCTGACTCTCTGGACAGCTCCTCGCAGCAGCATGATGAGCCAGCAAGCATAAAACTGATGCTGGTAAAAAGAAAAAAGAGAGTGAAAAGAGTTTGGTCACCCAGCCCTTTTAATGAGTCTGTTGTGAGGAAGCCACTCCTAGCTGTATGGTGATGGTAGAGACTGCCTTGCCATTCAGACCCCAGCTCCTTGAATTGAGCCCGGAAAGGATCAGGTGGTGTGTGGACAGTTCACCACAGTGCCAGCTCCCGGTAACAGTCCACCACAGGCATCCCCCAGATTGATGGTCCCAATCACACCATACTCCTTGCCACCACCAGGACCACGAGCCTACTCCCCGTTGAAGGGAGAACTCGCGAGGCTCCTACCACAGTGATTAAAGAAGTGTCTTCCCCTTGCTCTTGCTGCTCTCAAAATACCTGAGAGAGCCTTTCTATTATAGAGATGTGAGCAACAGATATCACAGATGACACTATGAACATTCCTGCTAACGATCCTACTATTCTAGATCCCAGAGCCGATCCCCAGTCTGCTGCAGGAATGACACTCCCAGCTGTCCAAAACTTCTCCTTCTCCAGTGAGAGACCATGCGAGGCGATGGGAGATATCTCCGTATGGAAAATCGCCTTCCCATTTCCCCCTATCCTGACCTTACCTGACTTTACCTCTGGGATCTATTTCACCACCCTTCATGATACCTGGCAGATGGAAAAATGCCTACCTGCAGCATCAATCAGGGCCATAGCATCTGCAGTCTTTCTGAGGCGCCACACTTGGCTCCGATCTACAACCTTGACACTGGAGAACAAAACCAGGATCAAGGACCTACCGTTTAATTCGGAGGGTCTGTTTACTGCCACAACAGAGGACACCCTGAAAAAGATTAGAGACGAGCCAAACTGCCAGGTCGGCTGGTGTTAGCAGATCAAGCAAGAGACGATACTATTCTGTCCCCATGTCTTACTTCTCCAGGCACTGTACCTCTTCCCCTTCCATGGCAGGAGGAATGACCCAACCCAGGCTGAGACCCAGCCTTCAGATACGCAGCCTCATAAGAGCCAGTTTATTAAGCCAAAGGCTAGAAGATGGAGACAGTAGGGTACTCAGTCAGTAGAACTCATCACATTAGCCACCAACATGAAATTCCATTGGTTCTGCAGCAGGGCGCATCGTGATCCAGGATCAATATCTGATACCTTCACAGTTCCATGGAACCGAGAATATGCGTTCCCTCCAGTTTCTCTCCTTCAGAAAGTAGTGCACAAAGCAAAGAGGGAGGGAATCCACCTAAGACTAATAGTCCCGTGATGGCCCAAACAGATATGGTTCCAGACGGAACAGCATTGTGGTGGGCAAGCTGCCGCACAGACTGGATCTGCTCTTGGTACAGAACGACATGATTCTACACCACGTCATAGAGATGCTCCATCTCTGTGCTTGGCTTATATGCCCTTAGCAAAGAACCTCTCTCCTGAAGTTGCAAATGTAGTGCATAATGGGAGGAAACAAGCCACCAGACACTTTCATGCTGCTAAATGGAAGCAATTTACAATTTGATGTTCAGGACAAGGTCTATCGCTGTACTTGCTGAACATAGATCATGTCCTTAATATCTGCTCAAGGACTTCCATCTGACTATATCATCCATCAAGGTTCATTTGGCAGCTATTCCTGCTTACTTGCACCCTACGATTTACAACTTGCTTTTCTCACACCTAGTTACCAAAGCCTTTTGGAAAGGGATGACAAACATTCATCCACCAATGACCCAATTTATTCCGCAGTGTGTGCGTTTAGATGAGCTTTCTGTCTCCGTGGATTTCTCAGTCCGCTTTCAGCAATCTTGCGCAGCAGGTGCAGGCCGTTTAGATGTGCCTTCCTGCACCAGAAGTCACCTGGCCGCCATAGAAAACAGCGATGCCGGGCAGCTTGTGCATTCATTTTAAATTCAGACTTGTCAAACCCCGATACTGAAGTTTGACAAGCCTGGATTTAAAATGAATGCGCAAGTCATCCTGCACTGCTGTTACGAAGCAATATTGCTTAATAATTTTGGTTATTTTGTTTGTTTCTGTTTTTTCATTCAGTTTTGCCAGGAACAATGAAAATAGGTGAGGTAAAAACTGGAATTGGACACAAATGACCAAAATGAATGAAATGAACAAACCACACAAACGATGCATGCAAAAACAGATAAATGAATGAATAATATTCAGGACCTGGTTTGTTGTTGGAGACGTTGATAATGACTGTGGTAGAGCTGTGTTTCCACGTTTCTTTGGCAGAGTCTTGTTCCTGTTCTTGTAAGAATGTTCTGCTGGGTAATGGTGGGGAGTTTGCCCCTAATAACAACTGCTTCTGAGGGCTGGGGAATTTTTTGAAGATTAGAAGAGGAAAGATTTCTTGCAGGGTCATATGTTGTTGTTGTTTGTTTATTATTAAGCATTTATATAGCACCAGCAATGTACCTGGCACTTTACAGTTGTAAGAAAGAGACATGGTCTCTGCCCCAGAGGGCTTACAATCTAAAAGAGATAAGGGGGAAGAGACAAAGGGTTGGGGAAACAGAGGAAGAGACAAGGATACATACACGAACTCATAGAGGTCTCAGGTGCACGTGCTTAACTTAGTTACAAAGGTGTAGTTACTCAATGTTACACAAGATACAATGATTCAGGATAAGTCAGTAAGGGGGCAAGGAGAATGAGGAGCCAGGGAAAGCTTGATGGAAGAGGCCGGTTTTGAGGAGGGATTTGGAGGGAAGAAGCCGAGCAAATGTGTTCAGGGAGGGAGTTCCAGGCATGGGGGGCTGCCAGGGAAAAGGGGCAGATGCGTTTTGAAGAGCAGGGGAGCCGTGAGCAGGCAAGGGTGGTGGCAAAGGATGAGCAGAGCTCCCCGGACAGGCGTGTAGGGGGAAATGAGTGCTGAGAGATATGGGGGAGCAAAGCCATGAAGAGCCTTGTAGGTAAAAACCAGGAATTTGTGCAGAATGCATTCAGGAAGAGAGAGCCAGTGGAGAGAGGAGGGGATGTAGCAGAGAGATGTAGAGGAGGGTATGGGTTGTAGTTGTTCGTTGATGGCCTTGTATTGGTTCCTGTACAGGGAGGTAGATGACAACTTGAGATGTGTTGTTGGAGGGTTCCTTTTTGTATTTTGACAGGGTCTCTTGTGCTATTTGTCCATCCAATTATAGGGGATCAAAAGGCAACCACACACTCACAACTACAGTATGTACGAGTAGTTCATATTTAATTATCCTTTCCAGCATACATTTATTATCTAACATTTATTATTGTTGAATTTCACCTGCCATTATTCCCTTAGCTCATACATCTCTAGGCTGAAGTAATGTAATGGCTATGTGTCATCTGTAGATTTCAACTTCTCTATTTCCTGCCAGTTTTTTATAACAATAATGAATATATGAAACAACAGTTCTCTTGTGGACCTTTGGCACATTAAACTGTTAACTTCTTGTCAGATTGCAAATCAACTATTTCTGCCTGTTAGGTAGTCAGGTCCATGATAGTTCTCACCTCAGGACTACTTAATTTCTGTAGTAAGCCCATTGTGATTGCCTATATCAAAGGTGTTTGAAAATCCAAATAAACCGTCAGTCTTCTTTTCGTTCACTCTGTTTCTGACACACACATTTTTTAATAGATTAGAGAGAGATGGTCTCCATTTACTTAAGCTGTATCACTTTTTGTATCCTAACATTCATCCCATTCTTTTATATTTTTTTTAAATTAACATTTGAGTTATTTACTTGAAAGTACTTGCTATTTCCACTTCGTACAATCAACTTGAATGTTCCTTTAAAAGACCTGTATAGCATTGTTTCCCACTTCTCCCCTTAGCTTTTTTTTTTTTTTTACATTGTACTGCGTTGTTGGTTTCTGAAAAAGTGAGTCTGAGGTACATATCTGCATAAGTCTCCATCATCTTTGGTGGAAAGAATGATGCAAAGAAATCCTTTAGATTTTTCTGCATTATCTTATTCTCCATAATTACTCCCTTTATTATAACCCTGAGAGCCCAGTGGCCTGACAATTCATTCATTTGCCTTCCTGTTTCCATTTTTGTTTAGGAGTATACATATCTTATGCTATTGTAAATGCCACAGCAAGGAAATTCAGAAATTCTGTTTTCAGTCACTTCAGCCTCACATTACAGCTTAATAATTCTTAGTACTTGATAGTATTCTCCACCCTCAAAGTGTGGTACAAACATTTCATGTACTAGTCATTTTAAAGCTGAAATATCCTTATCTTGGAAAGTGTTAGCAATTGTCATGGTTTGCTAGTTCTTACCAATTTGGGTGTAGATTTTCTTTGGTCTCTGGCTTCAGTAAGGAAAAGCTGTTTATAAATAGATATTAAGCACTATGTTGTTGTTCTCCTGCAAATAGTTTTCAACCTAAAATAAGAGAAGTAATGATTTTTTTATTTTTTTATCTTGTTTCTATTTGCACCAAATACTTGAGGCTTGCTCAAAACAAAATGAAATCCGCAAACCAGTAGTAAGTTAGTCTACTGTGAAGGGAATTAAGAACTGGACAGGCCTTGTGAGGTCGTCTTCCCCTCTCGTATTCCTTTTGGAGGAGGAAAATTAAACAGAATAGTTTTTCTGTAGCAGGCTATGACTTCGTTATGAAAGGCCACTTCATTTTCTATGTAATTGTGGAGGAAGGAGAAAGTTCTGACTGGGGGTGTGGGGAGAGGGGGAAGAGTTCTGTCCCTTGTTTTTTTTGTTCCACTTACTATATACAAGTACATTGATCCTATATAGAAAGGAGGTGTTTGGGAAAGGTCTTAATGAAATTATGATTAAACGAACCAATCTTGAGATCCCACAAGGTCCCTTCCCCAAAAAAGAAAAAAGTCAAACGATAGTTCTAAAGTACCATTGTCTGCTATATGGGATGTTGGGAGACTAGATGGGATGGCTGTGTCACATGCCTTACTCCTCCCTTGAATCTTATGCATAGCATGTGTGTGTATATGTGTACAATTTAGGATGGCCATGTAAATGATTTTTGAGGCTGTTTCTTTCAATTGTCATACTTTAATAGAATTTCAATAAATTGATGCAGAGGAGGGGATGACTGGGGTCTAAGGTAAGCCATAGAAGGGGGTAGGGGGTGAAGTATAGCAAGAAAACAAAAAAGACATGGTCCATGTTTCACAAGAGATTGTTATGACATGACAGCACATTTGGTCTTGTGGATGTCGGGTGAGCATCACCCAAAATAGATTTAAGCCCCTTATTTTAAAAAAAGCATCTTTCTTCCATAGGAAGTGTAGAGTTTAGTGGCCGTGAAAGGCAGAGGGAGGTATGGAATCCTGATAGTTGTGTGAGAGAGTGAAGCTGGCTGCGAACAGCCTCTTATACTCCTTTTCGGTACCCCTGAAGTAGAAGCTAGTGATGAATTCCCCCTTGCCAATGTTGTTTTTCTTGCTCTCTCTCTTTGAACTCTCAAGGTTACTCTGTTAGTTTCCTCACAATTTCATTAGGAAATTTGCCAAAAACATCCTTGGTAGGCAGCTGTCTCTGGACCTTTGGAAGCCAGCACTAATGTGCTTGCGGTCAGTAGGGGGTGTTCAATTCAAAATTATGAACTTCAGCAGGAATGGAGAGAGCTGTATCTTTTATCTGTTTTTTTCCTGTAAAAGTGCAAACTTTGCCACATTACCAGTGTTTCAGAGGTTTTGTGGGTGGTTTTGGTTTTTTTTGGGGGGGTGGGGGGAAGCTGCTTTTCTCTAGTGCTAGGTCTGTTATCACACCAACAATGGGGACACCAGACACTACCAGGAAGAGGGGTTTATAGAGGCCTAGAGAGACGTTTAAAAACTTTTTTTGAATTTTTTTTAGGGATGAAGGGAAGGGCTAAGAGTCGCTTTGTTCATAATCTTAAGCTGTTTTTTTCTTTTTTCTAACGATGCATTTATTTCATCTTATTAAATAGACATGGCAGGAGATGCCAAAATGTTGTGTGCATATAATTATGTAAAATTAATGGAGATACTGAATGCTTTGCTGAGATTAATATTAAGTAAGTTAAATATATCAGAAAAAACTAGGAATGCATTTTGGTGCATTCCTTCATACTTAACTGAACAATATAGGCAACTGGTGTACCATATGTATATATAATAGATTTGTCAGACTAACTGCTTCTCTTGTTTGACTAAACTGTCTCCTTTCAGCCACCCACACAGAATATGCCTATGGTTCCAGGAGGGATGAGTCAGAGTGTTCCTCCCCCACCTGCACGTTCTCACAACATGTCTTCAGATGGTATGGTAGGTGGGGGCCCTCCTGCACCACACATGCAGACCCAGATGAACGGCCAGATGCCTGGTAAGTTTTTCTCCTTTAAGACATTAACACCAGGGTTGCTTAGCAACTGAAACGACGTGGGGGCTCAAGGGATACTAGATTGTTGATGACAAAACTGCTTTGAATGCCCTCGAGTACAAGCTCTCTTAGAGTTTGTTAGCTACAGAGCTACGTGACCTGTATTCAGTGTTTATCAGGCTGCCCTTGGGCTTTGATGTAGCTGACAAACAGCATTCCTCTGATGAACAGAACTGGCTAAATTTAGTCTGTCTGAAACCATGCAGTACAGCTGGCTTTAGAAGGCTTATTGAGGAAGGTGTTGGTCTATGGCTGAGTGAATGCAAATCCTTCAATAAAGAAATCCTCTAAAATCTTCAGAGCTAACAAACAAAATATTCTTAAAATAAATACATCTTAAGAAAGAAGTATCAAGCTGGTGGAACCTTGAAAAAAAATCTTATCTAGAAAGTAATCTAATTTCCGCTAATTTTCTGTTTTCCGTTTTAATATGCTGAAAACAAGGTGAATGTTAAGGGATTTGTGAAGAACTTGTCTGAAGATCATTGTTTCAAGTGTAAATTTAGAGTCAGCTTTTTATTACAAAACAAGATGGCATAAAAAGTGCTTGAGAAACAGAAAAACTAAATAATGAAACAAGGATAAAGTTTCACTGAGCACCAGCTCTGGCTATGGAAATAACTGCTCCCTTCAGCATCCCTATCAGAACAGAGGGAGCCTGGGAAAATCTCTTTATAGAGAGGCCATTCCTCAGAATTTCTTGTCATAAACTCAGAGTGCCTGTTTCCCGTTGTTTTAGCTTTCAACTTAGAAGTACATTTTCATGATTCCCTTTGTTCTAGCTTTCCCACAATGCGCACAGGTGAGGGGTCTCTGAGGTGGTGATTCTTCTAAAGAGAACTAAAGCTGTCATCATAGGACCCCTCCAAATTCACACCTCTCCATCAAATGCATGAAGATGCACTCCACAATCATACCAAATTTAAAACACCAGAGTAAAAAGGTAGTGATTGCTTCAGTTCCTACCAAACTAACAAGTCCCTAGTTTCCCCTTAATGTAAACTTTCAGATGGTGCTAGTAAAAGTCTGGTGGTTGCATGACCCTTGCAGAGGGAAAAGCAACTCCAGTCGACATAGAGCTCAGATGCAATAATCCATTGCTGGCATAAGCTGGTTTTAGTAGTGAAGAGCTCACCCGCTCAAGGCGTCTCTGTGGCTGCTCTGTACATTAAGAAACAGGTGGGGACTAATATAAGTTTAACCCGTGTTAGTTTGGTCAGGTGAAACCTCCGATCATGGGCACAGAGGGGGGTTAGCATTATTTTCCCTTCCCCTGTTAAATTCAATAACCTGAAGCCCTGTCTCATGTTGTTGAATTTAACAGGGAAAGGGGAAAATAACATTGAGTTAAACATGCGTTAATCCCTGCCCCTTTCTTAATGTGAGGAAGGATCCTGTATTAGGAGAAAAGGTTTTCATTCAAGTTAACAACCTAGAGTAGACAAACTGCTTCAACTTTAAATTGAACTTTGATAACCATAGTACAAGGTATACAGTAAATCTCAACTTCTTAGTTCAGGTTTAAAGTCAGGTTAGCCTGCTTATGCTAGACTTCCTAACTCTGGTTAGTCTTGTTTTTTCCCCCTAATGTAGAAGTGCCCGTAGCCATACATGATGATGTAGTTCACTATGTAAAAGAGGAAATTTGAGTGTTTTACAGCTCCTAAAGTCTTTCTGTTCAAAGTTAACCAGATCAAGAGATCATCATTAGGAGAAACAAACAGATGAAAGTTACTTCTTAAATGCACTTTTTGTCAAATTACCTTTCACATGAAAATAATCCTCTTATGAAAATAAGTAAAATATAAAATTCAGGCTGTGTACGAAGTTTAAAGAGATTCTATCACCTTAAGTTTATGCCCCTTTCTTTTAAAAAATACTGTACCTTTCCCGCTTATTTTAAGATTGATGTAGAGAATGGAAAGATACAGAACGTAGGATGGTGCAGTCATTTGTTTTGAGTTTTACGTTGCCTTTTGCTATGCTTTCGGAAAAGAGGGGACAAAAAAATATACAATTTTGAAAGGGAGCATATTATATATAGATAGATAGTTTATTCAGGCGTGACCAAAGGTCACACCATTTAAACACCATTTACCAAGCTTAAAACCAGTTTAAAATACAGCATATAAATAGCAAGTCAAGTCAAAGCATACTGGTTTAAAAACAATTTAAAAGCTACCACCATCACCATTAGGCCTGCCCAGCAGGAAATTGGCCCTTAGAATAAAAGCTTGACAGAGAAACTTTGCCACCACCACCGAGATATCGGGAGAAGCATCCTCTAACAGATAAGCCACATATTCAGAAACAGTTCCCCCTGGATGTTTCTCCAACAGCTCACCAAGGAGGTGCTTCCTCACAGACTCATAAAGCTTACATTCTACCAAAATATGACCAGCAGTTTCTCTTTGGAAATGGTCAAAAGGACATACCCTGAACTCAAAAGGAATTGATGAGCGTCTTCCCTCCAAAAGCGTAGTTAGTAAAGAGTTTGTTCTTGTGGGAAAAAATAAAAAACGCTCTCCATACGAGGTCAATAAGTCTAGATAAGGTGCCAAAGTTCCTGTTGAAGGGGCTATATTTACATAATTGTTTAAAGATCGATATCCTGCCAATACCATTAATGCTTCTTGTCTATCCAAGTCCTCCAGGCGTACATTGATTTCCATCCTAGCTTTGAGAAAGGGTTTATCCAACACATACAAGGAAGACAGTCCAATATGGTCAAGCAGATCTTCTATATACTTGTTCCAACTGCTTATAAATCCATCACCATCTGGATTTGGCATTTTAAAGAGAATAGGCCTACCTCTACTCTTAGTAATACTGAAGGAATAGTTAATTGCCTTCAGCAACTTACAGATGAATTGCGTCTGTACATGTTCTATCCTATTCTCATATTATTATTATTATTATTATTATTAACAACAAACATTTATATAGCGCAAGCAGTGTACCTGGCAATTTACAAAGTAATAAAATAGACACGGTCCCTGCCCCTAGGGCTTACAATCTGAGAGACAGGAGCTGGGGGAGAGACTTAGGAAGGGGAACAGAGGGAGAGACAA
>QEPC01002018.1:3014451-3084002 GCA_003113815.1 Sphenodon punctatus
GTCAATCTGCACAAGGGGTCAATTTGAACCACGCTTCCCGGGCTAGCCGGGGGAATGTCCTGGGAAGCGTGGTCAAACGGACCCCCGGCAGGGACCAAAAAAAAGTAACGTCTGGTCGCTCGCCACGGCCCGGGATCACTGGCGGGATCTCGGGCCGTGGCGCATTCGGCCGGACGCGGCGGCCGCATTGGCCCCGCCGCCCGCCCATCTCCTCGGAGGGCGGGCGGCGGGGTGCCTGGAGGGGGCGGGGCCGTGAGGCCGCACGCTGCGCCGCGCGGCCCCGCCCCCTGCCAGATTCCCCGCCGGGGTCCCCCCCGGCACGTCTGATATGGCGTGACGGGGTGACCCCGGCGGGGAACAAATGGGTTGATTTCGGTACGGGGCCAATGGGCCCCGTAACGTCTGAAATCACCCTTTGAGGGTAAACAACTCTTCCCTATTTACTTGTTCCACTTCACTCATGATTTTATTAACCTCTGTAAAACCCCCTCTCAAGTCATCTCTTCTCCAAGCTGAAGAGCCCTAACCTATCAAACCTCTCCTCACACGGAAACTGTTCCATACCCTTGATTGTTTTTGTGGCCTCTGTACTTTTTCCAGTTCTACTATATCGCTTTTGAGATGGGGTGACCAGAACTGCACACAGAATTCAAGGTGCAGTTGCACCATAGATTTATATAGCAGTATTATATGTTCTGTTTTATTATAGAGCGGCAGGATCCGCTCTATAGTTAAGGTGTGTTGCACGCTCCATTATAAAGCCCTGACATTCTATTCATTTTATAATTGACATGATTAAAGTTGGGATCGTGAAATTAATGATGAAGGATCACTGGGGTAAGAGGTTCATGCAGTCCAAATTACAGCTGAATAGGTTGGATAACAGCTGTGATATTGCAGTTTGAAAACTGCACTTTGAAGTCTGTTTTTTCAGCTAGTTAGACTCTCGATCTGGGCAGGGTAGAGGGGTTTAGTGTTGGTTGGGAGGAGGTGCAAGTCTTCTAGAAAATTCAAGGAGGCTCCCACGGGGTGCCTTTTGGTTTACTTTTTGTAAGTCCGGTTAGTAGTTTTTAATTTATGATGTCTTGAAAATTCAATGTTAGGCTATGGAGATGGTTCTGAGTGTGGAGTGCTTGCGAACATTCTATGTGTAATGCAGAGACTGTTTAAAAGCAAACAGTCTTGAATACTGGGGACTAGAGCTCCCAGCAGGCACTACTTGCTAGAGCCTATCTTTGCTGGGGAAAGCGAGGGAACTGCACCTTCCAGGGTGCCGTGCGAGTGACTGGTCAGCTATGTTTGGAGCTGAACTGGTGGGAGAGAGGAGGAGAGCAAGGCCTGAGGAAGGGGGAGAGCTGAAGATTTGGTTTGAATCTGCATTTAAACGAAGGGGGAAGGAAGAGGGGGCATGTAAGGTCTCGGGGTTGGGTGGAAGGACCACGGAGGGCAGGTAAGGTTGGGTCTAGGTGGTTGGGGGGAGGGAGGGGCCTAGGTGGACAGCGGGGGCACAGGTGGATGACAGGAGCAGGGATGAGTGTGAATTTCTAGAGTCAGGCTCTGCTTCCATCATCCACCCTTGTTAATTTCACCAGTGGAACAGGTCAGCACGGGATGAGAAGGTAAGATTGGATCTGGATGGGTGGAGGGTGTGCCAAGGGGCAGGTAAGATCGGGTCTGGGTTGGTAAAATCAGATCATTCTGATTGCCCACAGTAAGCACTTCAGCTTGGGGGCCAGGGACATCGAGATGGCTAAACAACAGAGCTAGCTAATTCCTCAGTCACGTTTGGGGTGGCTGATCTTGCCCCCTAAACCATCCTAGAACCATAGAGCACATGGATTTCAGTGACACCCCTTCCACCTCCAAAAATCCGGGGTGTCTGGGCTACGGCTCTAATGGGGTGCCCCATTGGAAGAGCACGACTGGAGCCGGAGAACTGAAGTTTGCCTGGGATGGTTCCAGGTACAGGAAGAGAGGTTTGTCCCAGAGCCAGGGACAGGAGGGTACAGGTGGGCTAGAATAAATCTTCCTTCAGCACTCCTCCCTCCGACTTCCCCAGCCCCTGTAAATATTTTCCACAGTGGAAGCCATTCACAGGGGGAGCACTTTACAGGGAACAGCTTTATTGGGCGATACAGAATATGGAACCTAGTACAGGGGGAGGTCTGCAGAGTGGGCAGCGTTGTGCAAGAAAGGGAGCCCTGTTCAAGGAGGAGCAACGTGTGGGAGTCTTGTACAGACAGAGAGCAGCAGAATAATGGCCATAATTGTGCTCAGGGAGATCCCTGTACAGAGCAAAACTGAGTGAGGGACCTCTGTACAGGAGGAGAGCTGCAGGGTGGGCAACATTATACTAGGTGATGAGTCCTGTACGTGGGCACAGCAGAGTCAGGGAGCCCTGTAAAAGGTGTGAGCTGGCCAGGGGGAATCCTGTGCAGGTGGAGGTCCTTATAAAAAGGAGAATGGCCAGTGTTGCACAAGGGAAAGAGCTCTAATTGGGGAGTAGAGTGAGGTACTCCTGTACAAGCCATGACCTAGAGAAACCATAGAGAGCAGAGTGAGCCACCCTGCACAGGGCTGTCAGTGAGGGGAGTCCTCCAGAAGAGTGAAGCACTCACTTTCTGCAGCCAGGATACAACAAAAAACATGTGCAGATAGGTGTCTGGCTCGAACTAGTGCAGAGACCGCAACTTCTTCCGTTTTTAACTGTCTTTCTCCTTGTTAAAGTTAAGCTGCTTCCAGCTAAAACCTGCAGCCTTTCCTCCTTGTCAGCATCTCCTACAGCATGTTTCCTTTAGGAAACTAGTTTACAGCAGCAGAGTTTATTTGACTCAGTGGCCTTTGTCTGATGGACAGCTAAAAGATGTGATGAAGGGGTGCAAAATAAATGTGAAAAGATATGGAAGGAGAAGATCTAATGGCTGGGGCATAAATCAGGCAGAATATATGGGGAGCTGATAAAAATAGGTCTCTTCACCATTTACAAAAATGCTCACATTGGAAGGAGTAGGGAGGGGAAAGGTTTGGCATGCAGCTCTGAAACAAAGACAGCTGATGCCGAGAGGAGCCAAAGGGTGCAGTTTTTCTTAGTTTAAAAAGCATCTCTGCCAAAGATTACTGTAAACACTGAATGAAGATTTCTTTATGATAGCATTACTAGGCGTACGCAGAGGTTTACAGTCACATATTTTTAGAGACAGGTCCTTGCCCAGTGGGGCTTACGATGTAAGATGAACAAGGATGAGGTGAACACAGTGAAAGACACACACACACACACGTTCCCATTTTACAGAGGGGGAGCTGTGGCTGAGACTTGCCCAAGGCCACCCAGTGAGTTCATTGCTAGGGGCAGGATTTAAACCCTGGCTTCTCAGGTCCAAGTCCAGCACCTTATCCACTACACCACACTGGCTCTCCAGTTACACCAACTCACAAGAGTTGCTGTGACTGGAATAATTAGGCAGTTAATTGTCCATTCTGATCTGAAGGTACAGCAATAGTAGGGCACAGTAGGAGACATAAAATGAAATAATACGAAATAAGAGATGGCGATAAAACAGAAACATGGAAAATTTGTCAAAGGATTTGCACCATGGAGTAGTTTGGCTCGGATTTTAGTGTGGAGTGGCCATGCATTACACAATGCTCACTTTATTCTAAGACATTTTTGGAAGTTTTCAGTGTTTAAACCGAGCCAAAGTTGTTGTTGTATTAGTAAAGCAGGGAGCTACCAGTAAAAATCCAGCTTCACCTTGGCTTGCTGTTTGAAGGAAGTAATAATCTTCTAAACTGAATGAAGGGAGCAGCTCTTCCACCGTAGCTTCCCCTAAGCCATGCTCCCATAGTGGTTATGCTGCTCAGTATTCTATTGCACGAGCAGGACAAATTTTCTCCATTGCATTGTATTTAACAAAAAACTTGGATATTCCATAATCAAAAAACCTCCAGTTTACAAGAAGAGTTAAGGCTCTTTCAAATTCAATCATGCACAAAAAAGCATGGAAATCGCAAGTTAAGGCTCCTGCCTTAACGTCCATGCTGTTAGCAGTAAAGACATTGTAAAGTCTCGCATACTGTGCTCACTTACAACTTAGGCTCCATGCACCCATACTTTGCCTTCATCTTTCAGCCCCAATCCTCTTCCTCTGCAGCACTGAAGCTGGGGACAGGAGGGCGTGACCTGGCCCCTCATCCCCTCGTTTCCCTCTGTCCTTTCATTTCGGTTGGGGAGAATGGGACAGCTGACTAATGGCTCACAACCATCCCTCTTACCCACTAGTCTCCACTGCCCTCCCAGAGCACAGAGAAGCTGGGTAGAGTCGTATACAAATGTTTAATTAAAACTAAGTTGGGGTACGCATTGAAATTAATAAAATGGAATGGCCATTGGAAGGAATGGAAGCAACAGCAATGCCAGTTTCTAAATAAATACTTATCATTCCAACATCCAGTTAAGTGACTATGAAATAATACAGCACAGCTGCATCTTTGGGACTAACTGGGGATGGCAAGAGGGTGTGAAATGATGAGGAAGGCACAAGATGCAGTAAGTGAAATGGTTGGAATGCCATGGAAAAATACAAAGCGTCTGCAGGATCAAGTAAGTGGGTGGAATGACAGGAAGAATTAGAAATAGTTACAATAATAAGGTTCTGAGTGAAATAACTGATTCAGAAGAATGATGGGATACCAGGAGTCCTATCGTTTTATCCACTTACCATAGCTGACTCCCTATGCTTTGACTCTCAATAGCCTCCCTCCCTGTTGTTCCACTTCCTCTCCTGTGTTTTTTTTTTTTTTTTCATTCGACACACACCCTTACTTCCGTTCCACAGATAAACATTGCATTTCCCAGGACATTTGAGTTCTCTGTGAGGGGAGTGAGAGCTACAGGGTTAGAGGGGCGATGGTTGGGACCAAGTAGATTAGACTGGGAAAGGGGATGGGAGCCAGGACTCCTAAGTTCTCTCTTAAAGAGGAAGTTCTCTCTTAACAGAGGGGGTGAGGGGCCAGCTTACACCCTCCTGTCCCCAGCTTCAGTGTTGCCCCCAGCCTGCAGAGGAAGAGGATTGGGGCTGAAAGACAAAGGCAAAGTGTGGGTGCATGGAACCTAAGTTGTAAGTGAGCACAATATGCAAGACTGTACAATGTCTTTACTGCTAACACAGCATGGACGTTAAGGCAGGAGCCTTAACTTGTGATTTCCATGCTTTTTTGTGCATGATTGAATTTGCAAGAGCCTTAACTCTTCTTGTAAACTGGAGGTTTTTTGATTATGAAATTTTCTATCTCATTCCAAATAATTCCTAACATTCCGTTTGCCATTTTTACCACCACCGCACACACAGTAAGCTGAGGATTTCAATGAATTGTCCACAGTGACTCCCAAGATCCTTTTCCTGAGATGTAACCCCTAATTTAGAACCCTGCATCATGTAGGAATAGTTTGGATTATTTTTCCTTACCTTGATTTGTGACTTCCTCAGAATCGTCACCTACAAATTGTGCGTCGCTTTGCACTTGTCCACATTGAATTTCATCTGTCATTTTGTTGCCTAGTCTCACAAGATCCTCCTGTAATTCCTCATAGTCTGCCCTGTCTTAACTATCTTGAGTAACTTTGGGTCATCTGCAGATTTGATCACCTCACTCCTTTTTCCAGGTCATTAGTGAATATATTAAAGCAAAATGGTCCCAGTACAGACCCCTGGGGCACCCCACTATTTACTTCCTTGTGAAAACAGACCATTTAGTCATACCCTTTGTTTCCTATCCTTCAAGCAGTTACTGATCCACGAGAAGACACTACCTCCTATCCCACAATTACTTAGTTTCCTCAAGCATCTTTCATGAGGAACCTTATCATACACATTCTGAAAATTCAGATACACTGTATCAGCCAGCTCACTCGTGTCCACATGCTTGTTCACACCCTCAATACATTCCAGTAGATTAGTGAGGCATAACTTCCCTTTGTGAAAACCATGTTGGCTCCTCCCCAATATGTCATGTTTAACTGTCTTAGATGATTCTCTTCAGCACTGTCTCCACCGTTTTGCCCTGCACCGACGTCGGGCTCACCAGTCTGTAGATTCCAAGGTTGTCTTTGAAGCCTGTTTTAAAAAATTGGTGTTGCATTTGCTACCTACCCTCCAGTCCTCAGGTACAGACATAAGATTCTAGTGATAGGTTACAAATTACCAATAGTAGTTCTGAAATTTCACTCTCCGTTGGTGGGACGTTTGCGGTGAAGGCGTCTATCATCACAACTGCAAGATCCATCCCACCTACCCCCCCTCTGTAACCAAACCACCAAGATGCCTCTCCTTATCTCTCGCCCCCTTCCCCCCCCCCTTCTCCCCTCTCCTCCTTCCCTCTCACCTGCTCCTCCCTCTACTTCTCTCCTCTCTGCTTCGGCCTCCCTGTCACAAAGAGTTACTGGACTATAGGTCTAACAAATATGTAAAGCTAAAGGTTAAACATGTATGTAATGTTAAGAACTGGAAACTCACTTCATGTAATCATGTAATGTAAAACAGAGATGTAGACTCACTCCAGGAAATGGAGAGAGACCAAAACAAAAGAATGTGTATTCAGAAAGGCTAACACCTGGAGACACTAGGCAGAAGCCCCATGGAGTTGCAAATGAACTTCCTTTTTGCGGACGTGACTACAGGTACACAGCTCTCCAAGCTACTCCAGGCGGGAAAATCACACAAAGGTATTTAAAGTAACGTCTTTGCTATCAAAGACAATTGGAATTCAATTCAACCACTGGACTCGCTGAATCTAAGATCAAAGCTGGGGGAAGGGCAGCAGCCTACCAGCCAGCTTTGATAAAGCGATGCTTTGACAGAAGAACTTTGCTTTCTACCAGCTAAGAGACAAAGTGCCCAGCCCCAACATCAGGCTGAGAATGAATTCAAATGCATGTACTTTTTGTAGGGTAAGATTTATCTAGGGACTCACCCAAGTACAGATCAGGAATGCGTTATTTTACTGTTTGCTTTATTAGCCACTCTGTGTCAACCTATCTTTGCTTATGTAATCAATAAACTTTCTTATTCACTAAGAAAGTGTCTGTTGTCTAGCATTGAGGACACAATCTGAGGATCCTGTGCTTTCAAGCACTGGCAAACCCAGAGAGAGACAGTGTGTAAATGAGAAGTTTCTGGGAAGTTGGGAGACAACAGGATTATCCCACTTGCAGGACTGAATCAGCCAGAGAGAGAACTGGTTCAGGTGGGCTGCCAGTAAGGGAAATTGAGTCCGTCCCCCCTCCCCCCCGCTCTGAAGGCTGGGGTGGTGGCATAGGCCGCCTCCTCGCCCCTTCCGGCCAGTTTCAACCCCTTCACCCTCTCTCTCCTTCCCCTTTGAGGCTCACTCCGTACGCCTCTACTCCCCCCTCCACCTAATAATAATAAAGCTTATTTGGCATCAGCTTTCACTATAACCGTCCCTTGCAAATACACAGCATAATACATATAACCATACTATACATTCATAGCTACTGGCCGTCGATTAATCACAGATTAAACCACAACCGTCGATTAACCACAGATTAAAGAAAACATTCCCACCGATCAGTCTCAGGAGTTGTTGCCAATACAAAACCCCAATCATCCTGCAATCCTTATACAAATAGTAATAAATTCATGTACGATGCACTGAATAATAGGCAGAAAGGCTCCAGCGGAGCAGATCAGGTCAAATCCGATTCCGTTACCCTACTGTGGCCATTGGATGTTCCTACAGATCTACTTGTAACTCCTTCCGTCTTTTTGATGCAAGCCAAATAAAAGTTGCCAAAGCCATCTTATCCTCTGGGTTTGGCTTCAAAAGGAGCCCTTTATAGCCCTGGCCCGGTTTCAGGAATAACATCCCACCGGTCAGTGGTTGAATCCAGACTGACCTAAGCTCATTATAATGAGGGCAAGTTAGTAGAAAGTGTTCAACTGTTCAATACCCCCTAAGGAGCATGTACATATACGCTTAGCATGAGCAACACCCCCCCCCCACCCCTCCCCATGTCTTCCTTCAAGCACAGCCATCCAAACTTGCTGAAAACAGAGGAACGTATAGCTTCTTTGAAGGTTCCGATTCTTTAGATTGTTTAGATATATCTCTAGGCCTCATACCAACTTTATTTGCTTTAACCATGGGGCAACCCGCCAATCCCCTAGAGCCGCTAGGTCTTCCTGCCGATCAGTATCTTCCAATCGTGTCTATTTCATTTTTAATTCCCACTAACATCCTACCGGTAAGTAAAATAACTGAAAGAAAAGCCATAGGTCTGGAACAGAGCTCCCAGATAACTAAGCCACACACATCCCCTGGGGCCTACATAAAGCAGCTCCTCTTGGAGACATATGTGGGGAAGAGCATCCTCCTGTAGGGACAGCAACCTCAGCCAGTAACGAATAAAGGTAAGTTTAGCGCAGGAGGGGAAACAGACCAGTCTCTGCCCTCAATACTGGACCCGGCACATCATTGCCCACTTGGAGCATTCGGCGCAGAAACTTGTTCTGCACCCTCTCCAGGGGTTCGGTCACTGGATGAGGGGTAATATCCAACCCAAAGACTGCCGAGGGAGGCACCTTAGTTCGATAAACACCCAGGAATGTTGAAAATGGAACACCCCGGGATATTCTAGCTGCCCTACCAATGGTACCAGCAATCTGGGTTGCTCTCGCTGCCTGCCCCTGTATGTGTTTTGCCCAAGAACCGTTCGATGAAAAAGTTACCCCCAGGTAGGTAAATGACTGGACTATTTCGAGTAGCTGCTGGCCAACCTCCCATTTGAGCAGGACCTTACAGCTACCCAGCATCATGATCTTGGACTTCTGGGAATTAACCACCAACCCATTCGATGTACAATATTCCTCCAGTTTTGTAAATCAGGCGCTTCAGTCCAATCGCAGTCTGTGAAATGAGGACTATATTATCCGCAAATTGCAGCATATTAAGATGATAGTCCCCAACTTTTGGAGCATGAGTGTTTTCGGACCCCATGAAGTTGACAAGATCTGCTAGCTAGATATTGAACAGCAGAGGGACCAGCATGCACCCCTGCCTGACCCCTCTTTTGATGTTAATGTCCCCACTCAGTTGGTTTCTTGGGCCTATCTTTACTCTCGCCTGAGTATTGGAGTATAATTGGGTTAGCAATAGCAGAAGCTTATCATTAATTCCCAATGCCACTAATTTTCCCCAGAGTCTAGCCCGAGGGACAGAATCAAAGGCCTTTGTAAGGTCGACAAAAGCCAAAAACAATTTGCCCCTCCTGATCTTCCGATATTTGTGAATTATGTGTTGTAGAATAAAACAACAGTCCATTGTAGACTTCCCTTTTCCAAACCTGAACTGTTCTCGTGGTATGATCAATTGGCCTTCCACCCATTGCTCTAAGCTCTTCAATACACCTCTTGCAAAAAGCTTACCCACCACTGACAATAAACTTATGGGCTGGTAGCAAGCTGGATCGAATCCCAGTCCCTTCTTAAAAATCGGGACAATCCAACTTTGCTGCCAAGAGACAGGAATCTTATTATGGACGCTGATATTATGGAATACTTTACTTAGTATAAACGCCCGCCACTGAGGAGCTGCCTGCAGCATCCCTACCGTTATGTAATCCGGGCCTGCGGCTTTATTTGGTTTTAACCAAAGAATCAGCTCTACTATAACCCCCTGGGAGAAATCTATCCCCGCTTCCTGAGCGCCTTAGATTGATCCACCCCTATTTGCCCTCACCTGGCAGGGAACTTCTACCTCATGTGGTTCATCGAGTTTGCCAAAAAATTCCTCCCAGACGGTGTTTGGTACTTCAGAATTACCAATCATTGTACGAGGTTTTATTAACTGATTCAAGATTTTCCAAAATTGGTAGGTGTCTCCTGTCCGCTGAGCTACAGCCAACTTGACCCAAATTGTGTTGTAATAGGCAGTCCTCTTGCTTTTTAGTAGAAGTGCATAATCTAGTTTTGTTCTCTGGTAACAAACTCCAGAGTCTGAATCGGGGTTTAGATCTCTTGCCCACCTCCTCTTAGAGTAGGCGAGCTGTGACTTCAGCCGTTTACAATCTTTGTTCTACCAAGGAACTTTGTTCCAGGGGTTTGGCTTGCTGTTCTTAAGCAGGAACGCATCCTGGAAACTACCAATGATTTCCTCATAGCACTGGAGAACAATCGAGTTCTCCTGGGTAGTCATAATTGAGGAAGTCCGCCCCCTTAGCTTGTCTGTAGTGCAGAGGTCCTGTATGTGGGCGATCAATGACACCTGGTTCAATTTATTTACCTTCCTAGCCGAGTCTCCCAAGTTCTGGATCGCCCTCATGGGATCATCACTAATCTGGGTCTTAATATCCAGCCTTAGCACCAAATGGTCACACTCTGGCCGAACGAGAACGAAATTTTTTGGAACCTGGCAAAAGCCCCTGATTTGGATATAATTAGGTCTATGGTACTCCTTCCCTGTGGGCCTATAAAGGTACTACCCCCCACAGGGTCCCAGAGTATGTCCTCTCCAACTATTGTAAAATCCAGTCTATAAATAAAGGACACCAACTGTAGTTCCATACGGTTAAGATCCTCCAGTGGGTTTGTATACTCAGTAAACCCATCACCTTGGGTTAGCCAGGCCTGGCCTACCGTCAGATGGACATTTAAGTCTCCGGCCAAAACCAAGGTTGCCAGGGGGTACTGATCCTCTGCTCTGAGGATCACTTCCTCAAGCACCTCCCAAATATCAGGATCATAATAACTTGAGAAAGGAAGGGGTATATACATATTAAAGAGCACCACCCAATCTGCTTGCCCCACTCCCAATTTTAACACTCCTTGTTGGTATTCTGGTCTCTCGGAATGCATCACACTAAACTGATTTTCAAATTTACTGGCTATGAGGAAAACCAGACCCCTGGAGGGATGGCCCATCGGGCCCCTTTTTTGGCCATTATGAAAATATGGGACAAAACCTTCAGTATGCCAGGGTATCTCCCCTAAAAGCCAGGTCCCCTGGAGGCAGACAACATTGAAACTTGCCAAAAAACCACACCAGTCCGGGTCCCACAGTTTAGATTTCAATCCTGTAATGATCCAGGAGGCTAATCTTAGAGAGTCCCACGGAGACCCCCGGACTGGCCCAATATCTGATTGTCTAGATCTCAATAGTCCCCCAACCGGGTATTTGGCACTTGATGTTTCTTCCTCATTTGATGGTCATAATGTGCTAGGAGCCAGGACAATCAGAGACACCTCGGCATCCACCACCACCACGTTGCTAACATCTCTATTGGTTGCCAGGATTGGGGTCTGGTGCTCCAGCTTTGGTAACAGGGTCCCCTCCATGGGAGACCCTTGTTCTGAAGCATCCAAGACCCTTAGCTCCGTAAGAGATACTGGGTTATTCTGTGGTTTGTACAGAAGGCCAGAGGGACCCAAGGAGGGTGCCTTATAGTCCAGCTCTACTGACTGTATACTTTCTCTTATATGCTTCAATCTGGTTAAAAGGTTATCTTGGTCAACTACAGAAATTTTCTGGATCAATTCCCCTATATCTCCTACTTCACCCAACTCCCCGTCCCCTGCCCAAAAGGAGCCCAATCTATAGCCAAGCAACTGGTTTTGGGAATACTGGTCCCCTTGTTCCTTTACCAGGATATTTCCTCCTGAAACGGTACTGCTGGGCCCACCAGCAGCCTCGTTTGCCAATTCACTTCCCCCCTCACCACCCAAGAGTTGGGGGTCCCTTCCCCCTGAAATAGATAACGGGTCCTGCCCAAAGTCTACAAGCTCAGTCTGGGGCAGCAAAACCTTACAGGGTATTGGGAGCCCATTGCTCTCTAAGGAATTCGGGGATCCAGTCCTACTCTGGGGTAGATCCTCTGGTTGAGGCCTTAGTTGGTCCTTGTGCTCAGCTTCCAACAACTGGCTTTGTCCTTCCTGGTTGCCTCCCCCTCCCACACAAGTCCTAGGGTCATGGTATACCTTCCTTCTCGTACCTACAAAAGTGCGATTTGGGGAAGAGAGAGAGGCATGGTTGTAATTAACATCACCAAATTCCCTTTGTAGCACAGCCTCATAGGTCAGTACTCGATCGATAGAGATCCCCCTACCTTTAAGCAACTTCCTAGCCTTAAAAATGGCTCTAACCCAAGAGGCATTGGTAAACTGCAGGTGTAATCTAGCCACCTTATCCTGGCAGGGAAGGTAAATAATTCTTTCTATGTTTGAACTTCTAACAATTCTTCCTAAAAAATAAGATAAGTTTGCTATTACATCTTCCTGCCTCCCCTAGTTATGAATTACCCCATCGTGGTCCGGGTCAATAAAAACATATAGCTCTTTGGCCTGGATCCCCACAAAATGCCTGGGCCAAGGATGCCAGAATGCCCTCCTTTTCCCCACATTTCCCCTTAATGGGGACAACTGGCGAACATAATTACCAACAACTTTTGGTCTGTCCCTTAAGTCGTCCAGCTTTGCCAAGGTCTCTTGAAGTTGAGTTTTAACTTTGGCCACTGAATTGTCCAGAGCTGAAATACTCGCAAACAAGGCCTCCACAGTCCTAGCGATCAAGTTGACCTGGCGAGACGTACAGTCCTCCATGCTATAGTCCCCTCTCTTCCACGGGGGGTGGGGAGTCTCCTTCCTAGAAGTCGATGGTTTGGTCGTATCTATAAGGGACTTGAAAGACCTGTCTGAATCCTCAGCTGGGTTCGCTGGGCATGCGTACTGGTTGTAGATTGAAGGAAGGTGTGGAGTACCTGGCTGGGATGTGCCATCCTTCTGCCTAACCTTCAGGGGAAGGTCCTCTTCTGAAGAGGAAAAGGAAGCTTGGCGCCCTCTCTTCCTCTCCATCGTAGGAAAATAAGTCCCAGAACCACACGTAAGATAACCCCCTGGTCACACCTGGCCAGCGCCTAAGGGCTGCGTGCGGCCATAGACACCGGCTTGGATTTTAAATGTCCCGCCCCGGGGATCAAATCAGCTGATCCAGTCGTCTGCCTGCGTTAACGGAGTTACCTGCCGACACTGGGCGAAGCAAAGTAGCAAGGCTGGTCCCTCCAATAAACAAATCACTCTCACTCCCGCTCAGCAGGCAGGGCGTCTAAACTTGGAGCAGCTGCATGCCGCGGCACCTGTCCTGGTTCCTGCACTCTCCCCACAGCTCCAAGATCAGCCGAGTCTGACACTCCCGCTCAGCAGGCAGGGCGTCTAAACTTGGAGCAGCTGCATGCCGCGGCACCTGTCCTGGTTCCTGCACTCTCCCCACAGCTCCAAGATCCTCCAGCCCTAGTCTCACACAATCACTCTTGAACTTGGGGATTCAGCTCAGTGTCTCTTACTCAATATACGCAGTCCAACAAAGTCTTCAGCATCCATAGTCTTTTTCCAGCCAGACCCCTACCTCTGGCTGGCTTAATTATCACTGTCTGTTAGCCAAGCCCAGCATCAAGCCTCCTGGCTGGCTAGTGCTACACTCACAGTCTATATCAAGTCCTTGCTGCAGAGCTCACATCCCCCTCTCCACCTATGTGTTGCTGTCATCTACGCCCCAACCGACTCCCTCTCCTCCTTTCTCTCGGAGTTCGAGTCCTGGCTCACCTTATTCCTCTCTGATGACATCCCCACACTTGTCCTTGGTGACTTCAATATTCATGTTGATGCACCCTCTCAACCTTGCATCGCCCACTTCCTCTCCTTAGCCTCCTCCTTTAATCTCCACCTCTGGACTAGCTCCCCCACCCACACTGATGGTCACTCTCTTGATCTCGTGTTCTCTAGGAACTGTTCTGTCTCCAATCTCTCCTTCGAGCCCCATCCCATATCTGACCATTTCCTTGCCTCCTTCAACCTCTCCCACTGCTCCCCCTCCTCTTCCCCATCTCCCCGTCCCTTCCGCGATCTGCAGGCCATTGTGCCCCAGGACTTTGCCTCCTCCCTCTCTCCTCTTCTCCCCTCAGTCTTCTCCTCCTCCTCCCCCGATTCTGCCATCTCCACCTTCAACTCCTCTCTCGCCTCCACCCTCGACTCCCTTGCCCCCCTCTCCTCCCGCCCAGCTCGCTCCCGTAACCCTCGCCCTTGGCTCACCCCCACCATTTGCCATCTCTGCTCCTGCACCCGGGCTGCTGAACGCCCCTGGCGCAAATTCCACTACCATGCTAACTTCCTACACTTCAAATTCTGCCTCTCATCGCTCAATTCTGCTATCTCCCTCGCTAGACAGCAGTACTATGCCTCCCACATTGAGTCCTGCTCCCGGGACCCTCACCGCCTCTTTTCCGCATTTGACTCCCTTCTCAGCCCCCCGTGTCCTCCTCTTCTCTCTCTGCTCAGGATCTTGCTCTCTCTTTCACCTCTAAGATCGACAAGATCCACCTGGAAATCGCTTCCAAGTTCTCTCCCCCTACTCCTCCCCCTACCTCTCTCCTAGCCTCCTTTTCTCCTGCCTCCTTTGAGGAAATCTCCTCCCTGCTTTCCTCCTCCAACCCCTCCACTTGCCCCCTGGACCCCATTCATTCACGCCTCCTGACCTCCATGGTTTCTACCGTTGCCCCTCCCCTCCTGCACATCATCAACCTCTCCCTCTCTACCGGCTCCTTCCCCTCTGCCTTTAAACACGCCACTATCTCCCCCATCCTCAAAAAGTCCACTCTGGATCCCTCTGAACCCTCTAATTACCATCCTATCTTGCTCCTCCCTTTTGCTTCCAAAGTCCTTGAGCGGGTTGTCTACTCTCGTTGCCTCGACCTCCTCTCCACCAACTCCTCCCTTGACCCCCTCCAATCTGTCTTCTGCCCCCTTCACTCCACTGAAACCGCTCTTGCTAAGATCACCAATGATCTTCTTATGACTAAATCCAACCACCTTTACTCCATACTTGTCCTCCTAGATCTCTCTGCTGCCTTCGACACTGTTGACCACTCGCTCCTGCTTGAATCGCTTCACTCCCTTGGATTCTGGGACTCTGTCCTCGACTGGTTCTCCTCCTACCTTTCTGACTGCTCCTTCAATGTATTTCTTCCTAACTCCTCCTCCTCCTCCCTACCCCTCTTAGTTGGGGTTCCCCAAGGCTCTGTCCTTGGCCCTCTCCTCTATCTGTGCCCTATCCCCAGGTAAACTCATTGCCTCCCACGGGTTCCTATACCACCTATACGCTGACGACACTCAACTCTCTCTCTCCACTCCTTTCCTCTCCCCCTCGGTCCAGGCTCGTCTCACCAACTGTCTCTCTGATATCTCCACCTGGATGTCTCAACTCCAGCTCAAACCGAACATGGCGAAAACTGAACTCCTTATCTTCCCTCCCAATCCTTCCTCTCCCTCTTCCCTGTCAATTGCCATTGATGGGGTCTCCATCCTTCCTATCCCCCACCTCCGTAGCTTGGGCTTTATCTTCGACTTGCACCTTACCTTCAAACCCTACATTGACTCCGTTGCCAAATCCTGCCGCTTTTCCCTTCACAACATTGCTAAGATCCTCCCTTTTCTGTCAGTCTCCTCTGCCAAAACTCTTATTCATGCCCATGTCATTTCCCGCCTCCACTATTGTAACCTCCTCCTTGCTGGCCTTCCCCGCTCTCACCTTTCTTCCCTCATCTCTGTTCAAAACTCTGCAGCCAGGATCATCCACCTAGCCTGTCGCTCTGACCATGTGCAGCCTCTCCTCTCTCCACTGGTTTCCCCTTCCTGAGCGTGTTCTGTACAAGCTCCTTGTCTTCACTTACAAAGCCCTTCTGAACCTCGTTTCATCGTACCTCTCTGCCCTGATCTCCCTCCGAACCCCTGTTCGAGCACTCCACACCTTTTCTATCCCCTCCCTCATCCTCCCACGCTTCCCCTGCTCCCCCAAACGCCTTCATCCCTTCTCCCTTGTTGCCCCACATGCCTGGAACTCCCTCCCTGCCCTCGTCCGCCTTGCCCCCACTCTCCACACCTTCAAGTCCCTCCTCAAAACCCACCTCTTGCGCCTTTCCTAACTCCTGCTATTCATCCCCACCTAGGATTATCCCCCACCTGTTATCTGTAAACTCCCAATTTACTGTAACCAAGCCAAGAACGTGTACCTGAGTTCTCGCATCCTCATGAATGTCTCATCCCTTGTCTCTCCCTCTGTTCCCCCTTCCCTGTCTCCCCTCCCCCTGTCTTTAGATTGTAAGTTCTCAGGCAGGAACCATGTCTATCTTGTTTTTTGTAAAGCACCAGGTACATTGCTGGCGCTTTATAAATGCTTATAATAATACTGTCAGGACCTGGTGTCTTGTTACTATTTAAATTGTCAGTTTGCGCTCGTATCTCTTCTAGAGTCATCTTGATTTGTGACAGTTCCTCAGATTAATCACCTACAAATTGTACCAGCATGGGTATCTCCCCAACGTTCTCCTGCAGTGAGACAAAAGCAAGGAATTCATTTAACTTCTTCACAATTGCCTGTCATCCCTAAGCGCTCCTTTCACCCCCATGTCATCTAGTGACCACTAGACTTTCTGCTTTTGATGTACTTGAAAAAGGTTTTATTATTAGTTATTGCATCTTTAGCAAGTTGCTCTTCAGATTCCTTCCTGGCACGCTTTATTAATGTTTTACTTCTAGTTTGCCACTGCTTGTGCTCTTTCCTATTTTCCTCATTAAAAGTAGCTTTCTGTTTTTTAAAGGATGCCTTTTTGACTCTAATGGCCTCTTCACCTCTCCATTTAGCCATACTGGCATACGCTTGGTCCTATTGTTAGCTTTTTTAATTTGTGGAATACATTTAATCTGGGCCTCCAAGATGTTGGTGTTAAACAGTTTCCATGCCTTTTGCAGACATTCAATCCTCACAACTGCTCCTTTTTAGTTTCCCTCTAACTAGTTTCCTCATTTTTGCCTAGTTCCCCCTTTTAAAGTTAAACGTTACTGTTGGAGTTTATTTGGCATTCTCCCCCATAAGCATTTTGAATTTGATTATATTATGATCACTATTGCCAAGCAGTTCCACCACTGTTACCCCTTGTGCCAGGTTCTGCATTCTACTTAGAACTAGATCCAAAGTTGCTCCTTCTCTCGTAGGTTCCAGGACTAGCTGCTCCAAAAAGTGTCCATTTATAGTGTCTAAAAATTTTGCCTTCACATCCTACCCCACAGTGACATTCACTCAGTCTATATTTGGGTAGTTGAAGTCACCCATTATTGTTGTGTTTCCAACTTTAGTTGCTTGCCTAATCTCCCATAGCATTTCATAGTCAGTCTCACCAGCCTGGTCAGGCGGTCGATAGTATAGCCCCACTCATATACTGTTCCCCATTAAGCATGAAATTTCTATCCATAGAGATTCTGGAGTACAGTGTGTTTTTACTTTAAAATTTTTAATCCTGCTCGAATCAAGGCTGAAACGAAGGATGTTTGGGGGAAATGTTCTTCCAAAATAGAGGATGCTACCAGCAAGGCCACGCTGATATGTGCAAAAGTAAACTGATTTATCAGTCAGCACAATTTTTCAGGTTTTAGTATTGTTCACTATCGTATTGTTCAAAATACAATTGTAAACCAATTTAGAACTGCTGCCATCTGTCCCCAGTGACTGTGTCATGAAAGTGAACATGATGACACCTATCCCTTAATGCCTTGCACACGCAGCAGTCAGGGATGAATTCCATAGAGTTCTCAGCAGGCGAGACACTTTATGCTGTAGACTGAGAATGATTTGTGTACTATGTTTGCCAACCAAGCATTGAAGGAGTTCACATTGCAAGGTACTTTGGTTTAGAAAGTGAAGGGGGTTATCTGCTCCTGATTTTTTCAGAATACATAGAAAAACCCCTCTGTCTCTGTGTCTTTCCCAACTCTTAAAAACATGCCATTGTATGAACAAAAAAAAATCTGCAAATTCGGTATGATTCTGTAGATACTATTCTATTTCTGCTTTTCTCAATAATGTACTTAAGCTTTGTTTATTTTATTTATTTATATATATATTTTACCCTGCCCTTCCCAAATGACTTGGTACTTAAGCTTTGGACGGTACACCTAGAAAGATAACTGTGCCAGTCTTTGATTCTCAGCTGTAAAGAGCCCAGTCCCACTTATTAAATTGTTAACTTTTGTGAGCCCAGTGGATTGTCCTGAGTTCTAAAACTCCCTCTCCTCCGTAGTACCGCATGGGTTTAAGCCCTTTATTTTTCCACCACTCTGGATTAAGGCGTATGAAGTGGCTGTAATCTTCACACCGCTCATTCCAGAGTAGTCCCATTAAAAACAGTGCCTACTCCAGATTAAGCAGCTTGAGGAATGTAGTCTATTCTAAATTTATCTGTCCCGATGATGATGATGAGCACGCATCCCCCTGCGACACCTTCAGATGGGCAGTCAGATGGGTGGCTTCTGGCTGGCCATGCATGGTAGCATCACATTTAAAAACACCCACTGTACTGCACGTACCTGATGCATGCCAATGACTCCAAGTTTGCCTTGATCAAGTAAACTTATGTTGACTAAATGTCTCTCTCAGAAGTACTCTCCTTGAACAAGATGATTTTCCTTAAACACAATTTTTGTTTTCCTTCTGATTGTTTTATTGTATGTTAATGGCATTCTGTGTGACCCTTTCAGAATTTCTTCTCTTAAAGGCAAGGGGGTACGCAGGCATTGTTGCAACTGTGGTTACTAGCAAATTTGTCTGCAGACTTGCTAGTAACCACATCAGAAACACTGCCTGTCACCCTTGCCTCATCTAAAATTCTTATTTTTCCACTTTCACTATTGCAGCTCCCTTCTAGACCCTGCAAGCCTGTACTTCCCACTCCAGTCATTGTCCTCTGCTCTTTCCCTTCGCACAGAGCAGACTTCTAGCAATGACCTTTTGTCGGGTATTGGCACATACCTTCCAGTTTTACTCATGTTTTCTCTTCTAAGCTTTGTTGCCTGAGCTCAGTCTTTGTGTATTTTCATACCACATTTTCCTTCTTGTTTGTACCTTTCTTTGCAGCTAATTTTTTTTTACTACATTATTTATTTACTCTTTTAAAGTTATTTGGACTGTTACATCTGAATGACTTTATATAGATGTTATTCTTTTACAGACCAGAGATGGGCAAAAAACAGTCCTCTTTGTGTTAGGCAAAAGAAATCTACTGCATGTGAATAGTTAACATTCAGGTCGGGGATAAAAGTGACTTTAATTCATGCCTCCCCGTTATTAACCATAGCGAATTGATCAGGTGGTGTCCTATCTAGCTGTCATGTAAATACTTCTTTAAAAATCTTCTGTGAGAGTGGGTATAATCAAGAGATCAATCAAACTCCAGCCTGTCTTTCCAGGAAGAGAGGAATAAAGGGTGAAACAGTATAACTGTCCATGTGAGTGTGTGACCAGGTTGTTCTTTTCTTTTGGATCTTCACTGGGAGCAATGGTGAGAGGAGAACTGGGGCTTGTTTGTTTCACGCCCCCCCACCCCCTCCCCGTTAATCGAGGGTTTTGACTGTAGATTTGTTGTTAGAGTCTGTTAACTATGTGTATAACAACTTAAATTACTTGTATGTATTTTCTTTGCAATAGATTGTGTAGTAGGAATTGGTTAAAATCTGGTCCATGAACCCAGACATCCTGCTGTTATACTGATCAAGACATTGGCCATTTTTACACGAGACGGTACTACTCATGCCCATGCAGCGATCTGCGTAGGCATGAGTGGTAACGTCTTGTGTAAATCTCGCGGTTGGTGAGTGGTGGTGCGTGGACGCCCCCACTCACTCCCCACGCACCGAGCAACCAGGGAAGATAGAAGTTGCTCTGTGCGTGGGGATGTGTGGGGGATAGGTTGCGCTGTGGTGTGCACCCACACGTCCCATGCAGCTGTGGCCCATGTAAAAAGGGCCACTGTGTGTTCAGATATAGGACCCGTGTGATCAGAGAGCTAAAAAGGCTAACTTGTACTTTGTACACACGCTACAGGAATAGTTGAATGGTGGTTCACAGCTTTTAAGAGTCTCAGTTGCTGTATAATAAAGTGGAACTGAACTTAACAATATTGAAGGACACTTTTTTATTTAATCAGGTCAAGAAATCAAAAATCATATACTTCAATAGCTTGTTTTTAAGTAAACTTTATAAACAACTTTATAATTAGTCTTCTGATTGAGTACAACTGGTCTGAATTGCTTCAGGGCACTTAATATGCCATGCTTTTTCCTTCCAAAGGACCTAACCACATGCCTATGCAAGGACCTGGGCCTAATCAACTCAGTATGACAACCAATTCCATGAACATGCCTTCAAGTAGCCATGGATCCATGGGAGCTTATAATCACTCAGTGCCGTCCTCGCAGAGTATGCCAGTACAGAATCAGATGACTATGAGTCAAGGGCAGCCTATGGGCAACTATGGTCCCAGACCAAACATGAACATGCAACCAAATCAAGGTAAATGAAACATTTTAGTTACTTTGCAAGCAGTGGACTGATACAGTGTAAACCAATGGAATTACGTCTGCTTTCACCTATATCTTAATTTGAATCATTGTCTTTTTTATATTGTTGTTTGTGCAGCACTGCATTTTATGATTACTGATGTGCCTGTTCTGTAGTAATATCGTATGGTAAAACAGTACATTTCTCTATTTAAGAACTGTTGCCTGTAAACTGATAAGATGCATCGGTCACTTTGCAGCCTTCTGGGCAAGTTGAGGAATTAAGTTAGGATAGTCCTTGGAGAGTTGCCTGCCATATAAATCTTTCTTCTCAGGCAGATGCCATTTTAACTTGACATGTTTATTCATTTTGTGTTAAGGAGTAGATTACAGGTATAAGTTTGATTTTTTTCACTCAGTACAAACTTGTTTTTCCCCCCAAATATTTTCTGATATGTCCTTTGTATTGTGTAAAAATACAAGATGTTCCTGTGACTGTTGTTTATCCAAGATGTTAGAAGAGATGCTGTATCCTATTGATAATCCAGTTTTGCATTTTATTATCTTAAAAACAGTGTACAAAACTATTGGTACGTTTCAGAGCAAAGAATTCGCAAAAATGATCTTTATAAGCCAGCAAGTGCCATGCTGCCTTGCTAGATAATTTATTTTAGCATTTCATCTGCAGATATCCAGTAAAGGAAAAAGGCCATTTTTAAATAGGGCGCCCCCAACCACCGGGGCTCGTGTTTAAAGACGACATGGGTAGGCATGTGCTCCCATGCCCCACCCCCCAGAAGGTCACAATGTATATGCAATTATTAAAACCTATACTATGGTTTAGACAGGTCCAGTGAAGAATATATGTTAGGTATTTCCTCCCTTCATACTTTCCTCCCTTCATACTGAAAGAAAACTTGTTGTGTACCATTTTCTCTTTCTGCACTAGCCATTACTGTTTTTTATAAATCCACACCACCTAGTCTTTTCCCTTTCTCCAATCTTTCACCATTTCCCCTCCTTCTGTTGCCATTGTTTATTACATCCCCCACCGTGCTTTGCTTATCTTCAGCTCTACTCACACCTTATTTATTTATTTTATTACTATCATTTGTACCCCGCCCCTCCTGTGAACAGCTCGGGGTGGCTTCCAGCAATATAAATACATAAAAACCATATAAAACAATTTAAAATAATAATAATAAAAATGTTTAAAACAGGGCCCCGGCAATTAAAACAGTAAAACAGAATAGGGGTGAAGAAAAATAACCCTAACCCACCCACCCCCAAAGGCCTGGGCGAACAACCAGGTTTTACAACACCGCCAGAATGACAATAGGCTTGGGGCCAGGCGAGCTTCCTCCGGAAGGGAGTTCCAAATACATGGCCTGGCCACCGAGAATGCCCTCTCCATTGTGGCCCCCTGCTTTACGCGGGGGACCTCCAGGAAGGCACCCCCGGTCGACTGCAGGAGCCGCTCTGGGGCACGGAGGGCGAGGCGGTCCCTGAGGTACGAAGGGCCCAGACCGTGAAGGGCCTTCTAGATCAACACCAAAACTTTGAACCTGGCTCGGCACGCTATTGGCAGCCAGTGCAGAGTCTGGAGCACTGGTGCAATATGCTCCCGACGACCCGTCCCCGTAAGGAGACGAGCCGCCGCATTCTGCACTAGCTGCAGCCTCTGAACCAGGAACAAGGGAAGCCCCACGTAGAACGCGTTGCAGTAGTCCAGGCTCGAGGTGACGAAGGCATGGATGAGGGAGGCCAGGTCCGGCCCGGAGACGAACGGACGGAGCCTACGCACCAGATGCAGCTGGCGGAAAGCAGCCATAGCGACTGTCTTCACCTGCCGCTCCAGGCGCAGGTCCGCGTCCAGTATCACCCCAGGACTCCGGACCTGCTGAGCTATAGGAGGGCGAACTCCCCCAATCAGGGGGGCCACTACCTCCCTCACTCTCCCCACCACCATCACCTCCGTCTTATCGGGGTTGAGCTTCAGTCTGCTCTGCTGCATCCATTCCGCCACGGCCTCCAGAACTGGGATAGCAATGAGACAGCTGGGTCTGGGTCAGTTGAAAAAGAGAGGTACAGCTGAGTATCATCAGCATATTGGTGACACCGCACCCCGAACCCCCTCACGAACTCCCCCAAGGGCTGCATGTATACATTAAACAATAACGGAGACAGGATAGAACCCTGCGGAACGCCGCATGATAAGGTGCGGGGGCACGATGTCTCATCCCCCAGCACCACCCACTGGTTTCTCCCCAAGAGGAATGAACGGAACCATTCACTCACTACCTTCCTGTATCTTTTAATGTACCCCACCCTCCCTTTGCATTCTTCCCCTTTGTATTGCTTATCTCCCTATGTTCTCACCTTCTGTTTCTTTGGTTCATTTATCACCCACCCCCCCACATGATATATAGCCAGGGCTCTGAGCCAAATGCGAATCCATGATTTGTGGATTTCCTGCAGAATTCCCCATTCCCACGAAATCTTCTGCCCTGCTCCTCCATGTGTGGAATTTCCAGCCTGAGGAGGAGCAGAACAGTAGATTCCGGGGGGGGGAGGGGGATGGAAGAAAGTTAGGGGCTCCCTGTAGGCCAGGCTGTATTGGGTGGGCAGGTGGGCTTCCAGGTTTTGCCTCCACCCCCCATCCTTCCCAGCCTTGCAAATCAGTTCACCGGCAGCGGTGTCTACGTCAGCAACTTGTCCTGGCACCTCTCCAGCTGACTTCTTCAGGCCACTTCCTGGCCCCTACCAATGAGGCCTTCCAGAGCGGTGCGGTCAGATGATTTTGTCCAGCTACGTCACCCTGAGAGGCTTTGTGGGGTGGACCAGGAAGAGGCCAGAAGAAGCAGTATGGAGAGCTGCGAAGACAAGCTGCTGCTGCTACTATTGCTATCAGTGAGTAGATTTTCCAGGATGGGAGAGGGAGGCAACCACCCACCCAACCCAGCCTGGCCCAGCACAGTGAAGGTGGGGGGCGGGGACCCACAGAATCGGGCCCTGAGCCTCCCAGACTCCCGCTGATTTTTATTTTTATTTAAATTCCATGGGCGAATCAGGGTCCTGTTCTTTGCTCAAATCTTCAGTTCTGACTCCTACTTGCCTGAGGAAGAACTCTGTGAGGTCCAAAAGCTTGCACATTTCCACCAACAATAGTTGGTCCAATAAAAGATATCATTTGAACCACTTTGTCTTCATCTCTGTCAGTTGGGACCAATATGGCAACCACACTCTCTCTGGATAATCTTAGTCTAATATCAGAAATGCTTGCATTGGGGAAACTGAACACTAAAGAATAATCTTCCGCAGGTGACTGTCATAATGAAGCTGTTGTAGCTCTCTAAGAAATCTGTAAGGAGTATGAACACCCTCATCCACTTTATGAAGACGATAGTATTATATTCAGGGCCCCGATTCTTCCGCGGAATTTTTTTAAAAATTCCGCGGGAGTCAGGGGCCAATTCTGCGCCTCGGCGCGATTTACCATGCGGGGGGGGGCTTGGTTTGCCTCCTCCTCCCCCCGCACTGGTAAACCCTCAGGGCCTCCCCTCCCCAGCTGCCGGGGCTTGCCCTCCCCAGCTGCTGGGGCGTGCTTGAATCCCACCCCCCACCCCCCAAAAAAACCCCAAAAGGATTTGCTTACCAGGGATGGCAGCAGCAGCTGCTCCGTCCAGCACGCTCTTTTCCTGCTCGCACTTCCTGGCCCCTCCCGACGGGGCTCTCAGGGCGACGCAGCCAGATGACGTCATCCGGCTGCGTCGCCCTGAGAGGCCCCGTCGGGAGGGGCCAGGAAGTGCGAGCAGGAAAAGAGCGTGCTGGACGGAGCAGCTGCTGCTGCCATCCCTGGTAAGCAAATTAAAGGGCCCTGGCAAGTGGGGAGGCTGGGGAGGGGAAGCCCCGAGGGTTTGTTCATTCCCCTTCCCCCGTAGAATCTCCTGCCCCGCGTCCCCGCAGCGCAGGCTGGAAATTCTGCGCTGGGGTAAGCGGGGCAGGAGATTCCGCGGGGGGAGGGGAATTCCGCGGGAAATCTGCGATTCGCAGACCCGCGGATCCCTCGGGGCCCTGATTATATTCCAAGGGTGTTATTAGTTGGTGAAACAAAACTCTTTCCTCTTTTGTATGATCAAGTTTATTGTTGCAGTTTATTAAACATGATATTCTGTGACAGTTAATGTTATTAACTGTTTGATTTTCCAAGAGAGGGAACTGAGGTAAACAGGTATTGAAATCTATAGCATTCTTCCTGATATATGTTGAGCAGAGCTTTTTCTGTGGTTATAGATATGCTGTCTGTGCTTTATATAATGCACTAAATACATTGATGAGAATTTTAAGCATTGCTATTGGTTTTTATTCTTGACTTGGGTCCTTTGCTTTCCTTGTTGAGGCTTAGACAGATAAAAGATCTGTACATTGCCTAAGTTTTGTTTAGTAACAAAATGAGTGAAATTTGAAATGTAAGATGAGATATTGTAGAATGGTCTCTAGGTACATTTCATTCAAGGCTTCTGTATATAGATTAGTTAGAAATATCTAGCATAACTCTCAGTGCACTTATTGGCACATGTAGGAAACCAAACTTTACATAAACATTCTAAAAATGTGTGCTATCGGATCGGCGATAAATAAACAATTGAAAACAGGTCAAGAATGAAGCCCTGTCCTGTAGCATTTGTGGCTTGGTTTTGTGTAGTGGTAATATACGTAGTAGAAATACAAAGTTTAACGTGGTTTAAAAGGGAAAAAAAACATGAAAAAACTATGTTCTGTGAACTAGTAGAAACTAGAGTACACCTCTTTGGAAATCATTTTACCACAGAAGGCCAACCCCAGATTGAACCAACTGCTCTGTTGTTAACGCAGTATGACACAGAGTGGTGAATTCTCATTGTGGTTCTACAAAACATTAATAAAGTCCTAATTTTAAAAAACAAAACCAAACCTCTACATTGCACCATGGGGGTGCTCGGCACATTTATCACATTGTATTGTGACTAATATTAATATTGTTAATTCCCTAGCTTTCCTAAGATCTAGGAATACTATAGCAACTAGATCTAGTGTGTTAAAAGATTTATATCCGAGGTCAGCTATTGTAGAAAACAGATGTTATGGTTTTCCCTGCTGCAGCTCCAATGATGCACCAGCAACCTCCTTCCCAACAATACAGTATGCCACAGGGAGGTGGGCAACACTACCAGGGACAGCAGCCACCAATGGGAATGATGGGCCAAGTTAGCCAAGGAAATCATATGATGGGACAGAGACAGATTCCTCCATACAGACCACCCCAGCAAGGTAAGAAAATAACTTGGAAGTGTTCACATAAGTTTAAAAAGAACTTTTAAAAGATTTTGACTCCATCTTAGATATGATATTTAGACTAAACTTTGTGCCACAATGTAAGACTTCTTTGTCCCTTATATATTTTCCCCCAAAGGTAGTTCTTGCTGTAGAAAAGTCACAGGTCTGGACATTAATTTTGAGGTGTATATAATCCTTTTTTTCATGAGCTCTCTTCTGAACAAAAAGAGAGGTGTCCAGAAATCATACACAGCAGAAAAGATGCTGCATGAAACAGATCAGTTTGGTTTACACAAAATTTCTTGGTCTTTTGGGTTAAGATCAAGTGCAAGTGTCTGTCAGATCAGAAGAAAATAAGCTTTTTGGTTCTAAAATTGTTCAAATTCTAGAAAAAAATGAGAGAAAAATATAATTTTATTCCACAGTCGTCTTTTTTTCTTAACTACAGTCCTTTTTAAAAGGGGGGTATAATTTTTTTTGCTTAATGCATAGTTTAGCATGGCTGCTGTTGTACAAGTGATCTTGAAATCAGATTAATGTGCTCTGGAGTCATGTGTTGCCAAGCTATTGTATGTATATAAAATAGTACAACAGATTAAATGTTGTGTGAAATACAACAGCATGGGTGGGAGAGTCTGTAGCTGAGGAACATTCCTCATACGAAGTTCAGAAATTAGCAAGCATGATAAGAGAAAATAAAGATATTTACATATTGACTGGTTGTGGTTTTTCAGGCCCACCACAGCAGTACTCAGGCCAGGAAGACTATTATGGGGACCAATACAGTCATGGTGGACAAGGTCCTCCAGAAGGCATGAACCAGCAATATTACCCTGATGGTAATCTCTCATAATGTTAACTTTCCCATTTTATATACCTAACCAATAGTAATGTAGACAGCTACACAACAAACCCACTATAAAATCGGTGTGAAAAGAGTAATTGACCACCATAAGAATTCTTGCATTTACAGAAGCTTCTAAATGACTGCCATAATTTAAGACAGGAAGGATTTTACAACTGAAGGTACATCATTTGTAATGATTTGGCACCAACGAGAATCCCCTTGCTTAACTACCAGCATGGGGAATTCCTCCTTATATAAGGAACTGCTGATCTGAATTAATGCAGTCGTGTTACATATCTGCTTTATCATACTATTTGTACATTAAAAATGGAATAATATCCATTTTTAAATAGCTATATAGTTATTGGAAAACTTGCTAACAAGATCAGTATGCTTATTAAATAATTGTTCTCTTCATTTATTTTAATTTTGCAAACAAAATTGACCAATGTTTGGTTAGATGCATTGGCACATACCTTAAATATACATAATGTATTTCAAAGGCATGTGGGAAACTATTCCTGCTTTGAGTAGCTTGAAGTCAAAAGTGCCCGGTCTTGTTAACTATATGCTTGTGGAATTCCTTCAGTGGGTTGACAAGATCAGGTTCTAACTTGGATATGTCAAAAATAAGTCCTCTTATCTCTTTGAACTAAGAGATCAAGATGTGGTGGGAATATAGAATTGTGCTGTAAGTTAGGAATTTGTTTTGTTTTTTCACTTAAGGGTGAGTTTGAAAGAGCAAACTATTTGTGGAAGAATATTGATGGACTCATGGCTACCATTATAGCCTGCGTGCCACTTAATGCCGTATTTTGTGATGTCTAAGGCACATAGTTAATAACTTAAAAGCAAATATATAACACAAAAGTTGACTTTTCAGTACAACCACTTGTTGCAAATAAGCGGAAATGAGTTTCAGTGTTTAAACGTTAAGGTGTGTTTTCCATACCTAAAACTATTGCACATAGCTTATGCAAGCATTCATAAACTTCAGACACATACACTCAAAGATAGTTTGTTTATTATTATTATTATTATTATTATTATTATTATTACAAGCATTTGTATAGCGCCAGCAGTGTACCAGGGGCTTTACATAGCAATGAGAAAGACACGGTCCCTGCCTATGGCTTATTATTATTATTATTATTAACAAACATTTATATAGCGCCAGCAGTGTACCTGGCACTTTACAAAGTAATAAAATAGACACGGTCCCTGCCCCTAGGGCTTACAATCTGAGAGACAGGAGCTGGGGGAGAGACTTAGGAAGGGGAACAGAGGGAGAGACAAGGGGTCTAACATTCATGAAGATGCGAGGTCTCAAGTGCACGTACTTGGCTTGGTTACAATGAGAATGACAGCAGGCAGGTCCATGTTGCAAGGATAAGGGTAAACCGATCGTAGGTATAGGAATAGTGGCTCAGCAGGATAAAGAGTCAGACAGAGCAGAGCGAAAGAGGTGAGTTTTAAGGAGAGATTTGAAGGTATGAAGGGAGGGGGCAAGGCGGATGTGGACAGGGAGGGAGTTCCAGGCATGGGGGGCAGCAAGTGAGAAGGGACGAAGGCGCTTAGGGGAGCAGGGAAGGCGTGGAAGGGTGAGAGAAGGGACAGAGGAGGAGCGAAGTGCACGGGCTGGAGTATGGAGGGCGATAAGTGCAGAGAGGTAGGGGGGAGCAAGGTTGTGAAGAGCTTTATAGGTGAAGACTAGGAGCTTGTGCAGGATTCGTTCAGGAAGGGGAAGCCAGTGAAGCGAAGAGAGGAGGGGCTGCACATGGTCGAAGCGACTGGCGAGGTAGATGACCCTGGCAGCAGAGTTTTGGACAGAGATGAGGGGAGAAAGGTGAGACCGGGGAAGGCCAGTGAGAAGGAGGTTACAGTAATCGAGGCGAGAGATGACCAGAGCATGAACAAGAGTTTTGGCAGACGAGACAGAGAGAAAAGGGCGAATCTTAGCAATGTTATGGAGGGAGAAGCGACAGGATTTAGCAACAGAGTCAATGTAGGGTTTAAAAGAAAGGGGTGAGTCAAAGATGAAGCCTAGGCTACGGGCTTGGGGGACAGGCAGGATGGTGACTCCATCAATAGTTATTGACAGTGAGGAAGGAGAGGAAGGATGAGGGGGGAAGATAAGGAGTTCAGTTTTAGCCATGTTGAGTTTGAGTTGACGTTGAGACATCCAGGTAGAGATGTCAGAGAGACAGTTGATGAGACGAGCTTGAACAGAGGGAGAGAGAGAGGGAGTAGAGAGATAGAGTTGAGTGTCATCAGCATAGAGGTGGTATTGGAAGCCATGGGAGGCAATGAGTTTGCCTAAGGATGAGGTATAGATCGAGAAGAGGAGAGGGCCAAGAACAGAGCCTTGAGGAACACCAACTGAGAGGGGGAAGGAGGAGGAGGCGGAGTTGGAGAGAGACACATTAAAGGAGCGGTCAGAGAGGTAGGAGGAGAACCAGTTATGGACAGAGCCACAAAAGCCAAGGGAGTGAAGGGAATCCAGCAAGAGTGAGTGGTCAACAGTATCGAAGGCAGCAGAGAGATCAAGGAGGACAAGAATGGAATAGAGACGTTTAGATTTAGCCACCAGAAGATCGTTGGTGATCTTAGCGAGAGCAGTTTCAGTAGAATGAAGGGGGCGGAAGCCAGATTGGAGGGGGTCAAGGGAGGAGTTGGAGGATAGGAAGTCAAGGCAGCGGGAGTAGACAACACGTTCAAGCAGCTTGGAAGCAAAAGGAAGGAGTGAGACAGGACGATAGCTAGAAGGGTCAGAGGGGTCAAGAGTGGACTTTTTGAGAATAGGAGAGACTGTGGCATGTTTGAAGGCAGAAGGGAAAGAGCCAGTAGAGAGGGAGAGGTTGATGATGTGCAGGAAGGAAGGGGCGACAGTGGGAGTAATGGAGGTGAGGAGGCGGGAAGGAATGGGATCAAGGGGGCAAGTGGAAGGGTTGGAGGAGGAGAGCAGAGAGGAGATTTCCTTAAGGGAGGCAGGGGAGAAGGAGGACATGAGAGAAGGAGGGGGAGGAGGGAGAGGGGTGGGAGTGGGAAGAGAGGAGTGGGAAGCGATGTCGAGGCGGATCTTGTCTATCTTGGAGGTGAAGAAGGAGGCAAGATCCTGAGCAGAAAGGGAAGAAGGAGGGGGAGGACAGGGAGGCTTGAGGAGGGAGTCAAAGGTAGAGAACAGGCGGCGAGGGTCCCGAGAACAGGACTCAATGCGGGAGGCATAGTAGTGTTGTCTAGCAAGGGAGATAGCAGAAGTAAGGGTGGAGAGACAGAATTTGAAGTGAAGGAAGTCAGCGTGAGAATGGGATTTGCGCCAGAGTCGTTCAGCAGCACGAGTGCAAGAACGGAGGTGGCGGATACTAGGGGTGAGCCAAGGACGGGGGTTGTGGGAGAAGGCAGGGCGGGAAGAGAGAGGGGCATGGGAGTCAAGTGTGGAGGAGAGAGAGGCGTTGAGAGCAGAGACAGCGGAGTCAGGGGAGGAGGAAGAGAAGACTGTAGGAAGAAGGGGAGAGAGAGAGGAGGCAAAGTCCAGGGGATCAATAGCTTGAAGGTCACGGAAGGGGCGTAGAGAAGGGGAAGAGGAGGGGGGACAGTGGGAAATGTTGAAAGAGGCAAGGAAGTGGTCTGATATAGGATGAGGATCGAAGGAGAGATCAGCGACAGAGCAGTTTCTAGAGAGGACAAGATCAAGAGAATGGCCATTAGTATGGGTGGGGGAGTTGGTCCAAAGGTGGAGGTTGAAGGAGGAGGCTAGGGAGAGGAAGCGAGAGACTGAGGGCTGAGATGGGTCATCAACATGAATGTTGAAGTCACCAAGGATGAGAGTGGGGATATCAACAGAGAGGAAGAAAGTGAGCCAGGACTCAAAGTCAGAAAGAAAGGAAGAGAGAGGACCAGGGGGACGGTAGATGACAGCAACACGTAGATGGAGGGGGGAGTAGAGGCGCACGGAGTGAGCCTCAAAGGTATGGAAGGAGAGAGAGGGGGGAGGAGAAATTGGTTGGAACTGACAGGATTTAGCAAGAAGGAGGCCCACCCCACCACCCCGTCCTTCAGGGCGGGGTTGGTGAGAGAAGGAGAGACCCCCACAGGAGAGGGTAGCAGGCGTGACAGAGTCCGAGGGAGTGATCCAAGTTTCAGTAAGGGCAAGGAGCTGGAGGGAGCGAGAGAGGAAAAGATCATGGATATAGGGAGCTTTACTGATAGATGAGCGACAGTTCCAGAGGGAGCAGAAAAATGGTAGTTGATGAGGGGGGAGGCAAGGAATAGGGATAAGATTGGGAGAAGGGGAGCGTCGTGGTAGGCTAGAGACAGGAGGAATAGGGATAAGATTGGGAGAAGGGGAGCATCGAGGAAGGCTAGAGACAGGAGTGGAAGGGGAGCAATGAGAGAAAGTAGCCAAGGGAGCAAAGGATGTATGGGGGAGGTTAGAGAGTGGTGATCGGTTGGGGGGAGGAAGAAGCTGGGAGGAGAAAAGTAGAGGAAGAAAAAGATGGACAGGAAGAGGAGAAGGAGAGGAGGGAAAGAAAAGGCGAGAAAATAGGGCAGACATGTTAGTGAGTAAGATAGGAGGGGGAAGTACAGTAGAAAAGAAATGGAGAAAAGTACCTGTAAGGCGCGCGCCTTTAGGCCCGCTGGTCGGTGGAGCTTGGGGCGGCAGGAAGGCCAAGCCCCAGGAGAGTCGTGGTGTCCTCGAGCGATGACAGCCGAGGATGCTGGGAGCGTATGCAGATGAGCTGCAACCTCACCAATCCTTGGCCCGCTGGTCGGTGGAGCTTGGGGCGGCAGGAAGGCCAAGCCCCAGGAGAGTCGTGGTGTCCTCGAGCGATGACAGCCGAGGATGCTGGGAGCGTATGCAGATGAGCTGCAACCTCACCAATCCTTACTGGTCTCCCCCGCTCTCATCTGTCCCCCCTTATTTCCATCCCAAACTCCGCTGCAAGGGAGTTTACAATCTAAGACTAGGAGGGGGGAGACAGGGATAGGGGACATATGGAAAGACAAGGGATAAAAACATTCAAGTGGATGCGGAGTCTCAGGTGTACGTACTTGGCTTGGTTGCAGTTAGGCGGACAGTAAATGTTGAGAGGAGTACTAGCGGGCGTCAGGGAAGAGGTAGGGTTTTAAGGAGGGATTTGAAGGAACGGAAGGAGGGGGCGAGGTGGATGTGGGCAGGGAGAGAGTTCCAGGCATGGGGAGCAACTAGGGAGAAGGGACGAAGGCGGTTAGGGGACATGGGGAGATGAGGGAGGCGACAGAGGAGGAACAGCGAGTGCGTGCAGGAGTATGTAAGGAGATGAGGGCCAAGAGGTTGGGGGGGGGCAGGTTGTGGAGGGTTTTGTAGATAAGTACCAGGAGTTTGTGAAGGATGTGTTGGGGGAGGGGGAGCCAGTGAAGCAAGGAGAGGAGAGGCTGCACGTGGTCGAAGCGACGGGCTGAGTGGATGACCCTTGCAGCGGAGTTTTGGATGGAAATAAGGGGGGACAGATGAGAGCGGGGGAGACCAGTAAGGAGGAGGTTGCAGTAATCAAGGCGGGAGATGACCATGGTGTGAACAAGGGTTTTGGCTGAGGAAACCGAGAGAAAGGGGCGAATCCGAGCAGTGTTATAGAGGTCAAAGCGACAGGACTTGGTGACAGCGTCGATGTAAGGTTTAAAGAAAAGGTGAATATCGAAGACGAAGCCCAGGCTACGGGCTTGGAGAACAGGACGAATGGTGACTCCATCAATGAGGATGGACAGAGAAGAGGGGGAGGAGGGGAAGGGAGGAAAGATAAGGAGTTCAGTCTTAGCCGTGTTGAGCTTGAGCTGACGTTGGGACATCCAAGCGGAGATATCAGAGAGACAGTTGGTGAGGCGAGCTTGGACAGAAGGGGAAGGAGATGGGGTGGAGAGAGAGTTGAGTATCATCAGCGTAGAGGTGGTATTGGAAGCCGTGGGAGGCAGTGGGTTTGCCAAGGGACAGGGTGTAGATAGAGAAGAGGAGAGGGCCCAGGACCGAGCCTTGGGGAACCCCTACCGAGAGGGGGAGGGAAGAGGAGGTGGAATTGGGAAGAGACACATTGAAGGAGCGGTCAGAGAGGTAGGAGGAGAACCAGTCAAGGACAGAGCTGCAGAAGCCCAGGGAGCAAAGAGAGTCCGGTAGGATTGAGTGGTCAACAGTGTCAAAGGCAGCAGAGAGGTCATTGAGGATAAGAATGGAGTAGAGACACTTAGATTTAGCAACAAGTAGATCGTTGGTGATCTTGGCAAGGACAGTCTCAGTGGAGTGATTCATGCTTATATTTTTGTTTTGTACCTTGATAATTTGGCTTATGACTTTGCTACGCCCAAAATAAACTTATTTTATTTGAGCAGTGGAGTGAAGGGGGTGGAAGCCGGACTGGAGAGGGTCCAGGGAGGAGTTGGCAGAGGAGTTCAAGGCAGCGGGAGTAGACAACACCTTCCAGAAGCTTAGAGGCGAAGGGAAGGAGGGAGACCGGTCGGTATGGGTGTGAGGTGATGTCCTTGTGATGTCCTTGTGGATCTTGTCAACCTTCGAAGTGAAGAACAACGCAAGATCATGAGCAGAGAGGTAGGAGGGGAGCAGGGGGGCTTGAGAAGGGAGTCGAAGGTGGAGAGGCGGCGAGGGTCACGAGAAGGATTCAACTCGGGAGGTATAGTAGTGTTGCCTCACCAGGGAGATAGCAGAAGAGAGGGAGAATTTAAAGTGGAGGAAGTAAGGGTGGGAGCGGGATTTGCGCCAGAGGCGTTCAGCAGCCCGGGTGCAGGAGCGGAAGTAATAGATAGTAGTGGTGAACCACGGACGGGGGTTGCGAGGTTGAACTGGGCGGGAGGAGAGAGGGGCAAGACAGTCAAGGGTCTTGGTGAGAGAGATGTTAAGTGAGGAGATGGCAGTATCAGGGGAGGAGGAGGAGGAGAAGACTGGGAGGAGAGGGAGGAGATGAAATCTAAAGGGGTAACAGCCAGCAGATCACGGAAGGGACATGAAGCAGGTGAAGAAGGGGGTTGGTGGGAGAGGGTGAAGGAGGCAAGGTGATGGTTGGACACGGGAGAAAGGTCAATGGAGAGGTCAGCAACAGGACAGTTTCTGGAGAGGATGAGGTCAAGAGAGTGGTCGTCTGTGTGGGTGGGGGAATCAGTCCAGAGGTGGAGATCGAAGGCGGAGGTTAGGAAGACGAAACGGGAGATAGAGGGTTGGGAGGGTGCATCAACATGGATGTTGATGTCACCAAGAATGAGAGCTGAGGTATCATTAGCGAGGAAGAAGGTAAGCCAGGATTCAAAGTCCAAGAGAAAAGAAGAAAGGGAGCCAGGGGGCGGTAAATGACTGTGAAACGAAGGCGGAGGGGGGAGTAGAGATGCACAGAGTGAGCCTCGAAGGAAGGGAAGGAGGGTGAGGGGAAAGGGGCTGGAATCGACAGGGGTGAGAAGGCCCACGCCACCACCCTGGCCCTCGGTGGGACCGGTGAGAGAACGAAAGGCCTCCAGAGGAAAGGGTGGCAGGGGTGACAGAATCAGAAGGAGGTATCCAGGTTTCCGTAAGCGCAAGGAACTGAAAGCGGCGAGAAAGGAAGAGTTTGTGAATGAAGGGGGCTTTGTTGACAGAGAACAGCAGTTCCAGAGGGAGCAGGAGAAGGGCTGTCTCTTATACACATCTAGATGTGTATAAGAGACAGGGGGGAAGACAGGGAATGTGAATGAGGCTTGCAAGGACTGGATGGGGGGGGGAGGGGGGGGCTTGCAGGGAATGGTTGAGGGAGGGAGGGGGAATAGGCAAGGGGGAAAAAGAGTGATGGAGGGAGACTCAGGGGAGACAGCAGCAGTGGGAGAAGGAGAGGCGAGATGGAGGATGAGAGATTGTGGGAGGTACGGGGAGACATTACAGTGGTGGAAATCACAGCTGCAGAGGGGATAAACAGGCCTGAGGGTGGGGCGGGAGAGTCCACTTGACGGATTGAAGAGGTGGCGATGCACGGATGGTGTCTGTCATTGGATCCTTGCAGGCCTTGCTCCGGCCTCACAACGGCCAGCGCCCTTTTGTTGCCGCCCGAGGGCTGCTGCCTTCTGGGGGAGTGTTGCAGCTTTGAGGGTGGCAGGGAGGGGTCTGAGGCGTGCTCACCCGCTGTGGATCCCTCTCGTCCTCTGTTCTCTGCTTCCCTCAGCAGCAACTGTCACCGCAGTAGTCTCCCTTGTTCTGTTCCCACACATCTTTAATTCTGGACCATGTACACTTGACTCCTTGTACAGCAAAGACAGCAGGCTAATTGTACAATGTTCATAACTTTAAAGTAGTTATGGATGATGCATTTTAATGCTTTGCTTGAAGACTGTCAATAAGAATTCTGTTGCAGCATAAATCAATTTGCAAGGATCTATCAAATTCCATTAAGTATTTCTGTTGAACTACAGTGAACCTATTGAAAGATACTTTTAAAAATTTGAGTCATTTAAGGGCATCAGAGCTAGTTTTGGAGACACCTTGTGCAGATAAAGAATTAATCAGAAAACTAATTTGTTTTTAAAACTATTGCCCTATTTCTTATGTAGGCATTGCGATTAAAAATTTAGCACAATTTTTTTTTTAAAAAAAAGCTTGTTATTCCTGATTTTTACAAGAGAACATTATGATGTATTAGTGTCTAGTCATATGCAGGAGAAATATGTTGGTCTTAAAACAAACAACAGGTAGTGTATTTTCTCTCATTAACTGGTTCTTATCCTTCAGAACAATCATTATCAGAGGCACATCCGGTTAAGACTTTGCAAGGAAAAGGTTTTGTTAAGTTTTCTAAGAAGGTTGTTTATCAGGAGAAAGATCAGTCTTCAAATTTTTCTTCTAACACCTCACAGGGAAAAAAATTAGTATAAAAATGTAATTCATAACATTATCAAGTTATCCTTCACACTGCTTTTAGCATATGCTTTTGAATTGGAAATCAGCAGAACAGGTGTTAGACAGTGTATGATAATTAGTTCCTTTGTTCATTCTTATTTAATTCAGTTTATTTACATGTGAGAGACCTAAATGCTTTCATTTTTTTTAAATAAAAGAAAGTACCTTCTCCCCACCCTCCAAACAAGGATTATCAGAAGGTTAAGATCATCCCTTGCTGTGATGTTGCTAAAACTATTGCATTAAGCTTTTTTTTTTTTTTTTTTTTTCCTGTCACATGTTAATTCAATATGAAAGGAGATCATATTGGTAAATCTTTGGCTAATTCAGTTGAAAATTCTTTTTCTATGTATTGCCAGTTGACATTTTTTTTCATTTTTCAGAAAAATGAAATATTTTAGGGTTTTCACTCAGAGGCCATTAACGTTTCTTCCTGTCTCTTGTCGAATTGATGTAGGTCATAATGATTACGGTTATCAGCAACCGTCGTATCCTGAACAAGGCTACGATAGGCCTTATGAGGATTCCTCACAACATTACTACGAAGGAGGTATCTATATACCTTCACACACATACGCACATACATTCCTTTTGCTCCTTCTTCCCACAGGAACAAAAATTATTGCACAAGACAACTTATCCCATGCAAAGCTCTTGTAGAATTCTAGTTGCTGCCTGTCTTGAAAATTGCAGGGAACTTGAAGCATTCAAAATAATCTCTCGCAAACACCTAAAATGTATAACCATAATTTGCATTTCTAACAACAGTAAAATGACTAAAACACTGTTTAGATTTTTTCCCCCCTCAGTGGAAATTTTTAATTTAAACCCATTGGTTCAGTTGTATTTTTTTTTTTTTTGGGTGTGTGTGTGTGTGTATATATATTTATATAATCTATCTATCTATATATATCTATATATATATATATATAGTGCCAATAGGAAACAGCTTGCTGAACTTGTGTAGCTAGTCTGTGCTCTTGTAGCTGTCTTTAATTTTGTCTTTTTTATTTTATTTAGCATAGTCATGATCTTACGATTGTGATGTTCCAGTAAATGTAATGCTCGTTTGGCAGAGATGCTAAAAATGCTGCAGTTGCAAAATTGGCTTTAACTGCAGTTTGTTTGGCCGAATTCCTTCTGTTTGGTTTGAGTTTTCTTTGTTTTTTGTCAAGTTTTTGAAATCGAGATTGCATTTCATATTGTTCTTGTGGTGTTGGCTGTGCACTTTAGGAGGAGAAAACAACAACAAATGTCTTTTAATTGATTTTGCTTGAAATCATCTTACAGGAAATGCACAGTATGGTCAGCAGCAAGAGGCATATCAAGGGCCACCTCAGCAGCAGAGTTACCCTCCACAACAGCAACAGTATCCAAGTCAGCAAGGTTATCCAGGTCAACAGCAAGGCTATGGTAAGTAGCTGAAGACAAGATGGTTCTCGCAAAAAAGAGAGAAAATACTAATAGATTTGTCTCTTGCCAACTTGAGAAGAGAACAAATTTTATATATTGAGCTTTGAAAAAAATTCCTGCTTTTTTGTGAATATGTTGATATTTTCATATAACTGTTATAAAATAATAATGAACTAGTATGTTATCCCACAAGCCATAGTTTAAAGAAATCTTTACGTTCTGGTAGTCCGAATTTCCCATTGTTAATGAATGGTAGCTTTGGAAAAACTACCGTTCATTAGAAATGATAAGTAGTAGTTGGAAAACTACGTGAAATAGAAATATTAGAAAATTTTGGCACCTTAAACTCAAGGACATGCTCTGTATCAAGAAGCCCATTGTGATGGCATGAAGCTATCTTTTCTTTTTTCCCCCCTGAAAGTTATGAGCTGTAGCAAACTGTTGGAAGAGTTCCAGAGTTTCCCTAGAAGGAATATCCCTTTAGAAAAAAACTCAAAGCGGATGCCCTAATTTTTTGAGCCTAAATTTAAGACTTGGTGTGCAGATTGTCAGGATTCTGTCTATGAACATCTAATTTCCCCAAAATCTATAAATTAGGATAGACAATCTGTCAAAAGTAGCAGGCCAAGCAATGCTCAAGGTGCAGTTCGGAACCTGATGAAGTCCTTATCAAAACTCCCATTTATTTATTCATTTATTTATGCTTCCATTTTTACCCCGCCCCTCTAAGCAACAGTCAACTCAGGGCAGTTTACACGTACCAGATAAAATAACAATCATAGCATAAAAATACAAATAACATTAAAATAAATAATACAAATAATACTGAAACTCTGAATCGTGCAAAAAATAATAATTGCCCAAGTGCAGAAAAAATAAATACCTCCCCTTAGCCCAACACACCACTCCCACCCTCCCCTTCTTCCCCGCCAAACACCTGGCGGAAGAGCCAGGTCTTGCAGTTTCATCAGAAGGTGAGAAGATTTGGGCTGAGGTGAACCTCCACCGGGAGGGAATTCCAAAGTGACGGTGCAGCTGCCGAGAATGCCCTCCTGTCTGTCCGAACCCATCAATAGTGCAGAACTTTCAGGAGGGTGCCCCCGGACAACCACAGGGGCTGACCAGTGGTCCAGGGGGTGAGACAATCACTCAGATAAGTCAGGGCTAAACCGTAAAGGGCTTTAAAGGTCAACACCAGCACCTTGAATTAAGCCCGGAAGACTATAGGCAGTCAGTGCAATGCTTGGAGCACAGGTGTTATGTTCTCCCTGCGGCCCGTTCCTGTAAGGAGATGGGCCGCCGCATTCTGCACTAGCTGCAGTTTCCGAACCGTCACCAAGGGCAGCCCTACGTAGAGCGCATTGCAATAGTCAAGCCTCGAGGTGACTTAACACATGGTTGCTAGTGGTGAGATCGGAGTCCGAGACGTGTGGTTTCATATACACGTTAAACAGGAGAGGGGACAAAATATAATCCTGCGGAACCCCACACAGAAGGCCACCAGGTGATGAAGTGCAGGTGACTTCAACAGGTGACGATCACACACTCATTATGCAAAAACAACTATCTGTGATCCTATTAGAAAGCAAAAACAAGGAGAGCAGTTCCTTCTAACTGGGCAGCACCATCCTAACCAAAGGAGAACCCCACAAAGGAAGTAGCATCAAGGACAGGAAAAACACTTGCAGCATTTACTAAACTCAGCAACATATGAAAATCAGAGAGATGCACCGGGGGAAAAAAGGGGGAATTGCCAACTCAAATCCAATCACATTGCTAGTAGGAGCTGAAGAAGATGGAGATCAACCAAACACGTAAGGCACAAAACCGTAGTCTTTCAGAAAATGTTAAAAAAATGTGGAATTGAATGGAAAGACATCTGCACGAGAGAGGAGACCTCAAAAAGTCACTAATCAGAAACTAGTTTCCATCACAACCGGGAAGGAGCACTAAGCATAATTCAGGCTCTGGGTGAAGGTTGTTAACAAGCAAGCCAGTAGCCCACACCAAGTGGGTGCTCACCTGATGGTTTATTAGGTGTTCGCCCCCACCAGCCACATGGCCACCACCACTGGACATACAACCCTTGGAGCATGTGTAACCTGCTACGAAGTAAAAGTTTGTTTGTTTATTCATTTATTTATTTAAATTTATATGCTGACCCTCCCCGAGGCTCAGTGCGACTTACAAGTCATAAAAATACGTAACCCATCGCCCACAAAACCCATTGCCCATCACCACTCTCTGGGATCTCCCAGGCAGGAAGGAGTGGAACCACTTGAGCTGTTCTATGCACCACCACCAGGTCCTGCAGTCATGTCAACACCACCTCATGATCAACTGTATCAAAGGCCGCTGAAATATCTAACCGGATCAACAGGGTCGAATTCCCCTTGTCAATCTCCAGGCGCAGGTCATTGACAAAGGCCACAAGCCCAGTCTCCGTACCATACCCAGGAAGAAAGCCCGACTGAAACGGGTCCAGGAATCCGACGGCATAGAGATGAGCCTGGAGCTGTCGGGCAACCAGACGTTCAGTAACCTTCAGTAAAGGGAAGGTTAGAGACAAGCCAATATCTGGCCTTGGAGTCGGCATCCAAAGATGGTTTCTTAAGCAGGGGCTGAACAACCATGGTTTTAAGGGAGTCTGACACCCTACCCTCCCGAAGGGAGGTGTTGACAACCTCAGCCAGCAACAGCCCCATCTCCCGGCTGGCTTTCACCAGCCAGGACAGGCAAGGATCTAGTTCACAACTGGTTGCCCTCCTCACTCCAAGTACCACCTCCACAACGGTGTGTGAAACCAATTGAAATTGATCCAAATAAACAGGACAACACTGAGTTTCCATAACCCCAAATTCTGATTCTGCAGAAAAAGTGGCAGCACCCAAGTTGTAGAAAATAGCACTCCGCAGAGCTATCACTTCCAGCCCATCTTGCTCTCACTGGCGTGCATATAACATCTGCCTTAAAAACCCAACATGCCATTTTCAAACATATATTCTCCAAGCTCTTCCTTGTTGGCACTATCCGCCCAGCACTTGCTCTTTCCCAGTCCATGCATTCTCAGGAACGACTTGCAGAGGATTACCATCACGAGGGCCATGGCTTAAACTGACAGCGAGTCAACAACCAGCACTGCTACAACCACTGCCCAATATCCTAAGCACCCGCCATCCTTTGCCAGTCATTCCTGCACACCTTCCGCAAGCACTCTGCCACATCTGGATCCATGGAAGGAAGATCAGGAAAATGGCCCCTGTCTGTCCCGCCATGCAAGCGGTCTCACCAAGCTGCTGCCAAAAGGAGCAGGTGCAAGGAAGAGTTTAATTCCAACTCCCCCCCCCCCCCCCAGAAAGCTTTTATTTTTCATAATCCATGCTTTCTGTGCTGCTTTGGGTGCTTGGGGATGGCGGGGCTGTGGAGAATGGCGGTATGGCATAGCAATATGCCGCTTTGGGAGCTGGGCATTGGACGGGAAGGGGGTGCTACTGGTGCACCTAAATTGGGGGGAGGGTTGTACTGGCCATGCAATTGCGGGGGCTCTGGTTTAATGGGGGACAGCATCAGCCTGGGTGCAAAGAGGAATGTTGTAGGAAAGCCGCAGGCAAAGGCCAGGAGCTGGCCATTCCCAGAGTAGCTGCCTGTGTGACTGTGCCTCTGTGCTTCCTATTGCCATTCCCAGATCCTGCTAGCCTGCGAATACCAATAGGAAATGCAGAGGCTGAGGCCTGCAGCCAGCTAATCTGCAAATGCGAATAGGGAACACAGGTTTTCCGCCAGCTACTATGAAAATACCAAATAGGAAAAGCTTCAGGCCAGGTGCTATGAGGAGACGGATGAGCCAGAGGGTAACTGTGACAAACATTTTTAAAGTCTTCATTAATACTACAAAAATCATTGAAAGTCATGTCCTGGAGTGATAGCTGGGAAGAAAGAAACCGCTGTGGTGGCTTCTTCCCATGGTTCACTGAGGCTGAGAGTCATGGTACTGGGTGGGATACTGAAAAGGGGGGCTGGTAAGGGGAGTGTGGTGGGAAGAACACCCGCCCATTTATTAGGCTAGTCATACGAAACGTGTGCATGGTGGCTGCCTGGACGCACAACTACTACACGCAAGGGACTGCCTGTTTGTTAGGCTCTACACGCTAAACCTGTGAGTGGTGGCTGCACAGACTGAACCCGGACTCCAATGGGTTATTGTCTTGTAGACTACCACACCTGTCTTTAGATTGTAAGCTCTCGGGCAGGGACCGTGTCTATCTTATTTTCTGTAAAGTGCCAGGTACATCGCTGGTGCTATATAAATGCTTAATAATAATAATAATAATAATAATTAATTAATAGCCAAGTTGTAACCACCTGGGTTTGGGAAACAAGGATATCTAAGAGAAACTTTCAGAAGAACCTTTAGTTAGAGGGCAGGACAGTGGATCTTAATACCTTACAGCAGATGGAAGCAGCAGCAGTTGACAGAGAGGAATGGAAGAGACTAGTATCCATCCTGTGTGCCATATGAGTGCAGGAAGGATTTGCTATGTACAACTGTTTTGCATCTGTGAGTTAGATGCAGATATCAGTCTGATTTTACTTGCGTGTGAATAGAGCCTATCTTGTTCTGTGCTTACATTCTTCTCATTGCTGTAACATTTGGGAACCTCTCAACAAAAGGCAATATCTGGCCAATTTGATTTTATTTTTTCACATACAATTCTGAAAACGTTGGCTCTGTATTAGTGATATTAAAAAAGAGATACGGTAGAACTATACTCATATGCCAGTGCTTGTAATCTGTGTGCTTACATTAATTTACTTTTCATCAAAGTTTTAAATAAAGTGCTGTGAAATCATAATAGATTTCATTCCATGTACTTTAAAACAAGCTTTAATTATTTTTAAAGTCTTTGTTAATACTACAAACCTCATTTAAAATAATAAAATTAATAATTAAAACTAAACCACACTTGTTCAACAAAAAAGTAAATTTCTGCATAGTATCCTTGTTTTATTTAATATATATTTGCTTCCTAATCTGCAGTCTCCTAGTCATTACAATAAACCTTCAAGATTCTTCCCTAATAAAAGATTGTGATCTAAAACATTAAGAGTACTGAAACAGGACACTTTAATAATAGTATCTGCCATTATTTGTGTAATGCTTCAAGTATTCAAAGCACTTTACAATCTGTAACTTGTTAGCTCTCGTAACATCTGTGTGAGGTAGGCAGATCAGTATTATTATTTTGATTTCACAGATGGAGAACTAAGGTTGAGAGGTCATGACTTGCCCATGACTTCTCAGTGGAGTCCATGGCAGAACCAGGACCCAGACCAGGTGTCCCAGCTCTTCATAGGACCACATTTTGCTATGCATTGTGTCTTGGCTTCAAGAGTCAAGACATACAAATGGGTTATGCATGTAAGAACAATGAGGAGGTTTTCCAGACATTCTTTTTTTAAAAATTGGGGGTGGAGGGAGGATGATGACCTAGAGGCAGGATCCTGTCTCATGCTGCGGCCTCGGCAGGGAGAAGGGAAAGGTGCCTGCATGCCTGGATGCCTCCTGCCTCCCACCCCAACTCTCAAGAGGTGGTGGCAGCTGCTGTTCACAGCTTCTCCAAAGTGTTGCCTGGGAGCTCTGCTCCCCGAGCTGCATGCTTCTCGCTTTCCCCAGTGATCTCTCTAACCCTCCACCCTACCCCAATCCCAAGGCAAGGATCACAAGGGAAAGCCACCCCCTCCTCCCCTTTTCGGGATTTCATTGTGCAGGCAGGGAGAGAGGAACTCGACCGGCTGCTGCGGTGGGAGGAGGACTAAGCTGGCATGGAAACTAACACGAGCCACTACACATTCAAACTGCACAGTGAGTTGTTCAGGGTTTTTTTAACGTTAAATTAGGTGAAGGCACACGTTCAAATTTAACGTTAAATACAACTCACAGTGTCAGATTTGGATTTCCCTGCCCTGATATCCGTGATACTAATTTCACTACTGAATGGGAAAAGGCGCATGCGCAAGTTACAAAATCTCACGTAAGATAGACATTTACAAAAGATGCCATAACGTGGGTAAGCAGCCTTGGCTGTGTAGCTGTGGTTGCCAACTCACGTTTGTATAAACCTCTAAACTTAAGTCGAGCTACGTATCTAAACACAGGGAATTTAGAGATGGAGAAGAAAAGAAAGGGAGGGGAGTAGTTAAATTATAGCCAAGAATATACCTTCTAAAATTGGATAGCTATCATCTAATGTACTTGCTTAAAAGCATTAATATAAACAACCCCTGAATTTCTCTTACTGGATCCAAGTATTGTTAAATTTACTTACGTTTGATAAGCAATGGTAGCAATTCTAGTTCTGAAATCTTAATACTTTTAGCATTTTACTCTTCTTCTTCTCTGCCCCCTTTTCAGTTTGTTTCCATTATATGTTTCAGGGCCTTCACAGAGTGGTCCAGGACCTCAGTATCCTAATTACCCCCAGGGGCAAGGCCAGCAGTATGGGGGATACAGACCTACACAGCCTGGACCACCACAGCCACCACAACAGAGGCCTTACGGATATGACCAGGTACATTTTGTTGACTTTGTCTACTGCAATGTACTTGTTTTGTATTTTGAGACTATTTTGTCTTCTAATCAACACAATGTTCTTTCCAGCGGCATTTTTCATATATATGTAGAGAGAGAGAGAGTAGGTTAGTCCATATCTTGTTATCCTTTTCTGGTTTTGCCAGATTAGTTTGTTACCTGATAATTACTGTGGATAATTTAGAGGGCAGTAATGTGTGATGAAACCAGCAGAAGTTGAGGTCACTATGCACCTTGCAGTGTTGTTTGCATTACTGCTCTGTATCAAATACAGCTGAATACATTTTCAAAAAGCACTCTTTTCAGGGAAAATCTAGCCCCTTCCTCTGCAACAGTAGAGGGCACCTTATGTGTACAGCGTATTTCTGCTGTACAGGGTTTGAGTGAGCAAGGTATAGGGGAGGTTCCCATGTAGCCTGTATGCTCTACATATACTAGTTTTCTGCAAGGTAGTACACTTAATCAGGTCCCAAGAATCTGCTATTGCACCAGTCTTCCAATTCTGACAGAAGTTGAATAGAGAACTTCAGAACCTAAGAGAACCATGTTTACTGCACCAAAAATCCTGTAAATTTGTTTGCACAATCTGTCTAATGTGCATAATTGTGCACATTTCAGAATATACAAATGCTTTAGTTTAATTTGCATAAAAACACTAGGTGCCAGAGAAGCTAGATAAATTCATCTGTACTTTTTTTTTTTTTACATTATTTGCATTGCGCATGCAAGATGCCTCCCCCCTCCCAAATTACATACAGAAGTCCCTCCTAAAATACACAGAATGTAGCAAACAAATTAAAAAAACAACAACCCCAAATTCCATGAAGTAGGAAAAAAGTCAAAATAGGAACAAGCCCAAATACATAGATTAAAATATAGTTAAAAGAAAGCACCCCACAGATTTTCTGGAATCCATGCCATAGGCCTCCCTCACCAAAAGTCAGAGTCCCAAGGCCTCCGCCACTTGTACCTCCCAGGTGGTAGCACCACCACTCCCAGCTCTTACTGTCCTTCACAGTTGATTCCTGGAGCCCTCTGGCCTTCACCCAGCCTGAAACTCAGCCCAAGGGTCCCAGCTAATTCCTACCTCCTATTGCCCCCCTCTTCCAAATATCCTCTCCCAGAGGCCCTGTCACCAGGATCAGGACCCCCCCAGGAGCTCAGGGCAGGGCTTGGGCTCTAACAGCTGGAAAATGTTGTGGAAGGCTGTAGTTGGGTTCAGACAACAAGGTAACGCCTGAGCCAGGATTTAAAGAACCTTTACACGTCGGCTTCCTCTCAATTTCAGCCTGTCAGCATGGGAGAATAGCTGATTCCACAAGAAACATCTCCTATTGCAGCAGTGCAGTAAACACCGGTCCCCCAACTATTACAGATGTTGGATTGGAGTGGAGTCTACAGACAAGACTGCATCTCTCCTTTAGAATGTGGATTATTTTCTCTGTCTTACTATTAAGACTGGACGTAACATACCCTAGAGGACATATAGGAATAAGGTTTCATTTTTAAGCTTTCATTACATAATTTGTGCTGAAGAAGTTATTTAAATTTGAACAAGAAAAATAATTTTCCCAAAAGGTGACAAGGGTGCAGAGGTGCAACCAGAATTTTGCTGGGGGAGGAGGATATGGAACTTGCCTCTTGACTACTGGTAGGCCTGCTTCTCAGAACCCCCCACTTCCCTTCCCTAGCTAGCATGAGAAGGGGGAGAGGTTGTTTTGCTTTCCTGGCTCTGACCATCTCTTTTTTTTCCTGACGCTGCAGGGGAACAGATGGGGGTGGTCAGAACGCAAGTTTGTGCTGCTGGCGTTCAAGCCTAGGGTGTGTCTTATTGCCAAGAGAGAACTTGAAAGTGTCCCTCCCCCAGTTGTGCCCCTGTAGTGGTAAAAATTAAGCATATTGATTCAGGGCAGAAGAGATCTGTTTTGGTATGGTATATGAATAGACTTATAGAAAATTACATTCAACCTAGAAAAGCAACTGCTTTTGCGCCAATATTTTGAAAAAGGAGTTTTAGATTATTCCGTTTACAGTCTCTCAGTTCTTGCCAGTTAACAGGAATAGCAAGATGTTTAGAGAGCAACAACCTTAAAGAGCAAATAAGCTTAATTTCATCCTTCTTCATTTCCTAGAGAGCACGCTGCTTCATAGGAACTTTATACTGCCAATCTTATTTTAGACTTACTCCCACTGTACTAGCATCTATCCAGCGAAGGTTTTGTGGCAGCTGCCAACATAGACCCCAAGGCGGTCGCAGCAGCAGGAACAAACACCCACCCACCCAGTTCTTTCTGTCTGTAGAGGGAACATGTTGAGATGTCACTGCTCCTGCCTGTGCCTCTCAATTGACATAGGACGTTTTCAGACAAGACACTGTCCACCCAGCACCCACCCACCCGCTATACATGTTGCAGGGCACCCATAGGGCAACACTGCAGCCCTGCAACATGTATAGTGGGGGTGTGGGTAGTGGGTGGAGAGTGTCTTGTCTGAAAACGCCCATACGCTCCATGATGTTCCCTCCATTAGATGAACTTGAGAAGAGCAGCAAAGCATCATATGCAAATGTTATTATGCATCATATCTGTGAGTTAAGAATTCCCAGAGGACAGATTCGCCATCTGCATCTTTGTTGTTGCCTAGATGTGCCAGTGATCTGCATTTGGGTCACACACAGGTTTTTGAGCTGTATATTTCAGTCTGTTTATGGTGGTATATACGCTAGTATGTGGAAATCAACATGCTTGCATGCACCTCAAGCAGTTTATCTTACATATTTCTATCAATTTAGATACTCTATTGAAAAAATTTAGGTTTCTGAATAACACAAGTAAGAAATTAAAAAGTGAAGACACCTTTTTCTCTTTTAAAATTCTTGCTTTTGTGCATGGAGCAAGTCTTACAACAGTGTGAGATCACAGGCACTGCACGTTCAGGAAAACTGGCATGAACTAAGGGCAGGGTGGAAACCTTAGCTTGAGTTTCCGTGCTTTAGTAGAAAGCTTTAGTAGAAGTTTTCATGCTTTAGTAGAAGTTTACTGTTTGCAGTCTGTTTGTTTTTCTATTTCTAAGTCTATTTCTACAATATTCATAGACTTTTTTTTCTCACTAATTCCAGCGATACTCGTGTTTTAGTTTTGTATTCAGTGGTTTTATTGTATTGTTTGTATTGTTTAAGGAGACGGTTTAACAGTAATCTTTAAATCTTCGTTTTCTTTAATCTTTCATGATTACTAATGCCAGTTTGAGGAAAACTGTTCAGACAGAATTAAGCTCCAGGTCATCGGCGTATAATCCGTTTTTGTGTGACTTACAGACAAAATTCTGGGATGAAACACCATGCAAATATTATATCAATAAACTGAGATGAATGTTTTCAGATGTGTTTATGGTTCTTAGCAGGACTTCTTGAGTACTGCCTTGTGTATCAACTTTCATTATAGAAACTGATGAAGACAAAGTAGTTTGGATGATATCTTTTATTGGATCAACTTTTGTTGGTGAGGGTGAGTGGTCCAATAAAAGATATAATCTAACCTACTTTGTCATCTATTACTTTGGGGGTCAGCTTGAAAGCACACTCTGTCTATAGAAATAGAAACAGAATATCATGCACTAATTACAATTTTCAATTTACTTTTAGGGACAGTATGGAAACTATCAACAGTGAAAAAGTACTTGCATTCCAGTAGCCGATATCTGTTAGCAGCCATATTGTCTCCTCAGCACTGTGGACATCTCCCTGTGAAGAGAACCTTCCATTCCATCTAGTTTTTTGGGGGGGTGGGGGGAATCTTGTTGATAAACAGCTGTTCTGCAGTATATAGCCTTTATGGGCTAGCTATTTAAAAGCTGTAGTTTTCCAAAAACTCTTATTTCAAATCTCTGCTCTAGATGGCAGTATTGGACAGAAAATGCATTGACATAACCAATTTGCAGTGAGTTCGGAACTGTGTATCAAATGGACTGAAAGGTGTGAACAGCTTTGTATACAAGCTTATGACGGTTATGGGAATTTAATATTTTTCCACAGATTCTTTTGTAAGGGGAAGGGGTAATGCACACTTTTTACGGCAGCAATATTTTGTATATTATGTTTTTCATATGGAATATGCAAGACAGTACACTACTCAGTGGGCAGGATCAGAAACCCAACGCTAATATGGATTGTGTCATGGTAAATGTTTGATTATGTTGGTCTCAGAATGGTGTACAATAAAGGCAAAAAATGACAAAGCACAACAGTCATTTACTGTTAGGCTCTTGTACAGAGAGTTTGAATTCCAAATATAGTAAGTGGGAAGGTGATCAAGGACAATATTATGTAGTCTAGTGCAAAGAATTTTTTTAAGTGTTCCAATTTTTCTGAGCAAAGCAATTTTTGTAAAGATGGTTTCTAACAGTTTGACAATTTTATGCAACATTTTTTGGTAACAAGAAAAAAGTTTGAATTGGGTCTGTTAAATGTTTTGTCATGGTTTCCCATAAACCAAGCTGTTGTCCCATTCTAATTGCAATAACCAAGAATATGAGAAGTGTTTAATTTTATCTGGCTTGAATATGCAGAATTCAAAACTTAATACTGAGGATAGGTCAAAACATATTGTATAATTGTATTTTAACTTTTAGTTGGGTAATTTGTATGTAATAAAAATAGCATAGAAGATTTGTAAACCTCTACCAAAACTTTCTTAACTGGGAGTTCATATCCTTAGAAAAGAGTCTTGTGTGTATGTGTGTTTGTCTCCATTTTCTTACTGGTTAACATGAGACCAAGGGACGTTTTAAGATATCAACTATAAACCCATTGGTGAGTTAAATGCCAAATTTTGTTGTAAACTATATTCATGCTTATAGTGTTGCATGTGAGATAGAGGCAGCACCTTGATCAGTAGCATAGTACATACACAGCTTTGAGACTGACCTGCAACTGTAGTTCAGGTTCATTCCTGGATACTGTATTGCACAGGAAACATGGATTCAGATTTTTATGAAGAACAAAATGCAAAATAAAACTATCCCGGGAGTCAAATATTTTTATCTCATCTGTCCATATTGTGTTAGCAGAGAGAAAGCAACTATAATACATAGGCATTTGAATTAACATACAAACAAATTCTGATTCCTTCAGCATTTTTTTAAAAGGGAGATCACTGTAAAGAAAAGTTGGTTGGTAGAAAATGTGCATCAAGGTTTGAGTAGATGAAAGCATGTGGAGCATTATTATGAATGAAATGCTTCTAGGTTCTGTGCCAATTTTCCACCACTGTGTACTTCATTGCTATTTAAAACTGTACTCCATCAACTCTAACGGAAGAATAAATTATTTGTGATTTTAATTTTCTCATTTGTTTCTTTAAATTAGATCTCTATCACTCTGATGTCTCATCTGGAGACTTTGCTGTGGGTTTTGATTCTATATAAGCTAGTCCAGGATAACCAAAATGTATTTGTATTCCAGGACTTTATCAAAATTCTCTTGCCATAGCCAAGTTAATTAGAATTAACTGTTCAGTAATCAGCATGTTGTGTAGGCTGTTTGTTACAAAATTCTCTCTCTCAAAATGAAGGTCCATGAGGCTATAATCAAGATGACTGAATTAGATAAATGAGTTGAGGAGACAAAAATGTGCTGAACCCAACCTGATGTAGATACGTTATCTCATTTAAAAGAAGCTCAACTGACATTAAGAAATAATTTGTCTTACCAACCCATCTTCTGTTGTCTTATTCTCCTTTTTAATGGAAACTAAAATTGCAATTTTAATAAGCAGAATTTCCTCCAGGGTTTCCCTCCTAGAGAGTTGTGCATTTGCAAGGTTTAATTGTTTTATAACAATCCTATTTCGTAAAAGTTTTTAATTGGTGGTGACAAAAATTACCTTATTCCTCTGGTAGCATGCTAGAGCATTAAGAGGAGGTAGCTCCCCTCAAAAGTTGGTATTCCCATTGAGCATATACGTATAACATTTTTTTATACCTGAAAGAGAAAAGGGAAGCAGGAAAATGAGGGGGAGGGGAGGGGGAAATATGGTAAAGTGACAAAGCAAAAGAGAGTATTTGAGCCACATGGGATACCCTTCAGTACTCTACAGGAAAATCCAGCCCAACAGAAGCCAGTAGAAGCGATCCTAAATGGTGACTTTTATAGAAAAGAAGAATTAGGGCAAACAAGGAATTTGAGAACCAAATGGCCATGGGCAAAAAGTTATTGCAGTCATTCCATTTTAGTGAAGAGTGTGTATGGAGACAAAGTTAGATTGATAGGGAAGTGGGGTTTATGGCACAGCAGCAATGAGGACCCCATTGCACCAAACTTGAGGTTCAAGGCAAAGAGGTAAATGACATCAAAGTAAGAAGACTTGAGTAAAAAATGGAATGCCATACAATAGAACTCAGAATGCAGCTAGCCAATATTACTCATGAGAAGAAGGTAAATGAATTGTATACATCAGTCTTCAATACAGAGGATGTTGGGGAAATCCTGGCACCAAGATTTTCTTTTTGGGTGCTAATCTGGAGAAATATCTTGAATTGATGCATCTGTAGATAAGATTTTAGAGTAAATTGGTTAGACATAACAAATCACCAGGACCAGATGAATTCTCAAGATTTTTGAAGCAGCTTGACTATGAAATTACTGTGTTATGTAACGGATCATGGAAGATAGTTAATGCAAGAACATTTTTTTTAGCAAAAGCCCCAGTAGCAATCCTGCGAACTGCAAGCTAGATTGCCTAACTTCAGCATCAGGCAAGTTGGTAGAATCTAGAGTGAAGAATATGAACTATTAGAAATGTAGATAAGCATGTTTATAGTAATGAAGATTCAGCATGACTTTTGTAAAGGGAAATCATGCCTCACAAAACGTTTGAGTTCTGGTTCAAGAAGCTTATAGTTAAAGGTGATGCAGTTGATGGTTCATAAGAAGCTCTGGTGATGAATTTTGTTAAAGGTTTTCTGAAAGTTCTCCTGAGACAATGGCCCTTTTCAAACGGGCAGGAAGGGCAGGGGTAATCCGTGTGCGGCAGATGGTGTGCCGCTGCGTGGGTGATGGGTGGGGGTGGATGTAAACGGGTGCACATCCACCTTCACCCATCTACACACACGGAGCAAACTGCCTTCTCACCGGTTGCTCCGTGCATAGGTGATGGGTGGGTTGCAGGAGCACAGAAGCCTACACACCCACTGTGGCGGTCACACAGGTGGCACCCACACATGCACACACAGTGGATCTATGTGCGCATGCATGGATCTGTCTTGTGTAAGAAGGGCCTAAGGGAACATCCTTTGATGGAGCAGTAAAAGATGTGAAACAAAGGATAGGAATAGATAGTTAGATTTTCACAAAGGAGTGATGAACACCTATGCCTTGTAGATTCCTCTGAAACGTTCAGTACTGGTTACTTTCTGACAAGGTTCTTGGCTAAATAAACATTAGGGCCTTTTTGCTTGAAGCCCTAAAAATGATGAGTATGTTAACATTATTACTAAAACGATAGGAATATATGTATTTTTCCTAGTATGTTTAATAGCATTACTTCTTGTCTGAAACCTTAAGATCATTGTGTTATGTTTGCTGGACTTGGCGCCCTTTGTTTTAAAGCATACACTGCATAAGTTTTTATTTTTCTACAGGAATAGGGTGGTCTTGAGACCACATGGGTGTCTGTGGAGAGGGCAAAAGTGCAAATTAGTGCCAAGTTGGTTAGTAATTTACTTCACTTGAATGAAGTAGTTCTCTGGTACAAGGAAGAGAACATTCTGAGGAATACTTACTTGACAATCTTCTCCATAAACATTACTTTTTAGAATAAATGTGATAACAAAAAGCAAATTATTTAATCCCAGTTGATGAAATGTCTCTGTGAGCAAATAGATAACAGTAGTTATCCAAGTCACTCTGATAACTGCTAGCTAGCTCACAAAAGGAATTACATCACTGAGGGGGGTGGGGGGTGGACACCCAAAGATCATAGCTAGACACCTTGGAGATTGACATCCAGTCCATAGATCACTTTAACAAAAAGGCATTTCAAGAAGTGAGACACACGAGCAGTATTCAGAAAGTCTCTAAAACCTGTGGCCCATGGCTGTCCTGTAAGACATACAAAAGGAGTTACTATCTCTAGCAGGATTGGGGAACATCAGGCCCAGGAGGCAAAAGCAGCCTGTGGGTAGTTTTTATTGGGCCCCTTTCCAGTTCTTGGATCTGGCCCCTGTATCCAGTACCTGTCCCCAATCACTGGAAGAGTGAGCTATGGGAAAGTGAGCAGAGATGAGGGAATGCACACAAGGGTAGGGGACAGATCTATGGGTGTTTTTGTAGACAAGTGCCTCTCCACCAATTATCCACCCATCATGCATGTTGCAGGGCTGCGTAGGGTGCCAATACAGCCCTGCAACATGCATGATGGTTGTGTGATTGTGAGCAATAGGTGGGGAGGTGCTTGTCTAAAAACACCCCCTGACCCAAATCCTCCACTTGCNTGTGATGAAACCAGCAGAAGTTGAGGTCACTATGCACCTTGCAGTGTTGTTTGCATTACTGCTCTGTATCAAATACAGCTGAATACATTTTCAAAAAGCACTCTTTTCAGGGAAAATCTAGCCCCTTCCTCTGCAACAGTAGAGGGCACCTTATGTGTACAGCGTATTTCTGCTGTACAGGGTTTGAGTGAGCAAGGTATAGGGGAGGTTCCCATGTAGCCTGTATGCTCTACATATACTAGTTTTCTGCAAGGTAGTACACTTAATCAGGGCCCAAGAATCTGCTATTGCACCAGTCTTCCAATTCTGACAGAAGTTGAATAGAGAACTTCAGAACCTAAGAGAACCATGTTTACTGCACCAAAAATCCTGTAAATTTGTTTGCACAATCTGTCTAATGTGCATAATTGTGCACCTGTCTCTTATACACATCTAGATGTGTATAAGAGACAGGCCTTATATGGGGTAAGGCTCCTTGGGCAGCCTTATATGGGGTAAGACTGACCAAGGAGCAGCTGCCTGTGTGCCGGGGCCCCTTCTGCTCCACCACGCAGTGAGCTCGGAGACGGGGCATGGCCAGCCTCCCACTCGTGGCCAGCACCTCGGCTCGGCCCAGCTCAGCTGCGGCGGGAGCTCCAACAGCAGCCTCACTGCCCAGCTCTCTGCACCGGCCCCATAGAGTGGTGACTGCACTTGCCTGCCACAGGGCTGCGCAGGGATCTGGCACCGCAGCTCGTGTGGCTGCACCCCACCTGTGTATCAAGCAAGAAGATAGGTAAAATTACATAACTACAGTAAACGCAGGAATACACTAATGAGAACACATTAGTGATTAGTGGATGGCAAGACAGTATCTCAGCAGTTACTCCTCATGGTACAGTTCACGTCCACCATTTTAATTGTTTGCTTCATGGAATACGAGAACATGGCTGTCAGTGCACATATGTAGACACTAATATTAGTTAAAGATCTCTGTTGCGTGTTGAGAATACTTTGGCAGGCTCAAGAACACCTACCGCCCATCCAAACTATGGAGAAAATAGTAGATATTGCCACGTTTTTCCTATGCTTTTATAAATAATTTGTCTCAACACATGGAAGGAAGTGTTACTTTCCACAATATTTTCAGTTCTAGCATGTATATAGTGTACTAGTTTGTATATATTTATAAGATTTTCAGTGTGAAACCCGTTCCCTCCTGATGTCCATCTTAGTTCCTCCCTCCTTACCTTTGACCTTGGACCTTTGTCCATCTTTGACTCACCCCTTTCTTTTAAACCCTACATCGACTCTGTTGCTAAATCCTGTCACTTCTTCCTCCATAACATTGCTAAGATTCGCCTTTTTCTCTCTGTCTCGTCTGCCAAAACTCTTGTTCATGCTCTGGTCATCTCTTGCCTCGATTACTGTAACCTCCTTCTCACTGGCCTTCCCCGGTCTCACCTTTCTCCCCTCATCTCTGTCCAAAACTCTGCTGCCAGGGTCATCTACCTCGCCAGTCGCTTCGACCATGTGCAGCCCCTCCTCTCTTCGCTTCACTGGCTTCCCCTTCCTGAACGAATCCTGCACAAGCTCCTAGTCTTCACCTATAAAGCTCTTCACAACCTTGCTCCCCCCTACCTCTCTGCACTTATCGCCCTCCATACTCCAGCCCGTGCACTTCGCTCCTCCTCTGTCCCTTCTCTCACCCTTCCACGCCTTCCCTGCTCCCCTAAGCGCCTTCGTCCCTTCTCACTTGCTGCCCCCCATGCCTGGAACTCCCTCCCTGTCCACATCCGCCTTGCCCCCTCCCTTCATACCTTCAAATCTCTCCTTAAAACTCACCTCTTTCGCTCTGCTCTGTCTGACTCTTTATCCTGCTGAGCCACTATTCCTATACCTACGATCGGTTTACCCTTATCCTTGCAACATGGACCTGCCTGCTGTCATTCTCATCGTAACCAAGCCAAGTACGTGCACTTGAGACCTCGCATCTTCATGAATGTTAGACCCCTTGTCTCTCCCTCTGTTCCCCTTCCTAAGTCTCTCCCCCAGCTCCTGTCTCTCAGATTGTAAGCCCTAGGGGCAGGGACCGTGTCTATTTTATTACTTTGTAAAGTGCCAGGTACACTGCTGGCGCTATATAAATGTTTGTTAATAATAATAATAATAATAATAATATAATAATAAAAAGCACCTGAAAACATAGTTATTTTCTAGATGCTTTTAGGACCCGTTGCCAGTTCCCTTAATGTATTTTCTCCTCCCTTTTTTCTTCCCCTATTTTAAAGTCTTTTATTATTGTTTTAAATTGTTTTATATTGTTATACTTCTGTAATGTGAAGCACTCCGAGCGTCATGTAAGGCAGGGGGGTTGCTATATAAATAAAGTTGTTGTTTTACTTTGCACTGGATTTCTGAGGAGTGTTTCTTAGCTATCCCTCCCTTCTGGTCAGAGATGAGAACACTCTACCTCATAACTGCTGCCCAGATAGACTACAAGAAGGAAAATCCACAGGTAAGCGATCTAGTTTTCTGTCCTGTTACCAGGGAGCGAGGACATATTATCCAAGCACATGTATGGACAATAAGCACAGAGCTGGAAGGAAATGTTCTGTGTAGAACATTTGGGGAGAGATTACCTAGGAAACAACTGTAGTATCAAAGTGCAACAACATTATGGGACTCCTGAAAAAATAAAATGTACAATTTTCCAGCTTCTACCTACTAGTCCCCTGTGACTATGTTTCCTAGGGAAAATATTTCAGCTGCCACTTAACAGCTTAAGAGCAGGGCACTGAATGCTGTGACCCTCTTCGCTGGCAGTGCCTTTTCTGTCCATAGAAACCCTCTATCCTGTCCATTAATTTCAGTATCCCACTTGTCAGCCAGCTCTAGCTCCACGGCAAGGTCTCAGACTTCAAGCCCCTCAAGTTAGTTCTTAGTCCTCGTTCCCACATAAACACAACCATTTTGCAAACATGATCTGATATTAATTACCCCCTTGGCAGCAAAAGTCAGGATTTCCTGATGCAGCCCACTAATGTAAAATGCATTAGTGTAAATGCTGGCTCCAAGGGTTTAGATTCTCTAAATAAACACAACAAAGCTTTAGTTCTTTTTCTCTTCTCCCTTTTCTTTTAAATTCACCACTCTCAGGCTATTCAGAAATACCAATTTCCCCAACAAAAATATTGAAGCTATCCTCTATTTTTAATAAGCTATAAATATGTTTTCTTTCTGCAGCAAACTGAATGCCAAGATGCAGATCAATGAAATCTGACTCTTTTTACTGCCTTCAAGTGAAACGTGCCTGAGTTTATTTTTACAGTCATGTACTGCTGCATATCATGGTATTTTATAAGCATTTTTAATTAAATGGGCCCGAGTATCAATGGGATTGTGCAATCACACTTTTCTGTTTTATTAATATTATGCCTGCTGCGAGTCAGAGAAACCCACGCTGAACAGGGCTTTGCCACTGACTCTCTATGTAATGCTTTGTAAGTCACTGCACCCTTTGGAGTTGCTTCTACTCAATCTGTCCTCCATCTTGTCTTTAGATTTTAATTCCTTTGGGAAGGAGACCGTTGCTATGGGTTCATACAATACTGAGTGCTCTGTTGTGGACTTTGGAACTATGCTTATACAAAAACTAATAATCACACAAACAGAAACCTCTGCGATCCAAAGCTTTATGAGATGCATGTTCTCTTATATGTATAGAAACTCTCATGTTGTATGTTTGTATTGCAGTCTAGTGTATGTAGCAAGATTAGGCAGAAAAGCATGAGGAATGGACTCTGTATGCATTCTTGCAACTAGCTGTGCTAATGTTATAAAAGCACCTGCAGTCACCAGTAGAAGGGTAACCTTAAAGTATAGGTGTCAAGTTTTGTGTAACCATTTCTACCCAACTTTCTTCATACTTCAGAGCAGCTGACAATAGATTGTGTGTGTGTGAGAGCGAGCATGACAATGTTTGGATATTGATGAAAGCATACTCTTCCCACTAATGTTTAAAACACAGAAGGCTAATTAGTATTGCTCCACTTGCTAAACATTTATGGGTATCGGTCCAGCAAGTACAATGAAATATTTCTCACCTGTCTAAGAGGAGCCAAATTCTGCACTGAGTCTGTAAACAAATTCAATGGAAGGACTTTCTGGGCCATTCAATGAGGATTATTTAATCTTTCCACCCTGACCGGATTTCTCAAACCAGTCTTAATGTGTTCATTTGAGACTGAATGCATTTGTTTTCTTTGAACGGTCAAGGGGTATATCATAATTTAAATTCATCTGGAATTTGATGTTCTTGGTCTTTACCTTCTGGCTTTTTATGCTTGGTCTTGTCCAGCTATGTTCCTGCTGAGTCCTGTCCCAGAAAGTAAGTTTTCCTTTCATCTGTCATAATTATTTGAGAATAAAATGGCAGCTTCAATCTTATACTCCAAAAAGTCCTGCTTAATCACAAACAAATTTTCCCTTTCAAGTCGTGTCCTTGGCTCAAGGTCTGGGGAGGAAGGATACAAAAATTCCTAAACTAAGTATCTCTTGTTTTGTTTATAGTTTTTAGAATTCACTCTGTCGTGCAGGTCTAAAAGTTTAAAAATAACTGTACCTCTAGAGACCTCTCCTTGGACTGTGTACTTCCATGGGACACTAGAAGCTTTTTCCACCCAAACTAGGTAAACCTCACTGCCTACTTTTGAAATCTCCAGGACCCAATGCTTTATAAAAATCAATGAGATCTTTCCCCGTTACATAATCCCAACAGCCACACATTAGACACTCTGGCCTCGTTCATCAAATGTTGGATTTCATATATTGAAATGATGGTGGTTGGCTTTTATAAAGGGCTTTGGGCTTTTTTTTGGAAAACATTCTTTTGAGAGTTTTGAACTTCCTCTTCGTCTGTTGACTTAGGAGAGATCTCTGCGCCAAAGGCAGACATTCTGCTTAAACAGAAGAGACGGACCATAGAATCACAGAGCTGGAAGTTGCCTCAGGGGGCCATCTAGTCCGACCCCCTGCTCTGGTGTATTGGCTACTCCTACAATGTCCCCGTCAGATGGCTGTCCTGCCTCATTTTGAAAACCTCCTTAGGTAACTTGTTCCATTGCCAAACAGCTCTTATAACTAGGAATACCCCACCCCCCACCCCGATATAGAGTCAAAATCTACCTTCCAGAAATTTGAGCCCATTGTTTCTAGTCCTACCCTCTGTAACCACGAAGAACAGTTCCTTGCCCTCTGCCGTGTAGCAGCCCTTTTTAAAGAACATTTGAAAACTGCTGTCATGTCTCTCCTTAGTCTCTTTCCCCATAGATTTCTGTGACATCACAAGTGGTTTATATAAAATTAGTTGGTGAATGAATATGGCAATTGTGAATGTTTGTGGAAGTAATTGTCTTTGATTGTTTTAATGACACCTTTTCCATTCTGCAAACACTAAATGATGCCTTCACCAGAGCTGGAATGAATGTCCATGATGAATATTGTGTTAGTTGAATTCTGCCTGCTTTGATTTGGATGCGACAAAGTGGGTATGAAATACTATTCATACCTGTTTCATTCAGATATTTGTTTTGGATTTTCTGGTTTTGTTTCGTATTTAAGTTTTTACAGTTTCGACATTCAGTTGAACAAATACCGGAACAAAAAAGACTGAAAATCCAGGAAATTTGAGGTGTTAAAAAAATGCAAATATTCATTTTTGATATTCAGAGTACTATTGGAGAACACAGATATATTCACAATCATGGAACGTACTATTAATTTCAGCAATAACCCTTCCTTCCATTTAAGCCCTTTTATGTTGACCAGAGCTGCATAAAGGAACTCTACAAGTCCCATCCACAAGCAGGAAGCCAGGAGGATAGTTGGTAAGTAAGTACATTCTTTGAAGACACCCTGAAAAGCCCTAGTGTAGGATAAGTGCCAGGGTGGGTGGGGTCTATCAGTTGCAGGAACACAGCACAACTCCTCTGAAATTCACAGGTACCCAGAAGAACAGGCTACTGTTCCTTGGAAAGGCCTCAAATAAAATTACATGACTGCAACCCTTGTGGCAAATGGTTTGTGAGGAATGCATAGCTTGGAAGGATATGATAATTTGCCAAATGCATTTGGCAGTGAGCAAAGTCACATGAAAATCAAAATCTATTCCAAGAGAATTTGTAAAAGGAAAAATGGAGTATGTAAACCGATAAAAATACAGAATTCCCTCTGAGTAATCCACTAATGGTTTTGGGTGGGGAAAATAATTAGCAGGAGAAGGTACTCAGCAAAACATCTGTTTGAACATCAATGTCCTGGTAAGCAGGGATGGCAAAAAGGAGCTGAAGCTAATAAGAAAAGGAAACAACAGCTCAGGATTTTTATAAGGGATACATGCTTCTCACTCACGGTGCTACACACAATGGAAGGAAGACCAAGGAGGTCCTCACATTTGGTGCTGGACTTGTGCTTTCAGTGCCATCAATAATTCTTTCATCTGCCCTTCCAAGCTACTGTTTGGGAAGAAAATGAGTTGTTTTTTGAGTTTAGGGGAGTTTGGGACCTAACCAGACTTCCCATTTGCTTTTTTAGGGTCAGAGACGACAACAATTATTCCTGATGGTTCCTTTTGGTAGGTATGGCTGCAGAAAGAGGAACTCATTCCATATCTTAAGTATCATTTTGTGGTTTGTATCTCCTTCTTTTCTCTGGAAATAGATTATAATCTTGCAGAATGGAACAGAGCTGGTCAAGCTTCAAATCAATAGGACACTTACAGTTCCCAAAGTCATGGAATTTGGCCTGAGTTGTTTTTTTGTTTGTTTATACAATGCTAACAATGTGCCTGATGCTGAGTGATTAGGGACCATTCCTGCCCTGCAGGGCTTACAGTGTAGAAGGACAAAAGAGTAGGGCTGAAACTCCAATCTCAGAAATTTTGAGAAACAAACTACCCGGTGGGAGGGAGAAGGATGCCACTGTGTCCCCTGCCAGCTTTCTTACTTTGTCTAGGGTTGGGAGCTGTCTCAGTGGGAAAAGCTGGCTCAATCATGAACGTTCAGGAATGGGAGGGGGGAAAGGAGGAGGGAGGGAGCAGATCTTCAGCATTCTATTGGCTAGCAAGAGTCAGCATCCAATAGAATGCTGGAAAGCTGTGCTGAGCCCGCCTCTTCCCTTCAGTTCTCCCCCTTCCCATCTAGAAAGATGGGTGGAGGAGGGAGTCCTTTCCAGGTGGGAGGAGGAAGCTGAAGGGAAGAGGTGGGCTCAGCATAGCTTTTCAGCATTCTTTGGACTGCTGACTCCTACTAGCCAATAGAATGCTAAAGACCTTCCCCCTCCATCCTGCTCTCCCCCCTCCCATTCCTAAAAATTCATGATCGGGCCAGCTTTCTCCACTGAGACAGCTGTTGGGCCAAAGACAAGGTGTAAAATCTAGGCAGGGTACAGAGTGGCTTCCTCCCCCCTTTAATTTCTCCAAACTGTGAGACCAGCCTGGGCACACTTTGGGATGGGGGTGTGGGCAAGAAATCTCATGAGAATATGAATCAGGGTCAAAATGTGTGTGAGGTCTTGACCCTGATTCCTGATTTTTGTGAGAATAAAATCTATTCTCGTTTCAGCCCTACAAAAGAGGTGAACATAGGGAGAGACAGGGATACATTTAAGATAACAAGTTGCAGGTACGCATGCTGCACTTAGTTACAAAGGGTGGAAGGTGATCTTTAAGGATCATAAGATTTTATAATGAGAAGCATCAAACAAGCAATCTATGGGGGTAGGAGCCAGAAAGTGTGATGAAGCGGTAGGTTTTTAGGAGGAGTTTGTGGGTGGGGAAGGAGTTTCAGGCATAGGTGGTGGCATGAGTGATGGGGTGAAGATGGTTGAGGAAGCTGGAGACTTGAGGGTGGGCGAGGTTGGTGACAGAGGAGGGCCAAAGTTCCCAAGTGGAAACAGCAGAAAATGAGGGCACAAACACAGAGCAAGGTCATGAAGAGCCTTGAGGGTGAGGATAAGAGGTTTGTGCTGGATATGAAGTGGGGTGGGGGGAGACTGGAGGAGCTGAGGAGGGGACTGAACATGGAATCAGATACCTCTCTGTCTGACCTGCTGTCACACCATCCCCACGAGGACCTAACTAGCTCCTGACTAGCGAGGCTGCTGGCTTCTCTACCACCAGGGCTGGCTACAACATATCATGGTCCCCCTCTGCAGAGAGTTAAGGCTGCCTAGGCCAGTGCAAAGTTCCACAGTAATTTTTCCGCAGTTTTTCTCCTTGCCTATGTGAATCATGCTTCTCTTGTTGTCTGTGTGCGCAGGTGGAGGGAAACAGCTGGCCCAAAGAGTTTGAATCGTTTATTTTGTTTCCGATTTGAGTTGTGTTCTTTTTGTGTTTGCATTTTATTTTTAGTCTGATCAGGCAGAGGAAAGGGAGCAGAGCGTGCCAGAGCTGAGATTAGAAATGGAAAATGAAGCCGGAACAGTCCTGAAAAGCAGTAGGCACTTGCCTACTACTGTGATGAGTGTCATAGAAATGCCTATTAAAGCGCCGTCTCTGTGCTTGGAAGAGCAGAACGAAGCAGCTAGAGTTTGGGCCCTGCCAATTTCCCCTATAGTTTCTGTATGAAAATAATGGTTAAGTTTTGAGCACGAGTTTTGCATTTCCATCCACTGCTCCTTCCCAGGTTGAAAGTGGATGCTGGAATTGCCCTGTGGGTGATGTAGGGTGCAGAGCATGGCAACATGGTGTTCCAGTAGCAGTAGTAGCAGCAGCAGCAGCAGCACAACTGGAGCAAAGGGCAAACCCTTTGCTATAAAACCCACTATTTAAAGGCAGAGCAGAGACTAGGCTAATGGGGAATGGTGGGTGGAACAGAGATAACGACTGCCTGCTCATGGGGAGTTGCCTGCACAATTCACACACAGGCAGGGCCCCACTAGAATCAGCCCCCAAAGGATATGCTGTCCTTACCGCTAGACTCTTCCTCATATGCTATGAGCTCTACCCAGGACCAGATCTCAGTGCAAACTGCAACCGCACAGGGCTGATGTGCTGGGAGGGCCCCTGCCACAGAAGCCTCCAATACATGGGATCCATGAATAAATCTGAAATGACAACATGAGTATAAGAAGTACGGGTATAAAATACAAGCTCCCCAGAGCCTCAAATGTAGGGGGGAACCCTGGCCTATGAAGGGGCTCATGGAAATTCAGTAGGGGGTTGTTAAGGATAGGGGACCCTAGTGAAGGGATAGGGGACCCTAGTGAAGGGATAGTGGACCCAGGAGTAGCTACCAGACACAGACCTCCAATCACACCCTGGTTCACCCTGGGGGCTCTACTATCTTGGAGGGTTAAACAACGCCTCAGGATCTTATATGGCCCTAAAATTCCCAATAGGGAAGAGGTCAGATCATCATGGGGGGTGGGGGGAGACAACAAGGCCCTGAGCAAAGCCCCCTCACATGCACCTCCACCAATCTCCAAATGTCCAAGACCCACACCGCCATACAATTACATACTGTGCTCTGGGAAGAGGGGGGAATGGTGCTGGGATGGTGAGGAGAATGGGGTCTAGACCAAGGGATGATAGGGTAGGAAATATAAGCAACCACGTACCTGGTACACGGGGGGGAAGGGTCCCACACAAGAAGGGTGGGGGTAGTGACAGGAAGCACGCAATGCCCAGTGTCCTAACACACCCAAATGACCGCACAGCTCCTCAAGTGTTCCCAACCCGCAATCCCAAACACTTCACTCACTCTCTTGCACTCGCACAATCGCACACACAACACTCATACGCTCACAATCGCAAATGCCACAATCGCCAACTCTACTCCACGCACAGGGGGGCCAGTATCACAGCGTTGCTGATCTCCAGCAATGCTGTGTTCACTGACCGCCCTCTTTATTTGTGTAGTTCTGCCCCTTTTGCACGCGTATGTGCATGGTGTGGCGTAGCATTCCTGATGGCCCTGCCTCGTCGTCACCTGGCGGCGCCTGTAGGGGCCCATCATCCACACTCCGTCCAGGAGGCGGGGCATCTGCTTCCGCCCCTGTGCTGGGAATGTCCCACCCCACCCCCGGGGTCCTGCAAGACACCCGCCAGCTGCAGCCCCAGTCTCTAATGGGCTGGTAGGGGAGCCGGTGGTAGTGGATCCTGACGGGCTGATGACACCATTTTGCATGGGAACCAACTTCTTTGGATCTGGTACTGCCTCTGCCCCTAGTGCACAGGAATTAATGGGGCACCACTTCTCAAAGGCCTATGGCACTCCTTTAAAAACTTTGCTTCTCCCCACTGGTCACCATTGTAAATGCGGCTGGCAAAGGAAGACTTCTGCTGCTTGTATCTGAGGTAAGGACATTGGGGGAGGGATGCTCCTGCACTCCAGCTACAAGCTCTTTTGTGTAGGAACAGGTCATGTATGCATTAGGGCTGGTTCAAAATAGCCATTCTGTTTCCGTGGGATAGTTCCATGGAAATAGAGCAGTAGGAAAAATTCCTATTGGAATTCTGATTAAAAAGTTTTCAGTTGGAATTGCGATGGAACCATTTTTTCACATGGGCAAAATTACTAAAGTTATTTTGATCATTCCAATCAGAAACCGGAACAGAATTTAGTCTGTTCTGATTTCCGATCAGAACGATTCAAGCTCCTGTTTCTGACAGGATTGGAAAATGGGTGGAATTTTTGCTTCACCCTAGTTTGCATTTATACCAGGACTGAACTCTGGTTGTTCCAGAAAAAGTAGCTGCCAGTTTATAGCTGTCTATTCCCCTTTCCAAGTGGGACAACTACTCCTAAACCATCCCTGACCGATGAACAGCTAACCTATTTTACAAAATTTACAGGGATGCCACAACCTCCCTCTGTAATTTGCTCAATTGCCTGACTCTTCTTATGGTTAGGAAAAAAATAATCTGATATCTAAATTTTCCCTCCTTAAATTTAAGCTTGTTACCTTTCACCCTACCCTCATTGGCCACAGAGAACAATTGGTTCACATTCTCTCTTAGAGCAGCCTTTTACATATTTGAAAACTGGCATCATATCTTCTCTCTGCCTTCCCTTGTCTAGGCTAAATATGCTCCTTTCCATTAAATCCTTGATCATCCTCACTGCTCTCCTGTCAGTGCTCTCCAGTTTGCCAGTGTACTTCTCACTTTCAGCACCCAGGAGCATGAAGCAACTGTTTCTTGTGTTTTGGATGTGATGCTTCTGCGGATGCAACATTATTACAATCTCAGCTCATGTTTAGTCTGTGACCCTCCAATCCTTAGATCTATCTCAATACTCCTACTGCCTGACCACCAGCTATCTCCCGGTTTGTATTCGTGTGTCTTTTCTCTCTTCTATGTAATACTCTTCATTTGACTTTCCTGAATTTCATATTCTAGTTTTCAGCCCAATTCTTCTATTTTTTGAGATTATTTTGATTTCTAACGCTCTCCTCCAAATTGTTCACAGTCCATCCCAGCTCGATTCTTCTATTTGTCGAGATTATTTTGGTTTCTAACGCTCGCCTCTAAATTGCTTGCAGTCCATCCCAGCCTTGTGACATCTGCACATTTGGTTAGTATATTTTCTGGTTTGTATCCTCCAATACAAACCTCCAATAGTGGCCAAGCCAGTACCTGATGCTTTGGAAGAAGGCAAGGGCAATTATGTAGGGATTCATCCCCTATTATTCACTCTTGGGTTCTGGCAATTAGATGTTTGAGGGCATGAGGTTGCATCCCCTGACCTTTTGGGCTAATAGTGCCATTGATGGGCCTGTCCTTCATGAATTTATCTAACTCTTTTTTTAACCAAGTTACACTATTGGCCTCCACAACAGCTAATGGTTCCACAGGTTAAATGTGCTTGAGTGTAAAAAGTACTTCCTGTTTGTCTGTTTTCATTCTAAAGCTGTTGCACAGTTAAGCATTAGGAGCTGATGGAAAAGTAAAGCTGTCAAACAGGAGAATCCTTTATTTCCATATATTTCCTGTATTTGTTTCATTACCCATATAATCTGGGGCTGATTATACTTCCTGCTCTCTGTATATCACTTCAGTAATATATTCGTCTGTAAAGTGGGTGACATAGCCCTTTGGAGTGTCGATCAGCACAGACACGATTTCATTCATTATTATTATTATAAACATTTATATAGCGCCAACCATGTACCTGGCGCTGTACAGAACATAGAAATAGACGCGGTCCCTGCCTGTGGCTTACAATTTAAAAGACAAGGAGAGGGAGAGGGGATAGTGGGAGAGACAGGGGAGAAGACAGACAAACATTCAAGCGGATGCGAAGTCTCAGGTGCGTGTGCTTGGCTGGGTTACAATCAGGTTGGTTGCAGCAGTCTGCAGAAAAGGGCAGACAGTAAGTATATGGGGAACGACTAGCAGGCATTGGGAAAGGCGGCGAGGAAAAAGTGGATCTTGAGGAGGGATTTGAAGGAGCGGAGGGAGGGGGCAAGGCGGATGTGGGCAGGGAGGGAGTTCCAGGCATGGGGGGCAGCAAGGGAGAAGGGTCAAAAGCGGTTAGGTGAGCAGGAGAAATGAGGGAGAGTGAGTGAGGGGACAGAGGAAGAGCGGAGAGAGCGTGCAGGAGTGCGTAGGGAGATTAGGTCCGAGAGGTAAGGGGGAGTTTGGTTGTGGAGTGTTTTGAACGTGAAAACTAGGAGTTTAAACAGCATACATTCAGGAAGGGGAAGCCAGTGAAGAGAGAAGAGGAGAGGCTGCACATTGTCGAAGCGACGGGCAGAGTGAATGACCTTGGCAGCAGAGTTTTGGATTGCGATAAGGGGCGACAGGTGAGAGCGAGGGAGGCCAGCAAGGAGGAGGTTGCAGTAATCGAGGCGAGAGATAACCATGGCATGAACAAGGGTTTTGGCCGAGGAGGTAGAGAGAAAGGGGCGGATCCGAGCAATGTTGTTTGTTCATTCATTCTATAGTGCTAGCACTGTGCCTGGCACTGAAGAATCATTAGATTGTAAGCCACAGGCAGGGACCGCGTCTGATTGTATGTTCTGTACAGCGTCAGGTTTTGCAACTGGCGCTTTATAAATGCTTAATAATAATAATAATAATAATCATAAGAGACTGGTCCCTGACCCAAGGGGCTTACAATCAAGGAATAGTCTAGCTAACGTAGTCAGCTTTACTAACTCTTGAAATTTTATTGTAAGTCTTGTGCTGTTTGGTGCTTTTCTTAAAGCCCCAGATCCTGGAGTTGTATGAATATATCAAAATGTATGTTTTCAGTTTTTTTTAAAAGGGGGACAGGGTTCTTCCCTCCTCCCTTCCCCCCCCCTCTCCCCCCCCCCAAGGAAATGTTTCACAGAAAGTGTTTTTCAATGAAGAGCTGGGGAGGGGGATTATTATAAAACATTTCAATTGAAAAGCTTATCCCAAATTTCATTTTTTATTTATTTCATGCTTTTCCCATCTGACCTTATTCTAAAGACTTTCAGCTTTCAAAATGAACTGGATGATCATTTCAGTAATTTTGAATACTTTTTTTTTAATCATTTATCTTTTTCTTGTTTTGAAAAAAGATATTTCAAAAAATAACTCCTTTGTCAGTTTAATCAAATGGAGGGAAGAGGTTTGTATTTATTTTGAAAACCTAAAACAATAAAAACATTTCTATTAAAATTTCAGTGTAAATAAATATAAAGCAGAATAGAAATTACTCCGGTTTTTCAGTTTCTTGACCTGCTTTAATCAGGAGTCATTCCACAGAGATTTGCAGATGTTTTACAGGATTTGTCTAAAGAGCCTGTCTTAGAAAGGAAATTATCCTATATAAGACTTGTTTGAATCTGTTTGTTAGGCATTTCTTTGAATGCAATATATGATGTCATCAGTTGAGGTGTTGTGAATGTCTGTTGTGATTTTCTGAGTTCCGATTGGTATGTCATTTGCTCAGGGTTGGATAAGGTGCTGGACTTGGACCTGGGAAGCCAGGGTTCAAATCCTGCCCTCACCGTGAACTTGCTGGATGGCCTTGGGCAAGTCCCAACCTCTCAGCCTCAGTTCCTCATCTGTAAAAGAAAAATAAATAAATTGGGAATGTGTGTGTGTCTGTCCCTATGTTCCCCTTATCATTGTCCATCTTAGATCGTAATCCTACTGGGCAGGGACCTGTCTTGGAAAATCTGTGACTGTAAAGTGCTGCATACGCCTAGTAAGCACTATAGAAATAAACAGCTGTAAATGAGCCATCTGTTTAGAGTATTTGCCTTCTGGGGACAGGACAGTGTTGCCGTCGTGGTGAGGGGCAGCAGCATTGGCACGCCCCAATTTCTCCTGATGTGCTTCCCACAATCACTGCCCTCACCTCCCAGTCTCAGGTTGATGCTGTTAGAGAAGACTCTAGCTCCACCTTGTTTCAGGGCCGTAGCCCTACAATTCCTGCCCAGTGTGGGACGCTGTGGAGGGAGGCATGCTGCTGTTTTGCTGCATCTATCAGGTGCAGGTGTTGTATGTAGGGTCGGCCAATGGGAGCCTCGGGTAACTTGGCCCTGGTGTGTAGCTACAGCCTGAGCCACGCTTGCAGCGCTGACTGGCCCCCGGGGATGCTGTAGCCCAGCAGGAGCAGACTGTCCCAAGCTAGTGGCATCCCCTGAGAAGGAGTTGCAGTGTGCTTAGCTGCAGGACAAGCCCCAAGTAATGTCCCTTGATGGATAGCAGAGTAATATGGGTGGTGATAGACCTTCCTTTAGCCTAAATCTTAATTTCTCCCCTACTTGTACTGATGCAGGCAGCCTTTGTCTAATAAATATTATAATTCTGTTTACATTTTCTCTTATACTGACTCCCTAAGAGGGGCTGCGCCGAGCTGTGTTTGAGCTTAGCTGCAAAGTCTCCTGCAACAGAAGACTTACTATATGCAAAAGATGTGATTCTATTGGGACATTTTCAGAGAAACAGAACGACAACGCTAAGTAAAAGAAAGTTGCAATGAAATATCTTCCCAAAATCATAATGAGAAACTCAATCAATACAGTCTCATGTTTGTTTAGAAAGAGGAAAAGGAAAGATGTAATTCAGCACAGAAGAGGCTTTGAATTCTAATGACACCAGATTTGGACCTGCAAGGTCCCCAGCCCTCACCTTGCCCATCCCCTCTGTTCAAATTCTGCTGCCAAGGTCATCCACCTTGCCCATCGCTTTTGTTGTGTTCAACCCCACTCTGCTCCCTCCACTGGCTCCTTATCCCATTTACATTCAGCACAAGCTCCTTGTCTTTACCTTCAGTGTTCATCATGGCCTTGCTGCTCCTACCTTTCTGCATTTGTTTCCTGCTAGATTTCCACCTGGGAGCTTTATTCCCTCTCTGCGGCTGCTACCACCCTTGCTCACCCCAGCTCCTCCTGCTAGTGCTTACTGAAAAGGCCTCATCCCTTCTCCCATGCTGCCCCCTATACCTGGAACTCCCATGCATTCATTTTACTCCCTCTCTCATTCAGGGTCTGCAACTTCTCAACTTTGTGACTGTATCCCTGTCTCTCCCTTGTCTCCCCTAGATTGTAAGCCCCTCAGGGCAGGGACCTTTTCCTAATTATTGGCTGTACAGTGCCAGGTACATTGCTAGTATTATATAAATAGTAATTTAGAGGCTATACATTTTTATTTTTCCTATGTCTGCTTGTGTAATGTGTTGCTTTGAAAGGTGGTTCAGTTTAATGGTTGTAGGACAAATTGGAACAGTCCTGGGTTGTATTCCAGTCCCCACCATGTTACCCCAAGTCACTTCACCTCTCTTATCTTCCGTTCCCTCTTTATAAAATGTGGGATACTCACCATTGCATTGTCAGTCACTTTGAGGACTTTTCCTGAAAAGCATTGCTGTTTGTTTGTTTTCCCCCCCTCCTAGATGACTTGGTAGCTCGTGTGAGGAATGGGAAGAGTCCAGAACAGATGCATGTGTTGTGTACCTGAGAGATGTCCCTGTATGTTAAAGGATAGCAATGATGTGAAGGAAGCAAAATGGAACTATATCTACAAGTCTTTTGTAGGGATTTTTTAAAAAGCCTCCTTAGATTCAAATCTCCACCCTTGTTTGCCATCCTTCAAACTGTCATATACTGGGGATTCTTCACTGTTGCTAGACTGAAGCGAGCCCTCTCTAAAGGATATGTATGAACAAATTCTCACTAAAACTGACAGAACTGAAGCCTCTAGGACTCTCCTGAATGAGGTGCCGGAAGCTATCCTGGAGAGAATCGAGAACCAGTACCAAAGAATGAAGGGAATAAACCTGTACAGGCAAGTAGAGAAGGAAAATACCCAGAAGGTTTCAAATGCTGCCTTTGAGGCTGCCTTCTGTTGCACCAAAGGACTGACATGTTGCTGGAAAAAATGAACAATGGGAAGATCCTTGTGATGCTAGAGTAACTGGGGGATCCAGTGTAGGTAGAGAAGCCACTGCTGAGCCAGTTATATTATTTACAGATCTTGTCTACTGAAACAACTGAGAATTAAAGTGAGAGTGCTACCTTAGCTAGAAAAATATTACCATATTTGATGGGAAAGTCTTACTCTGTGCAAAAATGCACAAGTCTTCATTGTCTCCCTCTGAGGAAGGCAAAAAGTTAGAATAAGCAATTTGCGAAGGCATACACTGAGGTCAGAGATGCAGGCCACAGAATGAAGCCTGCATCCTAGAAGATTATTCTTCTGAATGTATTGCGAGTCTTGTGAGCTTGAGTGACATGGCAACAATCTCAATTTTGATCTAAAATAAAGTGATTAGCTCTTCCAGCTGCATATAATACTTGAGTGTAACTGCAGCATACCCCAAAGGGTCAACCGTCCCTACCAGAATACAAGTAAAAAGAACCCTGAATTGATTGCTTTAAAATGTCATGATTTTTAACTTTTAAGGTTTGGCAGTATACTACATGTTTTGCCTAATATGTCTCATATCAATATTAGGCATTAAAATAAGAATCTACAGCCCACCCAGAAAGACCATGGATGGTATCTGAAAGGTAGTTAGCTGCCTGGAACAAGACGTTTTGTATTCTTTCTAGTCTTCCAAGGTTTTTATATACTGGTGGATTTGATTTTCCAATGAAAGCTTTGGTGAGTGTAAATCATTCCCAATCTCATCTGACACTGCTGTTTATACACTTTGAAAGTGCTGGTGAGTGCTGCCATTTTGTCGGACACACCGGAAACTGAAGCGAGACTCTCCAAAGAGCCAAAAGTATATGTCTCTTCAACTTGAGCACAAGAGTCAGGTTCTCCATGGCCAGGAGGGCTGTTGCAGACTCTCATGAGATCAGGCATAGATAGGACATGTAATGTAACTTACTGAATCAGAAGGTGCAAGACAGAAGTCAGGTCTATTATGCTTACTATTAGGGATGGGCGAACGTGGTTCGGAAGTTTGGAGTTCAGCCCAAACTCGGCCTGTTCGGACGACCGAACGTGAACACTAACCCGAACACAAACATACCGAACAGAACAGAACGGCGAAATGGCTGAACAGTTCGGTCAGTTCGGATCACATTCAGGTGAGTTCGGGTGGCAAAAAAAGGTTCACTGGAAGGTCAAACATGACAGGGAGGTGTCAGTCACTGAGGAGCAGACTTCCAGGCACCAGGGGTGGAGAGGCTTGCAAGAAA
>QEPC01002018.1:3084191-3127767 GCA_003113815.1 Sphenodon punctatus
GATTTAGTTTTAGTGTTTGTAGGAGTAGGCCTGTGTACTTATTAGATAATCCATTTAGTTCATAGCATTTAGAATAGTTAATAGCAGTTAGATTTAGTGTAGATAGATATATATAATATTAGATTTAAAAAATACATTAAAAAACCCCATATAAAAACAAAAAAACCAAATAAAAAACAAAAGAAAACCATATAAAACCCAATAAAAAAACCAAAAAACCATATAAAAACAAAAAAACCACCCATAACATTTCCCGAATGGCCGAACCGAACCGAATGGCCGAACCCGAACCTGGGGAACTGACCGAACCGAACGCAGCCGAACTGAACGGACGAACCAAACGCAGCTGAACCAAACAGCCAAACCCGAACCGTGATCTGTTCGCCCATCCCTACTCACTATTCTGATAAATCTCTGAAAGGTTGCTTTAGCTGGCAATCTAAAACCACCTACTTCAGAGCTGTCCCCATGACTTCAGTGAACTACTTGTCCAAAATTAGCTGTTTAGGGACTGCAGCCATAGGTTTTTATACAAGAAGGAATTTTCTGAGATAACCATGTTTTTAAGTCATGGTATGACACTGCTGCATGTTTTTGCAATGCCAAAGTTATTTGCACTTGATAACTGAAAGCTAAAATGTATAACTGTATATAGTATATTTGTGTACATATGTGAATATATGTCTGTGTGTGAATGTAAAATAGACATACACACAAAACTATACAGATCAGACTTGATTGAGAAATATTAACTAAAATAACAGTTGATTTGTAGTTGTAATTAGTGATAAATCTGATATTTTGTTTTTTTGATTATTTGCATATTCTCATGAACAGATATACAAATTTATCTTCATTGAACAATTTACATCTTTGTTTATTTCACTTTGATATTTGGGTCACTTTGTCGCCCTGTCTTTAGATTGTAAGCTCTCAGGCAGGGACCGTGTCTATCTTATCCTCTGTAAAGCGCCAGGTACATCGCTGGCACTATATAAATGCTTATAATAATAATAATAATAATAATTAATAACACCCTCGTCCCCAAATAGTACTGCCAAATGGATTACTGAATCACCAAAGTGGCCAAAATGCCAAACACACAAATACTGAAATGAAGATTTGAAAACACAAATATGAACACAAATACTGCTTTAGATTCATTTTGCGAAAACAGATTTGATTGTATTCAGATATTTTGTTTCAGCTGTAGTTGTGACCCTTACCCCTTTTGATATTCATGAGAGCACAGCTTTGGGCTGCCTTAAAAGCCTCCAAGTATCTACTCACATGTCAATAGTTTTTCTGTTGCTAAGAGGAAGGATTTTGATGTGAGATGAGGAATAGGGATCCTCTAGTCAACAGAAGGCTCCTTGTATAAGGGTCAAGAGGGAATGGAACTAAGAGAGAGAAAAGATTCATCTGATTATTCCTAACGCTGTTTTTGATTCACTTAATACCTTTTGCTTAATGATGATATTTAGGGCTAAATCAGGGAATATTCAAGAGTTTTTTTTGTGATGGTGACATCCTGTGTAGGAACCTCTTGAGTTGTGGTTTGAAAACAGAAAGATGAAAAGCACAGCCTTGGAGAAATTTCCTCTGGATTTGAGCTTGTTGGTGTATTGTTTACTCAAATGATTTATGGACTGAAGATTAGGGAAGTCATAGCAACACAGAAATTGCCAAGTGAAAATAAAACCAACTCTGTGTACTCATATTGAACATAATCAAGGAGGCAGCTGACAGACTTTTTTTCTTTCTTTCTGCAGAGACTTCATACAATACAAAGCAGATCTTTGCCTTTTGAAACTCTTTGAACAGTGTTTGGCATTCCAATAACTGATTTTGCCAGACACGATTCAGTAGTTGTGCTCTCTTGCACACTGTGGAATATCACTCCTAATTTTTTTCTTTTGAAGCTGCTGTGTAAGACAAGGAGAAATTCAACCTTCAGGGTCATTAAAGGTGTTGAACAGGGACTTGAGGAATCTTCACGTGGAGGAATCTCTTAATCTCAAGGCTTCAGGTCCCCACCTGTAAAGTGGGGGAAATGATCCTTCTTTTCTGACACCTTTTTGCCTTGTTTATTTAGCCTGTACATTTTTCAGATCATCTGCATGTATGTAAAGCACCTAACACCTCCCAATTTTTGTTGATGATTTTAGAGGCCAATTTATTTAAATTATTATTAATTATAACAATTATTAGTAACAATAATACCAGGATGATCAATGTGCTTATTTGTGAGTAAGCCCCACTGATGCATTTAGGATTGCAGCCAATGTCTACAGCACCTTGGCGTACAGGAAGATGGTCTATACATCAATGATATCCAAATGACGTGTAGGAAGCTGCAAGTTGCAATTTGAGGCCATCATGCATCTTGCAATTTGAGGCTATCATGGTGGGTACAGCCAGGACCGATCCCCATGCGCCCTGGGGTGGACAATGCAGCCACCACACTTCGGGCCCATTAAGGAGAGCAGGGGATATGGTCTGCGCCCAATGGGGAAACTGGGTGGGCAGGCCACTGTCAGACATTCTGCCACACCTTGGGGCAGGCCAGAGCCCCAGCCACATGGGTGGGACAGGCCCTGACACACACACATCATCCTGCCCCCAGCCATGACATGGAGGCATGGGAATGATGACTGTGTCTGCTGCTCACTTGTGCCAACAGGCCTTGCCATGGGGTGGGGCAGCACAGGGCCTGGGCCCACAGGTGGCGCCTCGGTAACCCGAGCTGGGCAGCCTTACCCCACTTTAGGTAAGGTTACTACATGCTGCATCCCTGGCCTTTTTCAAAGGAGGCCGGGCATAGCAGCCAGCTGTCTGCCCTGCTGCAGGGCCCGGTGAACATCTGGAAGCCATTGGGCATAGGAGCCACTGCATCGCATGGCAATGATGCCCAAAATGGGGTAAGGCTGCCTAACGTGGGGTACAATATCATGTGGCTGTACCTGGTGTCTCTTATCTGCTCATGGCATAGGTACACTGGCACAATGTTGTGCTATGTGTAGCTTACTACCACCTGTCAGGGACCCATGTTTACTGTGTTTTTCCCATTGACAGAAATGGGGGAAATGCAGTGAACATGAGTCCCTGTCCATAGTACAGTTATGGTACTAACACAACCTCTGTCTTGCCATATTTTAATTTAATTTTTATTTAATCACATTTCTATGCTGCCCTTCCCACAGAGGCTTAGGGTAGCTTACAAACATAAAAACAGAAATAAAAAGCCATTAAAATCAATTTTAAAATCCCATTAACACCCCCACCACAATAAGAGGTGGCAACACTAACCAGGAGCTTTTGAAGCTAAGGTGGAAAATCTCAAGTGTAAGGTGATGGGGATTATGAGTTTCACAAGTCTGCTTTCAGCAACAAAGCCAGACATTTCCTTTCTTGACCAAGAATACAAGTGATTGTGTTCTTACAATTTACATGCCAGGCAGATATTAGCATATGTCAGAAGGAAGAGGAGAGACAAAAGTGTGAAGAGGACCTCCTGTCTGAGCTTTGAAAAATGTATCGGGGTTAGAAGGCGAAGTTGCTATGTTCTAGGAGGCCTATCAAGTTTGCTTCTACAGGACTTAGAATCAAGCATGGTCTGCAAGGGGAAAGTCAGATCCTTTACATGCAGAATGCACAAGCTAATCCTGTTTAGATCTCTCTGTGGGCTGAGTGTTCATAAAGCAGTGTTGTCTTGACAAATATTGCCACCATTTGAAATGCAGTCAAGACCATTTCCTCTGCTTGATGTGGGCTGGACAGGATGGGCCTAGCCAGGCTTTGATTCGTCCTGATGGGCAAGGTGGCTTTAAGAAGGCCCCTTGGGTACAGATGACAGGAGTGTGGTAAGGGACACCAGTTATACCAATTGGACTCAGCTTTAAGTCTGGTATCGGGAAGCCAAGGAGATGCAATTATTGTTTTATGTTGGTGTGGCCAAAAGCGGCCTGTGGTGGATGTACAAGATTGTGTCACCTGAAATAAAACAAAATAATAATTGGCTGCTGGATTTCCATGCATGGAGCGACTGTTAATGTCCTTCTCATATATAAATGTTACAGGACTGGAGCTGCTTAAAGCTCTGGGGTAATGTATAGAAACCGAGTGATGTGTAGAAGAGGAAGTGGAAGAAGAATTGCAAACTTCATCTAGTTGGGCTGCTGGAGTGCAGCAGGTTCTGAGATCAGGAGAGACATGTGTCAGGATAGGGAAGAAGAGCAATTCATTGAAGCAGCAATTCAGGTGCAGGAAGATCAGTCTAAGGACTAAATTGAAAATGTACAACATCAATATCTTGTCGACATTTCTGTATAGAGCAGAGTAAAGGCAGCTCATCTGAAAAGAAGAAAGGAAATCCAATAGTTTTTGACAAGTTGGTGGCTATGAAGAATTCTTGGAGTCTGCCAAAATAGTATGTGACTTTTGGGAGCAGACATATCTTCAAAGTCAAAGATTCAATTGACAAGTGGCTCAGCGGTAACCAAAAGCAAAACATAAAGCACCGAAGGAGTTGCAGGCAGCTGATAACATGGTTGGAGGGTCATCTATCAAGGATGCTGAACTGTTGATAGGAATTGGAGGGAAGCGCAGAGACAGGTCTGTGTGAAGTTGGGCCACGTCATATATTGTAAAGTGCGAGGAAATCAAAGGTGACGAAACAGCAATCAGAACAGCTTGCCTTTGCTTTGTAAATCTCCATATGGGCTAGCAGTTTTTCTGAGGTGAGGCACTTGTGATGGTGGATTATCCAAGATCTAATCATTCCGTGTTATCTATAAGGCAGTCATTTGTTCCATTAGATGCAACACTTCTGGCCCTGCCAGATTATTTGTTGTTGAAATTGACTTATATAAAATGGCATTGGTGCTTCTTTTCCGTGATGCAGGGACAGACACAAAAGTTGGGTTGCAACTTTGACTGCATTCCCATTTGCAGCGGTGGTGGCGGCAGAGGGAGGGGCGAGCGAAGACGCCGCAGCGCAGGGGAGCCAGCTGACAGGGAAAGAGCCGGTGTGCATGGGGATCTGCTGCGGCTTCTCTTGCGCATGTCAGGGCAGGATTTTGCGCCTCAATCAGTGGGGAGGGGTACAGGGAGTAACAAACACCACTTGTTACCCTCTAGGTCCAGTGCTTTATCCAGTTCCATGCAGGCTCCCTCCTGTAAACATTCAATCTTGAACCCTTGCCCTCAGAGGTTCTTGAGAAGCAGCCAGCCCTCTTGCACGCCTACGCAGCCTGCCTCTAGCCTAGCCATTCCCCCTGTCGTGCGTCTCCTTTTTGTCTTCAACCCCTGCCACACCTCCCAGCTTGGCTGACTGTCAGCCAGCCAGCATATAAGGCTTGTTGCGAGCACCAGGCAGCTGGGCAGAGCAACTCTCTCTTTCCCATGCCATCCTCTTCCTGGCTTTTCTCTGTGCTCAATCCTTGTCCTTGCTCTTGCTCCCAAGTCCTTGCTCTAGAGCCTTCTCTCAGTCTTCCCCTCCTGTCCTCACCCCCTTCACCCTAAATCCCACGTCCCAGCACTGCTCCTCACCCCCTTCACTCTTACCCCTGTGCATCCTGTTATATCCTCCTTAAAGCTCCCTGGGACCCCTGTGTTGGTGTCCTGAGAAAGAAGTGACAGTTCTGACAGTGGCTAGGGACTACTGACATTATGCATAATAATGCTGCTCGCGTCAACCCCATAGGGCTCGAGGTCAAGCCATGAGTCACATATTCCCTAAGTGGCAAACCCCTTCCCTCATCTCACAGGGAGGTGCCTCCCCTTTCCTTATTTTCTGTTCCTGTTATCCGCCAGTTAAGCTTTCCCAATGCACTGGACTGCTGCATTGTGACAATCGACAATAACAACTAACTGCCTGTGTCTGAAACGCGCTCATTGAAAGGTTAGGGCGTTACAGGGAAGGGGGAGAAATTTCTTCCTGGCTCTGAAAGCCACCAGGAAATCAGCATCACTTGTAGTGCCACTCCATGAGGGTGGGGGGGCTTGTGTGTTGCCTGATCAGGTCTCCATTTCTGTGCCTGCCCCTTCCCTTCTTTCTTTTTAAATGGGCAGGGTGGAGCTGAACATCACAGCTCAATCCCACCCAAGCTCTCTGGATTGGACAATGGCCCAATCATTCAAACTTCTTCCCCCTCAAGCCCAGCCTTAACCCTTGCCAGCCCAGCCTTAACCCTTGCCCTCCCAACCTGCTGCCTACCCCTTTTCTAACCCTGCAGGCCATAAACCCCTGCTGCCTCTTCCCTTTAGAAGCGAGCAGGGAGGGACAAGGACCATCTCTGCCCAAGAGGTGGGGGATGAATATTACTGTCAATGCGCCATTTAGGTTACTGGGAGTTCATATACAATCATATATCATTTCCACGCATCCTACTGTGACTGCTTGGGTCTAACTGCCTCTCTCTAGATGGAGTTCTGCAAGGATGACTTGTGCATGAAACTGCCTTTATCCAGGCCTTATTCCCAAAGAAAGGACTGACATTTCTTTTTTCACTCATTGCTGATTCAGTAGAATACAGCTAAATTCCTGGAAAGACTCCAAATCTGCGTATACCTCCTGCCCATTAAAAACGAATACAGTAATAACAGAACAGAGAGCGCTCTTGATAAAAACAGCTTTCCCCACAATTAAAGATCCCAACTCACACCTAAAATAAACACTGACTACAGGCTGAATTCACTTTAACATCTTCTGATGGCATGTAAGAGGAATGCCACCGATTTGTTTTAAAATAAAAGGAATGGGAGCAGATTTTCATGCACCAAATAAAGATCTCAGCTTCACAATCTTGGCTTCCTTGGCACACAGCACTAGTTTAGTTCCTAATTTCCTCTCTAGTGACTTAATGGTACTGTATTGCTTAATTATAGCAGTTGCATCCTCCATCCTCTTAGAAATATCACTGGGACCCAAACATCTGCAAGATTTAGAAAGAGGAAGATGCCACAGAAAATACTGATTTTTGTGTTTTGTTTTATTAGTCTGTCATGGATCATATATCTACTAGACTGATGAAGCAATACAGCAATTACATATATACTAGTGATAATCCTATGTAAAGTACAGTATAAGTTCAGTATAAACAACCCTCACAGGACTGGAGGGAAAGTTCATTATATCAGAGTGTTTGCTATCAAGGGGTTTGGCAATACGTAATTGATAGAAATGGTTCTGGACATTGGGATGGTTATAAAAGAGATGGGGAATTCAGAATAAGCAAGGTTTGTTGTAACAAGGCTTAACTCTAGCCAGCTATACAAAAGTCCCTTCTTTTCTTTCATTAGAACAGATTGCTGCTTAGCAGACATTCCTGGGTCTGAAAAACAAATAGGAAAACATATTAACAAAACACCCTGCTCCCTCCCTCCAAACCGTCAAATTCCTCCTAAAGCCTGCCTCTTCCATCTGTCTTTCCCTAGCTCCTCGTCCCCACAGACTGGGCTTCCGTCACTATCATTGGAGCTCCCCTTCTCCCCTGTAAGTAGGTTAAACACGTGCAGTGGCTTCTTACCTTCGTGAATGTTGTATCCCTATCACCCCTATGTTCCACTCTCCCTTGGCTCTCCTAGATTAGAAGCTCCTTGGAGTAGACCGAGAACTATTTTTAATTTTCCTGTTGCTTCTCCCTCCATAACATTGCTAAGATTCACCCTTTTCTCTCTGTTTCCTCTGCCAAAACGCCCTAGTCATCTCTTGCCTCAATTACTGTAACCTCCTCACTGGCTTCCCCTGCTCTCCCCTTTCTCCCCTTATCTCCGTCCAAAACTCTGCTGCCAGGGTCATCCATCTCGCCCATTGCTTTGACCATGTGCAGCCCCTCCTCTCCTCTCTTCACTGGCTCCCCCTTCCTGAACGAATCCTGCCCACATCCGCCTCGCCCCCTCCCTTCATACCTTCANCCGTCCAAAACTCTGCTGCCAGGGTCATCCATCTCGCCCATTGCTTTGACCATGTGCAGCCCCTCCTCTCCTCTCTTCACTGGCTCCCCCTTCCTGAACGAATCATGCACAAGCTCCCAGTCTTCACCTATAAAGCTCTTCATACCTTGTTCCCCCCAACCTCTCTGTGCTAATTTCCCTCTGTACTCCAGTCCGCAAACTCCGCTCCTCCTCTGTCCCCTGCTTCCCTAGCTGCCTTTGTCCCTTCTCCCCAGCTGCCCCCACGTCTGGATCTCCCTCCCTGCCCACATCCGCCTCGCCCCCTCCCTTCATACCTTCAAATCCCTCTTCTTCTGCTCTGCCCTCCCCGACTCCTCGCTCCCCTCTCCTGACTCTCCATCCAGTACAATCTGTTACCTGAGGTCTGTGTACTCATATCCTCACCACACAGACCAGCCAGCCATCATTTTCGTGCATGTGGGATCTCGCATCTTCATGAACGTTTCACTCCTTGTCTCTTCCTCTGTTCCCCTTCCCCCTCCTGTCTCTCAGACTGTAAGCCCTAGGGCAAGGACCATGTCTATTCCATTACTTTGTAAAGTGCCAGGTACATTGCTGGCGCTATATAAATGCTTACTACTAATAATAATAATTATTAATAATAAAAAACAACAAAGCACATAGTATGAACTGGAACGTTACATAACAATGAGGAACCATGTTCATCTGCTTCTTCATTACACTGATTAAGGCAATAACCTGGGTAGAGGGGTGCTGTTAAGGAAAAGAAGAGACCCAGCTGTAGTGCAGCAACTTCCTACACTTTTAAACTGCATTTATTTGTTTGTTTGTTTATTTTATTTAACATCATTTATATCCCGTCCCTCCTGCTGAAGCAGCTTGGGGCAGCTAACAATCCTCGATTAAAAGAAACCAAAATGGAAATAAGAATATAAAATGCAACAATAAAATGTTGAGATTTAAACATAATCCTGTGACCCCAGACAGTAGCAAATACATGCAAAGTGTATCAGATATCAGGATCCACAGATAATGTGACCCATGCTGGGGTGCGACCCACAGTTTAGGAAGCTCTCGCGGTGGTGTGGTGGCTTTATTGTGAAAGCCTCCTCCTGTGCTGAAGGGAGAGAGCACAGGCACCCCGCCCTTATGCCCTGGGCTGGGAGGAATAAGGAGTTCAAGGCCTAACACTGGGGCTGTGGACCAAAGTAGGGTCTGGTGCTGCTGCATAATATCAGGGATTTTACCTTTACTTTCCCACTTCCCTAATTTCTTTTTGGTCTTCAGACACCAGAGTGAACCCACCAATGAGTTTGGACTGTTGTAGACTGAAGGGAGAGAGCACCCTCTGGGATGCTTGCGAATTATGGCTGCCTGTTTTAATGGGCACGTTTTTGCTGCTTTCCCTTCCACCTCACTGGTAATACTCAATGAAACAGACTTTCCTATTGATGTTCACAATTAAGAGGCCCTACAGATTGAAACAGCTTTGGTAGTAAAGACTGATGGTGTCACTATTTCATATATTTCCAGGATTTTCATTTTGCTTTGAAATTTGTTGCCCAGTTGTATTTAATGATAAACCAGTATAAAATATTTAGTATATGGGCAACAAACTCAGTCTCAACCTCCCACCTGCACCTTTGCCCAATGTTATTGTGTGTGTGTGTGTGTGTGTCAGTGTCAGCCCTTGCTTCTCATGTGTGTAGCTCCAGGCAGGACCAGTACTACCACTGAGGTAGCACAGGCAGCCGTCAAGGGTGGCAACTTGATGGAGGTAGCAAAAACTCTAGTCACTAGCGGTAAGCTCACCCCTGCTGCTGGTAAGCTCTGGGGTGGAGGGGGTGGGAACTGGAGCTGTCTACAGCAGAGAAAATCTTTGCACTGCCCTGGCTCCAGGGAACCAGGCGCACACAAGGGTTGTCCTCAAGCAGTGGTTCCCCATCTTTTTGCCCATATGCCTTCATTTTGAGACTAAATATATAATCCTTGGACCACGCCAGGGCTTAATTTGTGGGTGGGCTTGCCAGGGTTCAGACATGGCAATTAAATTTCCAGGGCGGGGGGATGAGCACTGGGAAATGTCCCCAGTATAGTAGGAGGTGCACCTCAAAACATGAAAGGCCCTTATTGGCCATTTCAGGGTTGGAAATGAAAGCCAGAAAAAACCTGACTGGTCTATTTGGCTTTGATGAATGATCTTCCTATCCCACCCCTGCTGGTCATTCTATATCACTGAATCCTCTTTTATATCCATGGGCAGAGAGTCCAGTTAGTCTAGTGGTTGGGTTAGTAGCTGGAGCTCTAACAAGCTCTGGGGTGGGAGTGCGTGGCTTCTAGGCTCAGCGTGGGCCTTGAAAAATGATTTTATTTTTATTTTTTTTACGAATTACGCACTGGAGCGCAACCCACCCAACAACCACAAAGATAATGGAAAGCAGAACATATTGTAATCTATGGATGGGACTACAGTCCCATCCATAGATGCCATGCCCAACAGTTTGGAAACCTCTGCCTTACAAGATTCAGGCTACATAGCTCAGCAGCTTCGGAGTCTGGGGGTGATATTGGACACAGATCTCTGCCTGGAGCGACAGGTGGAGGTAGTGTCAAAGGCCGCTTTCCGCCAGTTATATCTGGTACAGAGGCTGCATCCATACGTCTCCGGCCCGGACCTGGCCTCCCTCATCCATGCCTTCATCACCTCGAGGCTGGACTACTGCAACGCGCTCTACGTGAGGCTTCCCTTGTTCCTGGTTCGGAGGCTGCAGCTTAATGCAGAATGCGGCGGCCTGGCTCCTGTCGGGGACAGGGTGGCGTGAGCACATAACACCTGTGCTCTGGACTCTGCACTGGTTGCCAATAGCGTGCCGAGCCAGGTTCAAGGTTTTGGTGTTGATCTATAAGGCCCTTCACGGTCTGGGCCCCTCGTACCTCAGGGACCGCCTCGCCCTCCATGTAGCAGAGCGGCTCCTTCGGTCTGCCGGGGGTGCCTTCTTGGAGGTCCCTCGTGTTAAGCAGGGGGCCACAATGAAGAGGGCATTCTCGGTGGCCGGGCTGCGCCTTTGGAATTCCCTCCCAGAGGAAGCTCGCCTGGCCCCAAGCCTTTTAACATTCTGGCGAATTTGCAAGACCTAGCTGTTCACCCAGGCCTTTGGGGAGGGGGGTTTAGGGTTTTTTATCTCCCTCCACCCTTATTTATTGTATCAATTTGTTTTAGCTTTACCTTAGCCGTGTTTTAATGTTATGAGCGTTTTAAAATATTTTTATGATTTTGGAATTGTTAGCCGCCTCGAGCTGTTTTCAGGAGGGGTGGGATATAAATTGATTAAATAAATAAATACATTATGGACATATTCAAACACCGCTACACTCTAAACAACAAAACACAAGTGACTCATAGAAGCTTGACATGGAAAACATCCTTTAGGTCAGTCTAGTCCACACCCTGCTGTGTTGGATTGTTCCCTGTTTACTAGCATTTTGTCAATACTAATGGCAAGTGTCCCAAGCAACTTCTCCCATTTTCCTTTGAGAGTCTATTTCACAGCTTATTAGTTCTCAGTGCTGGAAAGGTTTTCCTGATGTTTCTTCTGAAACTTTCCTGCCACTCCTGCTATTTTTGCTACCTTTATTCATTCTCCCTCTTCTTATTCCTTAACATCACAATTGCCTATTCTTGGTACTGAAGAGAAATGTTGTTCAACCATAGTTTGACTGTGGTCTGCAGTACTTTAATTTAGAAGCAACAAACCAAACTCTGCTCTTATTTATGCTGCTGTCAATCTAGCATACACCCACAGAAATAAATAGGTTTACTTTGTATAGTGATGTAAATGAATCTCAATTTGGTTCAGAGGACAGCTTTCTAGGAGAGTAAGAGATAGTAATATGAGAGAGCTGATTAAGGGGGTTAGGTTTGCCTGTTCTTGTAATAGTTTTAATTTGAAAATATCATGAGTAGGAAGAAAGTTTGGAAGGCTTTAATGTAGTTTCTGTTGCTATAGAAACTATTTCCTGGGCATCTGTAGGCTCAGTACATTTGTCTTACTTTGTCTCTGGCTATCAGAAAGGGGAGCCATGGGGGTGTGAAATGAGGGTGATGCAGAAAACTCAAAGGTATTATAAAACAATAACTTTCCACATAAAGCTCTCAAGAACAGGTGTTTAAAAAGAGACCGTAGCAAGTGGAATATTTGTCCATTGTTCCAGAAGGGAATAAGTCAGATTTTAAGATGGAAAGAACAAAATTTGGTCTTGATAGAACTCCATTGACTTCAACGGATAGACAAAACTTTTGCTTCGTGGCTAGTGAATTTAGGCGTGGAACACACTTTGCCCTGTCTGTGTCTGAGACATTAGTAAAAGACGCATCATTTCCTGAATGCTGTTGCAAAAACATAAGCATCAGAAACCCCTATATTTTGAGACTGCTAAAGAACTGTGTTTTACCCAAATTTCTTCTCCCATTTTTTGGATAATATAGTTTAATTGTGAAGTTTTAGAACAAAGAAAACCAAGTATGTTGGTACAAGAAAAAGAAGCCATTTGAGATCATCATTCAACCCTAACTTCTCTCTTTGTTCAGAAAGTTAGTAAAATGTTAAAAATCTGCTGAGTTCTGATTTCCTTCCCTGGAGAGCTCCTCTAAGGGCGCTTTTAGACGAGACACTTTTAATGTGGTTTTGTAAATGCGCATTTAAATAATGCGCATTTTTTAAAACCAGTTTTGCGCATCTTTGATGATCTGGGGGGTGCCAAAACTGGTTTTAAAAAATGCGCATTATTTAAAAAACACGTTCAAAACGGTTTCGGCTTTTACACGATCATGGCAAATGCGCATTTAAAACGGTTTAGGTGTTTAAACAAGCATGAAAACAGGCGCATTTTTTACCAACCATGCACAAATTTGTCTCGTCTAAAAGCGCCCTAAGTATAGTGCTTAAGGAGTCTTGTTTCGAAGGGTGGCTTCCTTAGTATTTCTAAATCAAGGGTTTGCAAGTGCAGCTGGGTCAATGGGAGGTCGGTCAATGGGAGGTCAAAGTGATCTTTCCCATTGAGAAAAATCCCCCACTAATAGCCAGCTCTCAGTAATGGAGTCTTTTGTGGAGGAGAGATTCCATCTGAAATGGAGATTCAGAGATCTCTTGTTGATTGTTAAAATGATTTGTGTGCATGAAGCTGTCCAGATCAGGGATGGGGAACATCTGGCCTGTGGCTGGGTTTTTTTTTTTTTCCCCTTTCCACTTCTTGGATGTGAGCCATAGATCCAGTACCTACCCCTCAAGCACTGAAAGAGTATGTTCAGGTGAAGGGAGTGGAGATGAGGGCATGCACTCAAGAACAGGGGATGGCCTATAAATTCACGATTGAGACCTTTCCCTTCATTCCTCCATCTTGAACACAGACCTTGAGCGTACGCTGCTCTCAACTCCCATGCTGCCTGAGGAGCTTGTACTAATTTTCAAAGTGACAGGGAGAGGAAATTTTCCCCAACTCTGGCCTAGACATTCATATAAAAGCGCTCTCCCGAAGAACAAAATGGGGTTTTTTCTCTGTGTTTCAAATGCAAAAAGAAATTATAATAAATAAAGATTATATTATCAAAAAAACCTAACGCTTTAAGAGAGGAGTTTACAAGAGAGGTTCTTACAAATTCAAACCTGCTTTTAAATGCATGGAAATTGTAAGTTGAGGCTCCTGCCTTAACTTGAGTACCATGTAAGCAGTAACCATGTTGTACAGTCGCATGTATTTTGCTTGCTTACAACTTAGGCTCCACGCACCCACACTGTGCATTTGGTTGTTCAGCTCCAATCCCCTACCTCTACAGCTTGTCCCCCACCAACTGTGGGAGACACACATTGCTGTATTTACAAGCTTCTTGGCCGGATCCTCTGGATAGTTTCATTGTTGCTTCCTGCCTGATTGGTTGCACCTTCGCCCGGGACTGTCACCAGAAAGAGGTGGGTATCATTCCCCCGTTCCCCCCTTCCACTGTAACTGCTCCTGGTCCCACCATGGAAGCTGCAACTGTCAGCAGACATCCCTCCATGCCTGCCCTGGAGGAAGCATGGGTCAAGGTGGACACAGAGATCAATTATGCTCACTGTGTACCCCTTGAAATCAAGAGCCAGCCCTTGTTCGAGGAGACACCTGAGGTTCTGGTCAAGGACTTGGAGGACCCAGATGCCACCTTTGTAGAGGAGGCAGTGGAAGCAGGGGAGAACAGTAAGTTAATGAACCTGTTACATTTACACAGCTGCATAATAAAGGATTATGTTTATTGTTATCTAATTATGATTTTTTATTGTTTACTGTATTGACAGGTGGCCATGAGAATGCGGAGGAGCAGCGGGAAAATCACTGGGGGGAAACTCCACAGGATGGAAACAGTAGGTGCGGGAAGTGGGTGGGAAGGCACCATGGCAGGCTGGCAGGGTGGGGTGGAAGCCAAAATGGCAGCTGGGGGAGGGGGAGATGGCATGAATGGCAGTGGCTGATTTTATTTATTTATTTATTTATTTCTAGATTTATACCCCGCCCCTCCTGAGAACAGCTTGGGGCGGCTTCCAACAACAACAACAACAAAATATAAAATACATATAAAAACATTTTAAAACACATCAAAAATACATAAAGTATTAAAACAGGGCCCGGGAAACATTTAAAACCATAAAATAGGGTAGGGGAGATAAAACCCCATTAACCCACCCTCCCAGCCTCCTCAAAGGCCTGGGTGAACAGCCAGGTTTTACATCTTCGCCAGAATATCAAAAGGCTTGGGGCCAGGTGAGCTTACTCCGGAAGGGAGTTCCAAAGGCACGACCCAGCTACCGAGAATGCCCTCTCCATTGTGGCCCCCCGCTTAACACGGGGGACCTCCAAGAAGGCACCCCCGGCAGACCAAAGGAGCCACTCTGGGGCACGGAGGGCAAGGTGGTCCCTGAGGAACGAGGGGCCCAGACCGTGAAGGGCCTTATAGGTCAAAGTCAAAACCTTGAACCTGGCTCGGCATGCTATCGGCAACCAGTGCAGAGTCCGGAGCACAGGTGTTATGTGCTCCCAACAGCCCATCCCCAAAAGGAAGCGGGCCGCCGCATTCTGCACTAGCTGCAGCCTCTGAACCAGGCACAAGGGAAGCCCCACGTAGAGCGCGTTGCAGTAGTCCAGTCTCGAGGTGACGAAGGCATGAATGAGGGAGGCCAGGTCTGGGCCGGAGACGAATGGACACAGCCTCCGTACCAGAGGCAGCTGGCGAAAAACAGCCTTTGCGACTGCCTCCACCTGCCGCTCCAGGCAGAGATCTGCGTCCAGTATCACCCCCAGACTCCAGACCTGCTGAGCTATAGGAGGGCGAGCCCCCCTAATCAGGGGGGCCCCTACCTCCCTCGCTCTCCCCACCAACATCACCTCCGTCTTATCGAGCTTGAGCGTCAGTCTGCTCTGCCACATCCATTCAGCCACGGCCTCCAAACACTGGGATAGCAACGAGACAGCAGGGTCTGGGTCCGTTGAAAAGGGGAGGTACAGCTGAGTATCATCAGCACCCTGAACCCTCTCACAACCTCCCCCAAGGGCTGCATATACATTAAACAATAACCGAGACAGAATAGAACCCTGCGGAACGCCGCATGGTAAAGCGCGGGGGCAAGATGTCTCATCCCCCAGCACCACCCGCTGGCTTCTCCCCGAGAGGAATGAGCGGAACCATTCAAGAACGGTCCCATCCAGACCCCCCAGGTCACGCAGCCGTCTCAACAGCAGCCCATGGTCCACGGTGTCAAAAGCAGCCGAGAGATCTAGCAGGATGAGAAATGTTGAACATCCTGCATCCATCTCCCAGCGGAGATCGTCGACCAAGGCCACCAAGGCCGTCTCGGTGCCATAGCCGGGGCGAAACCCAGATTGAAACGGGTCCAGGAAACCGATGCTGTCTAGATGCACCTGGAGCTGGATTGCCACCACCCGCTCAATAACCTTCCCTAAAAAGGGAAGGTTAGAACAGGTCGGTAACTGACGAGAGCATCCACGTCCAACGATGGCTTTTTCAGCAGGGGGCGCACCACAGCCTCCTTCTGTATGTTCTTCACTTCTCTACAGGGATTGCAGGAGGAGAACTGCGTGGCAGTGGGATCTCATCGCAGAAACCACCCCAGAAGCTGCATAGAGCAGGTACTTGTTGCTGCTTCCCTATGGGCAGGTGGAGTGCTAAAAATTGGGCAAGCAGGGGCCTGGAACACTGGGGCAGGAAGGTGGGTAGGGAAGTCTAAACTATTGGCTTTCCCTTTTGCCTTACTACAGGTCTGCTAGTGCAGTGCGCGCAGACAGAATCCCCCCACCAAAAGTGCCTAGTGGAACCAGGCCCTGAGGGTTTGCAACAGGCAGTGCAGGGTGGTTTTTGAACGGGGAGATCACACAGCGGGTGGACAAGCTCCGCAACACATGGCCAGGGAGCTTAGACATCTGATGCAGCAGAACACAAAGCCTTTGCTGTCAGGCCCACCTGGATCACTGGTCGGAGGACAGGCACTAGACCAGACTCTGGCAGCAGTTTGAACGATAGGACAGCATGATCAAGAAGGCAAGCAAGGAGATGAGTGAGATGTGGTTACAGACTCAAAGCAGCCTGTCTCAGTTCATCCACGTCCAGAGCTCTCTGCTTGAGCATGTTGCTGCTGTCACCGTGAGCATTGTTTTTCAGGGGCAGGCACCATTTCCTAACCCTCATCAGTCATTCACGTCCCCCTACGTGGAATGCACTCATTCTCCCTGGTTCCGTACTGCACTCCACCCTGCAGGGAAAGCATCCAAGCCCTTGCCACAATGCACTCACGCCAGGGAAAAATTCCTGGGCCAGGCAAGCCTCCCCCTTGCGATCATTCCTGCATGCCTCCCACGACACTCTTTCATAACCAGATCCACAGGAGGAGGATTGGGAAAAGGTCCCCCTGCCAGTCCCACCACCAAAGTGAGTGCACCCAGCTGCCCCCAAAAGGAGCAGGCATAAGAAGAAATAGTTTAAATTGTTTTACAAATAAAATTCTTTAATTTTTCATAATCTATGTGTAACTCCAGGAGAGGCTCTAATTTCATTACTTTGGGTTCACTTAGGGACTCCCATCAAAGATCTGGCTAGAGCTAAACATTCACATTCAAGTAAAATTTCAACAAATGAAAAGAGCAATTTATTTAACAGAATTACATGTTTACTGTTTTAAAGTAAGAGTTTAGTGATCACAAACCCACAAGTCTACCTCCATCCAATAATTGTAGTTCCTCCACAAAGGGGTGTAAAGAGGCCTGTGGTCTTGGCAGATGCAGCACTGTTGTTCACCAGTGAAAAGACCTGGATTTCTTATTCTTTACAACAAAACCCTGGTATAAGAACAAATTATACACAGAAAGTAACAGGGAGTGCATTTGCACCTCAAGACTTAGTTGAATCCACAGAATTTATACTTTCTCCTCCCTCTTTGGATTATAATTAGGGCTACAAATTTGTCATGGAAATTTTCTTAAAAAGTCATGAGTTGGTCATGGCAGGAATGAGAAAAAGTCGTGGAAAACTCATGGGTAATTATTTTTCTAAAACTTCAATATTGTATTTTGTAAACCCTCCCCCCCCCACCCCTAGATTGTAAACCCAGGGATTAAATTGTAACACACACCCCGCCCCCAGCACAGATTGTAACCCACCCAGCACAGAATAGAAGGAGGAAAACACCCCTCACCCCTTAGATTGTAAACCCACGGATTGTAAAGCCCTTTGAAAGCTCCAGGCTTAGGCCGCTTTTAGACGAGACAAATTTGTGCATGATTGGTGAAAAATGCATGTGTTTTAATGCTCGTTTAAACACCTAAACCTTTTTAAATGCACATTTACCATGATCGTGTAAAAGCCGAAACCGTTTTGAATGTGGTTTTTAGATAATGCGCATGTTTTAAAACTGTTTTTGGCATCCCCCGATCATCAAAGGGGCTCAAAACTGGTTTTAAAAAATGTGCATTGTTTAAAAACCACATTCAAAATGGTTTTGGCTTTTACACAATTATGGCAAATGCGCATTTAAAATGGTTTAGGTGTTTAAACGAGCATTAAAACACGCACTTTTTTCACGAATCATGCGCAAATTTGTCTCGTCTAAAAGCGGTCCCAGATTGTAAGCTCAAGCAGGGGATAAAGGCAGAGGAAATGCTGCCGTCTCCTCCTGGGCACCTCTTGAAGTTTGGGGGAAAACAGTAATGTTCTCTGCCTCTGATCCCGCCACCACGCCACGCCGCCACTTGACCATGCCCAAAGCGCCACCCTCCACAAGAAACAACACTGAGGAGGGGTTTGGAGCTCCAGGGAGAGGCCGTGGCTTTACCCGGTGGCATCCAGCATGCCGTTCTCACCGGCTTCTTGCCGTGCCGCCACGTCTCCACAGCCAGGGAGGGGTTTGGAGCTCCAGGGAGACACCGTAGATGATCGTGCTCTTCTCACCAGCTTCTTGCCGGCTCTGCTCTTCAGTTTGGGGAAAATCTCGAAACACTTGGGAAAATCACAGAAGTCATGGGGAGATCTCAGACGTCATGGAGGGAGGCAAAAGTCACTAAAAATGTGACTTCTGTCATGACTGTGACAAATTCTTAGCCCTAATTATAATTACTACAAAAATAAAAACATTTAAGGATACAATTAACACCTTTCCCATTATCACACACGTGGTATAGGTTACACAGGGGCCTGGCATTAGGAATACTGTCAGCAGCATCCAGCTCTTATTCAGTCACCTCAGTTTCTCAGTCCAAAATGACTTCTGAAACCCTGCATGGCTTTTGCCCCTTTCTTCTGTCCACGATGAAGCCCCACCTCATCCCGTCAATAGGAAAACTGAGCAAACTCACAGCCATGTCATGTGATTTGACTGGCTCATGAGTATAACTGCTCTTTTACAAAGCCTACCCAACCCCTCAATAGCTCTGCACACAACTTAAATTTTCTTAAAGTAGCAGGTAAGCTTAAATAAGCTATCCAGGTTTACATATGCTGGCGCCATTTTGCAAAAGGGCTGGGCATCCGCAGAATGGCCCCAGTGGTCATTTTGTGCATGTGCGCTGTAGAGCAGGGACCTCCACGGTATGCCGTGACTGGGAGAGCCTGCCGGGGGGACTCCTCCACACAGGAGCTCCACCCCCCGGGACCTTAAGTCATGATGCAGCCCACCAGACCTGCAATCAAGCTCACCCTGAGTTTGGTAAGTACTATACCAGGGCCCCGGGGAGTGGTGAGTGTGAAACCTGGGTTGTGGGGGTAACGGGGCGATTTAAAAAAAAATTAATTATGGATCTGAACCGTACCATACCCGTAATTCAACCTGGTGGGGGGCGGGAAACAACCATACCCGTAACAAAACCCATACCCGAAATGTGGTGCGGGTTGCCAAATGCCATCCCTAACATTCTCCCACCAGTCTGTGCTTTTCTCCTTCACTCAGACCAGCCTCTTGGTGGGTACAGTCCTGTGCATGGTGCTGATGACTGAAACTGCATCTCCTGAGAGGTACTTTTCTGCACACAGCAGCTGCCTTTGCATGGCTTTAATCTTCCCCAGCATGGTCTGTTGATGCCAGAGGTAGACAAGTGCATGGTGCCAAAACAGGAGCTGCCTCCATGGTGTAGTGTGCCCCACTATCCTGACCAGAGATTACGCAAGAGTCTCTCTGTACCTTCACATCACATCGTACCAATGACAGCAGATGGCTTGGATCTGTTGGATCACTTGCAGGTTCTCCTCAGCAGCAGAAAGGAAGACCCGGACCGTAATAACAAGCACAAGGAAGTTCCTGGCATGAGTCTTCATGACTTCAGTTCCAGTGTGTGTTAACTCTGCGGACCACACACCAAACGTTTTGAATAGCTTAAACATCAGGGCGGCTGCCTAGCTAGGATTGGCTGCATACCACATGTGAGCAGCTATTGGCCGTTATTGGTCATGTGTCCTTACAGGACTGGCTGCATGCTGAGGGTGAGCTGCTATTGGTTACAGCCTGACTACTGGTTGAAAAAGTTTTTGCAAAGTCTATGCTGGGTGTGTTTCTGTTTCTGCACCAACACTGCCAGTCCAGGTGGCTATTAAACTGCATAGATGTTTCTGTCACAAACACATCAGTGCACACACTAACTCATGTAAAAATGTTACCGATCTCAGCACCACGGAAGCATGGAGTTTTTTTAATGGGGATGGGGGGAACCACTGAATGTTAAGAAATGGACAGGGCGGGGGGATCTGCAAGTCAGTGAAGGTCACTGTGCTCATAATGTATGTGGAAGCAGAGTTTCCCATTGGTTAAAAGCTATTCATGTACTTTCTAATCCTTTGAAAGTAACAGTTTTTGCTTTCAACAAGCATGAGGGGTTATAACACCATAGGAGGCTATTGTTAGATCGGGAGAGCCAAATGGACTCACCTTTTGTCTGTGGGTGCTGTGGCCACCTTGGGTACAGGGCCAATGGATACCCTGGTCTTTGGTGACATTTTGGTGAGGTCTGATGTAAAGAGAAAACTTTCAGATCCATCCTCCAAGGCAGTCTATGTTATACAGTGGCACATGCGCACAATGGGGTTCTATGTATGCATTATGGTGTGCAGACACGTGCAACCCTGCTGCAGTTCCATGTTCAGCAGAATGGAAGAGTAGGAGCCCTGGAGGAGATGAGACAATGGGATGCAAATGAGATTGTGGTTTTTCTGGATGTTTGTGCACTGCCAGAAGTAGGGCAGTCACTAATGGAGGCTAGACCTTCCCTGTTGTTTTTTCTCATCACTCCCCTGATAGCGAGAGAATACATGTGGGACCACTTGGAGTGCCTCGATCGGATGGCAGAGATTAATTTCTTTGGCAAAGCAAGCAACTTGAGGTACAGTGAATGTGAACCGACTGAAAGAGAGCTTGTTGCCTTATGCAAGCTTTGGACACTTGGAGCAGTGCAGAGTACCCTCATGAGCAGGAATATTTTCCACCCCAACTGTATGGTAATGCAGAAGATAACAGAGAAGGGGGTACAAGTGGTACATGTTTGACTGGGAGTTTTATTGAAACAGAGGGATTTCCAACACTACAGGAGGCAAGAGCCCAATAAAACTATATGCTGCTACCTGCCAATATGTTGCTGTGAGCCGTGGGTGCGGGAAACAGGTGGTGACAACATGGAAAGACTGATTGCTTTCCATTTCAATTTTTATTTTCGATTTCAATTTTGACTATAAGTGTATAATACAGTATGCAATTTGCTCAATAAACTCAGGATTCTGTGCATAGCAAAAGGTTGTTTCCAGCTACCAAGTACTCTCGGGTATTAACCTCTGTGGTAGGGTGGGAATAGCAGACACTGGACTGCCTCCTGGAAACATAGCCCAGAAGAAACAAACAGTGAGTGCGGCTTCTTCTTCCCATGGTTCTTTGCAGCTGTGAGTCGTCATGGGGGTGGGGTGGGTAGAGCATGATGGGGAAGAACACCTGCTCATGGATTAGGCTTGATGCTAAACCTGTGAGTTGGGGCTGAGAGGGGGCTGCCTGAACGCACAAGAAATACCTGCAGGGGGGCCAAACATGGACCAAACCCAGACTCAAGTTGGCTATCATCTTGTTTGTTAGCTCCCTAAGACTGACAAAGTGCAGAAAGTTTTTTAAGGGATTCACAGTTTGGTCAAATTTCAGTTACTTTTCAGTGGAATTCTCAAAGGCACTTCTCAGTAAAAATGTTTTCTCTGCCAGACATGGCCTTCTTTTCCAGTTGTAGAGCTGCTAAACTCAATAATATATATATGTATGATGGGGGGAAAGTGTGCCCCCTCCCAGTACTCTTCTCACAGATTTTTGAACTGTTGTTTTGTTCAGATTTTCCAAAAAGTACAATTTTATGCAGACAAGGTCTGGAAAATTTCTGTCTGATACCTTCAGAAAGTAACAAGTGCCTGCAATCTGATGGTTTTAAATGTAAATCTTTTGGCACTCTTATTATAAGTTGACTGAAGATGGGGAGGGGGGAAATGTGTGCACTTTAAAATGCACACAAAAATCAAATGGATTTCTTGTTTCCCTTACTTGTCTCCTTCCACCCCACCCCATTTTTCCTGCTATTTTTAATCCCCACAAATGGTGGCTGCTTTTTTTTCTTTGCTTGTAGTCTCCAATAAATTGCATTGGCACATTTCTCAGCTTCTTGAAACAGTGGGGTTCTACTCTTTAACAAAGAGGCCCTTTCTTCCAGCTGTTTAACAGTTGTTCTAATTATGGTCAATAGGTGTTAAAAATGAGAAAACAAAGCTTTTTATATAGCATGACTAAAAATTGCTCCATCCCTCAATTGCTCATTTTGCTTTTGTCCTTGTGATAACCCTCTTAGTCCTTCAGTCTTCCACAAAGTTTTCACAGACAAGTCTTAATTTTCAACATAAAAACAAACAGCCAAAGAATAAAGACTTTCAGGCTCTCTTTCATGCAAACCTTCACTAATTAGGGTTGAAACAAGATTTTGTCAAAATGGGAAATCTCATTGAAATCCCAGTTGCCATACCATCTCAGTTGAATCAAGAACCTCTTAGTAACTCGACAATGGGTGTTAACTAACGTGATGCTGGCCTGCCTGGTCTGCTTTAACCCTCTTGGGGCAGCGCTGAACCCTACTAGTCTGTTCTGGGCCTGCTAGATGTGGGTCCAGTTCAAATTCTGGTGCGGTTGGCAGCCGGGCCTGGAATGAACCGGGCCCACAATTCGGCCCTGCAAGCAGCTCAGGTGGGCAGGGCAAACCAGTCAGGTGCATCTGTTTTTGTGCCTGCTTGGCCATGAATGGGGATTCACCATGGCAACCAGCCATGGCTTCCTGTTATTGGCAGCCATAGATCCTCATGATGGCAGGAGTGGGGTGCCGGCCACAGCACGGGTGGAGTCAGCCAGCTGTCTATTGCTGCCCGGCCAAGTCAGGCTGCGGGACCATGCGTTCCCACTGCCGGAGCTAACCCAGCTGGGGGTAGCCCTCACCCCACCCCCAGGTGGGATGACAGCCACCCGTCATGTAAGTTAACACTCAGTGTCTTGACTGACATTTCCTTTCTCAATTTACTGATTTGCACTTACCGAGATCCTGTTTACCACTTTGCTAGGGATGGGAATTTTGGTTTCGGATAAAACCGAAAGTACCTGGAAATGGTCATTTCGGATTAATCTAAAATTTCGGTTCTTTTTCGGTTTCGGTACTATCGGATCTTTTGCATTGATTTTTGTACCGGATTTTTAACATTGCGGTTTGTTCCCCATTGAAAAAACACAATGTTAAAAATTCAGTGCAAAAATCAGTGCAAAAGTTCCGATAGTACCGAAATAAAAAAAGAACCAAAATATATGAGAACCAAACCCGAAATTTTGCCCAGAGTCCCATCCCTACTTTTTACCATTTCACCCTCCATTTCAAATCCCGAGAGATAATACTGACACAATATCATATTGCTTGCACTCCATTTTCTTTTCTTTCTACATCCTTGTCACTCTTTGTCTGGTGTGCAGATTCCTTTACTAATCTGTAATCCAGTGGCAGATTGGTCAAAGCAAAGGGGACAACAGAGAACAATAATTCTGATTGGAGGCACTGGGGTGGAGGTTAAGGGGTGAGCTATTCACACAGTGTTTGGCTCACAAATGCAGAAACAGGTTCTAAATAAATGATATGCAATACGTGGAAATGGTAAGCAGAAAATCGGTAAATCAGGACAGTCTCTCACAGTACTGGGAGAATCTAAAAATTGCATCCGTATTGGTAAATGGCCAGGAAACCAATCCCAATATGCTGAAATTTCTCACAAGCACCAATTTAGCTGCTCATTTCATCCCTACTAAGGATGCAAGTAAGGGGACTTGGCAGTGTTCTGCCTGTTTCAAGTTACATTTGTGTGCAGTTGTTGCTAGCCCTCCAACTAGAAATTCTATAGTGCACTCCCAAACCACAATCCAGTGGTCCACTCTGGAGTAGGTGGTTTGAGGGTTGTGGCCATAGTCAGTGCGCCTTTTCCTTCCACTCAGTCACTCATTCCTTGTCTCCTTCCAAGTTATATCAAGGCTTGAGACTACCAAGAAATCTCAGCAGTATAGCAAGCAAGCACTGACTACGAATGAAATCAGACAGAGACACTGACAGTAAATCAGAGGCAGGGGAGCAGGGGTAAGAAGAGGTAGCTGGCTGCTGGAAAAATCTGGGATTAAAAAAATATCATTTGAGGAAGTAGCAGAATATGAGCTTCCCTGAGGTACTCTCCGACTTACAACCTGAGCCCCAGTAAAAGCGAAACTAGAAAATGTCTGATTTGTTCTATTTAATATAAAATTCCCACTTTACCTTTCAGACACAGATCAGGTACTGGATGTTTCCTCTCTGTGTTCTTTTAAAAGCCAAATTAAACTTGTGGTTGTTTTATGGAGAGAACTGTAAGCTTTGGGGTTTATAAAAAGATCTATAGAACAAAAGGTTTAGTCTTTTGACAAGGGAGCTAATGGGAGTACATTATATGGTCTGTTTTTGTAGTCTTTCTTCTGCCACAGTTTTATTGACCCTAGGCCACAGTACCATACTCATTACCTGGGAAAATCTCTCATTGGCTTCAGTGGGAGATTGTCTGAGGAAGAACTACAGGATGGGCCTCTGAACTTCCAGCTAATACAAATTATTTTTAGGCTAATTTAAAATTGGAGTTTAAAAGCCTAAAATGAAAGAGATTTTAATGCTTGTGAATGGTGGATAGACAGTCCAAGATTTAAATCCTCTTTTAATCCACAGAACAAAGTAATAAGATTCCCCATGCTGGTTTGTGTTATATTAGCAGTAAGCTTGTAGCAGTCCAGTTTCAAACCTGTGCTGGATTCAGGGCCAGCTCCAGGAGTTAGGGTGAAAAGTGAAAACCCATTTAATATTACAATTTTCAAAGGATTTGCAAAGTGCTAGAGCTGAAATGGGTAGCAAATTTAGTATTTAAGGGTATTAATCAAATTGTCAGTGTTTACTCATTGCCTAGATGCCACTGAGGACTGGATGCAGGTGAGTCAATTAAAGCTGAATCCAGTCTAGACTGAAGTGATGATGATTGGCCAGTCCTGTGACTTGGGTGGCATAGTGACACCTGTCATTGTTAGGGTAAAGTCCCCTTTGGTCACTCAGGTTTGCAGCCTGGGTGTGCTCCTGGACCCATTGCTGCACCTGGAACATCGGGTTGAGGTAGTGGCCAGGAGCACTTTTCACGAACTCTGTCTGGTGAGAAAGCTGGAAGCCTTCTTATCAGATTCAGACTTGGCCACATCATCCATGCTTTTGGAACCTTGAGGCTAGGCTATACTGCAATGCAAACATGGGGCTGCCCTTGATGCGGAATGCGGTGGCTCGTTTTCTGTTAGGCTGAGTCGCCGTAAGCAAATTACACCAGCATTCCAGAGTCTGTGCTGGCTGCTGATAGTTTTCTGGGCTCAGTTCCATATGCTGGGTCTGACCTACGAAGCCCTAAATGGCCTGGGCCCCACATATCCGAAAGACTGCCTCCTACCTTCTGTACCACTGTAGCCTGAGGTTAGCTGGGACTTGGAGTGCACATAATATCTGCCTATCAAATGTGCACATCAAAGGTCCGCAGAGAGATGCGGGCCTGCTGGCTGCCCCACAATTATGGCACTCCCTCCCCCTGGAGGTTCAGCTGAGCCCAAGCTTCCTCATCTTCTGAAGGCTATGTAAGACTTTTTTTTTTTTATCTGGCCAGGCATTTGGCAAGCAATGATAGGATATGAGGAGGTTTGGGGATTTTGTGTGTTGTAACCTCCCGTGAGTCCTTGGGAAAGGCCGGGATAATAAAATTTCAATAAGTAAATAATTTATGGGTACCCCAACAGTAACCATGATGAAAAATGGATACGTGCATATCCAGATTTTGGGGAGTATTCCATTCCGGGAGTGTGGGGTGGGGTTTGGTGCGTTTCTGCTTTTTTATTGTTCGGTTTATTTTGGCTGTTTTTTTATTTTTGCCAATTACGAATATTGCTGAACTGACATAACCAATATTACGAAGTGACCAAAATACCAAAATGACCAAACTGAAAAAAACAGAAACATGGGGAAAACCCCACCTGAAACAGAATAGCCAAAAGGAGTATGTGACAGAGCAGAAAGAGATATCAGTTATTACCCAAACTGCCGTTTTCTGTTTGGGGAGTGTAGATTCAGCATGGTTACCTTGGGGTTTGGGGGAGTTTTTTTGTTTTTGGCTATTTGTTTCAGCTCTACTAAGCATTAAATCAACCCTTGGTGCTAGCAATAACTTAGCTGGTGAGGCTTTGTACCCACTGAGCATTTTCAAAGGAGAATGCAATCAGAAGGAAGTGAGCTGACCCTGCTAAAATAGGAATGGTTTGGAAAATGCATCTACTAAAAAGATTTTAAATGTCTGCACCTTAGCTCACAAGGCCATGGGGAGTACAAACAATCTGCTTTGTATCGGATGACCTTGCGGACCTTATTTGATGATGTGTGAACAATAGTAGTTCTGATGCTCTCAGATGCTTTGGTCTCACTGTTCAAACCCTGACCCTGGATTACAGTATATCACCCATTCCTTCCAGTGGCTTTCCTGGCTCATCTCACCCATTTTCACAGGCAGCACTGTACCATGTTTGAGGGGCTCCTGACAATAGTATGGTGGTGGTTTAGTGAATTCCTTCAAGTAGGGGTGGTCCTACAGATGAAATTGCAGTTTGGATCCACTGGTGGTTCTGATCTCACAATTTCCATATCTCAATATGGATTGGTATTTAAATCAATTAAAACTTTTAAAATCCATTTAATAAAATTAAAAAATCACTGTGCATGTGCAAACTGGCTGTTGGACCATTCTGCGCATGTGCGCCCCCTTTCAAAATGGCAGCGGCAGCGTCACCACCATTTTGGGAACGGGTAGCTGGTCTGTGCATGCTTAGCAGCCATTTTCTGCATGCGCAGACTGGCTGCCTTTTCCAAAATGGTGGTGACACTTGCTGCCATTTTGGAAGAAGGAGCACATGCACAGAATGGTCCGGTGGCCATTTTGCACATGCAGAGTGATTTTTTTATTTTTAAAAAAATTAAAAATGGTTTTTAAACCAAACCATAACTGGCTTTTTTGGCACAGTTTCGGTTCAGTACAGATTGATCTATAAGGGCTTCTTGTGAGCACCTACAGATCATTCCAAATCTGCAAGAACACCCCTACCTTCAGGTTCCTTGTTCTACCAGTACTTGTTCCAAGGAGAACAAGTTCGCTCAGTCATAGGGAGTGGCCTTTACAGAGGCAGGGTGCACATGCACAGCTTACAAAGCATGACACAATGGAACATGCATACTCAGACCCATGAGCGCCTCTTTTCCCAGTTTTTACTAAGTGCACAGATGAACGTGTTTCTGTGTTATGCTATGGATGAGTATGGATCCTTTTCTCATTTGCACACTTAGGCCACTTTTAAACAAGGCGCTGAAAAGTGCCTCCTGAGTCCCGTGTTGAGAGAAAAGCCATGCGGGGAGTGTTTACAAGCTCCCCACACTGCTGCAAGTGACATGCTGAAGACAGTGGGGAGCACGTCACTTCCGGCAGCATGGGGAGCATGTATACACTCCCCTCACGGCTTTTCTCTCCACACGGGACTCAGGAGGCGCTTTTCAGCGCCTTGCTTAAAAGCGGCCTAATCTGATGATATTCCAAGATCTGCCTTTTCTACCTGTTTCCTCACTCTCCATTGTGCTTTCTGGCTTCTCCATTCCATTTGGCCTTTGTGAAAATATGGATTTATGCAAGAGTACGAAGCTGATGAAACTAGTTGCTTAATCCTTGTCACCTAGGTATTTGCTTCTCTCTGTGGGATCTGTGGCTATTACAATTAAAAATTGGATGATTTTTTAATAGTGACTGCTACTGATTGGTTCAGGTTTTTTTAGAATAGTCAGAAAATTAATAAGGATCCCCACACATGGGGGGAAAAAAGAATCTGAACTTTTAAGATTTCCAACACTTATTTTGTAGAAAACCATTATTGTGGACTATAAAGGTTTGTGCTATTTGTTTGCTCTGGTGTCCTTGCCAGACATCAATTTTTCTCCCACACGTTCTTGATTTTATTTGCTGTAAGCCTTGATGTACTTTTGCAAGCTACTACCACTGCTTCTTAGACCTCAGCTTCTTAACTAAAGCCATTTATTGATATGCTCCATCTTTCAGTGAAGTAGTACATCAATAAATTAAAGATTAGTTCAGCATGTCAGCTTCCTCTAAGAATTCTGGGAAGCTACTGTGGAGGCCATGCAAAAGTCTCGCACAGCAATGAAAACTCTGGCAGATTTCGTCTCTCAGTGACACTTCCTCCTGTTACATCACTCTTGAAAGCCACTTGTAAAACTAATTAACAGATTCCAGTCAATGCTAAATAGGTGGTGCATTAGCTTTGTATACAATGAAAAATCCTCAAATGTACTTTTCTGCATTCTCTTTGGCGTATGTTCTCATTATATTTAGACTATTGTAGCAATAGCAAAGATTTCTTCCTGATAGAAACCAGCTTCCACGTGTGACTTTGATATCTAATGTACTTTTGGCAAATGGAATTACACAGGCTTTTCTGACAACATCTCATTTATGCAAGCCATTAATGGTAGTATATTATTACTGACCTTCGATTTATCACTTACCTTTTAGAACCAGATATTGCCAGCCACTAACTGAGAGGACGGAGCTCCAGATGTTTGAGGAAGAACTCTGGACCTCTCCAGCAGAATCTACCTTCCCTGCTGCTTCTAGTGCTGCTGCTCCAACCCTGCCTCTGACAGAACAGCAGCAACAACAGGGGTGGGGCCAGTGATGCCAGGACCTGGGGTCCATGGATACTGGCAAAGGGCAGGGGTTCACAAAGCTCCGTGGAGGTTGGGGCCACATCAGAAAGGGGGCAAGAGAGCCTCACCTCTGGATGCAAGCCCACTCTAGGCTAGGGTTGCCACCTATGTATATTTTTCCAGGCCACTTATGAAAAATACATGTTGCAGGGCCTGCATTGGCACCAATGCAGGCCCTGCAACATGCATTTTTCATAAGTGGCCTGGAAAAATATACCTAAGGTGGCAACCCTACTCTAAGGCAGGAAATGAGTGATGACCCCCTTGCGTCAGTCCGTTTACTCTAGTACTGTTCTACTGTCGTTTGCCTCTTTTTACATGTGAATCCTTTAATCCTCATACCTCTTTTCATGAATCTGTTTACTCTTTGGATTTTACATTCTGATCAATCAGTTTTTTCTAGCAGTCTCCTTGAGTTCAGTTTTTTCAAATCGAGGAGTCCATGCAAACATCTTACCAAGAGAAGTTCATTTGAGTCAAACCCACAACCACTCCCAATGGAGCAGTGAAGGATGCTCAGCACCTGGGAAAATAAGGTTACTAATTAAGTGCATATAATTAGGGAATTAAGAATCTAACTTCAGAGACCTATAGGGAGATAACTTCTAATACATTATAATTTCATTAAAATCTTGACATCAAGGGCACTTTTAGACGAGACACTAAATGCGCCTTATTTGTAAAACAAGCGCATTTCTGTCTGCCCGTCTGAAATTTCAAACCGTTTCAATTGCGCGTGTTCTAACTTTCAAACCGTCCGTGTGCCATTTTTGAAATGTGGGGGTCACATGGACGGTTTCAGATTCTGACGCGTGTTTGTAGGATTCCGATCGTATAAATTAGACTTGCGCGATTTACGAACCAACACTCATTGGGTTGCCGTGTAAGCGTCATTGCGCACGCGCATAACACAAAAACGGCCATTTTGTGTGACGTGCTTGTCCTGCCGAGCCTCATTCCGAGGCGACGGCTGTTGAGGTGCGGTCACTGCATGGAGAAACTGCTGGCTGGCCTGTAACCATAACCTCCTCACATAATTCGTAAGATATGAGCACTGCTGGAGAGGGCTTTATTTCTCAAATAAATTGCCAAGAATTGTGTTGCGCGAGGGGGTTGTTTGTGGTGGAGACCGGAAAGAAATTTTTACGATTTGTGTTGCGCGGGGGGGAGGGGAGGGAGACCGGGCAGGGTTGCCGCCTGGCCATCCTGCTACCTGCACGCATTGTGAGAACACAGGTATTGCGGAGGGCATGTGTCAAAGCCCTGCAAAGTTCAGAGGCGACTGTATCCCCAGGGAGCATTGTTTTTCAGGGGGGTGGGGGTGGTCTGTGTGATTTTTAATATGCAGCAAAGTGACCAAACGTGGTGAGTGAAGCCCCACAAAATATACTTAGGAAGTTGGTGATTTAAATTCAGTTTATTTTAACTCATTTTTAACCGCTTAAATTATCTACCATTGCACGTGCAGAAAATGCCCGCACATGTGTTTTGATAGGCGGCAGCCATTTTCTGATTCCTCATTTCAGCTCCTTTCCTTTCACAGGACCCTGTGCTTGAACATTGCTAGGGCTAGATTTCTCCCACAAATATGGTGCTTGTGTGATTGAGGTAAGGAGAATGTTTTCTTCAGAACAGTCATTCATCTGCAGATTGCAGAGGGGGATTATTATTTTTTTTTTAAAAAAGCCTCTTCTTGTCTTCCACTCTCGCCAGCTTGTATGAGACATTTCCCCACAATTCTCACAGAGAAGGATATAGTAGAGTCCACTACCGTTACAAATATATAGCAAATCAGCTATGCTTTGGTTTCGGTAGGTAGAACCTTTTTTTTTTTTTCACTATGTATATGGCTGTCTCACTGAGTGGAATATAAGATAATACACAACCACATGCTAGGTTATAATTTCTGTCTCTTTTTTTCACTGAAGATATTGTGAACTGATGTCTTATGCCTTTTTCTAGCTTCCAGCATGCCAAGAAATGCTGTGGGCTTCCTTGCATCCCAAGAACCTTGAACATTCTGTAACATGACCCTTCAGGATGCTCTGAGGTAATTTTCTTCTTCCCCCTATTAATTGCCTCCGTCCCTCCCTCTTTAGGTCTTCTGGAACGGAGCCCTTGACCCACCCAGCCCTCACCCGCCTGTCGCCAGGGGTCCTGTTGGCTAGCTGCCTAATGGCAAGTGCCTCCACTAGTCCGCCCCTCAATCTCCTGCACCCCTGCGCTCCCCTCTCTGTTCCCTCCACTCACCCGCCTCTTTTTTCCTCCCGCTACAGGTCTTCTGGAAAGGAGCCCTCCACCCACCCAGCCCTCACCTGTCTGTTGCCGGGGCTCCTGTTGTGTAGCCACCTAACGGCAAGTGCCTCCAACAGTCCACCCCTCGACCTCCTGCACCCCCCACCCTCGCTCCCCTCTCCAGTCCCCCCACTCACCCATCTCTTTTTTCCTCCCTCTACAGGTCTTCTGGAAAGGAGCGCTCGACTCACCAAGCCCTCACCCGCCTTCCGCTTGGGGTCAAGTTCGGGAGCCACCTGACGGCAAGTGCCTCCACTAGCCCACACCTTGACCAGTCCCACTTAGTTGTGCGTGTGTTGAAACAGTCACTAAATGGTGCTAGGATGTAGTTGATATTAAATCCAGAAGAAATAAGTTCCATTTTCTCTTTTATTATGGAATCCAGTGATTTAATTTACACACTGCATTACTATACAACACAATATATACGTATTGCTGTTTGAAACATATTGCCTTATTAGCATTATTGCAATGATAAATATTTCCTGTTTCAGAAACGGTAAAGAGATTCAACATGGCATCTGCAAACCCAGACAGCCCATCTGGACAATCCAAAGCTGCACACTGGAGTCGAGCTGAAACACTGGTTTTCATCAAAATATGGGGCCAAGATCGCTTCCAGACATTGTTGGGAAGGTCCTACCAGAACATAGGAGTGTTTGAGGAAATAGCCGCCATCATGAGAGCACGTGGCTTCCGAAGAACTGCATCCCAGCTAAGGGCAAAGGCAAAGGCACTGCATGGCAAATACAAGAAGGTAAAACTTCATAACGAGAACTCGGGGAACGATCGACGCGACTGGGAATACGAGGAGCTCCTAGATCAATTCCTTCACCTCTCAAACGAAGTAATGTGTCCTTGTGTGTGTGAAAGTCACGTTATTCGTACAGGTGGACTGCCCACTGGTGGGGAGGTGCATGGCAACGAGTCACCTGATGAAGAGGAACATGGAGACTCGGGGGAACAAATGCCCCATCACCACACGCAAGCAATGACCTCAGGTGATGATGAGGATGATGGAGCCGATGACAGCGATACATAGCAGTCCAGCAGGACCGTGCATGAACCTCCACTTATCATACTGGAGATGGTGGAAGCAGACAACCAAGGCGCACAAAGTCTGTTAAGTGCTGATGTGACAGGTAGGCAGTGCTTGAAATACCGTATTAGTTTGCCGGATACATACTGTGACCGCATGCATTTCGCACCATACATGACGTTTGCATTGTTCAAATTGAGAGAAAAAGAAAACTTAAATCAATTAAGTTCAATACTATTTTCAGAAAGAGAATTATTATCCAGATATCAAGCTTAGCATTCACATATTAAGCATATTAGTATTATGAACATTCTCTCCTTTAAATTATAATGTTTGCAATGCATCAATGCACAAATACTTCAGGTGCGGTAGGTAGAACTTGTTTGAACGGTTGACAAACAAGCACAATTTAGTATGCAATTCATGAAGACACGTGCACACGTTATGAGTGATGATGATGCTAAGCATGCCACCGATTATATGTGTTTTTATTTATATAAAAACACATATATATGTGTGTGTGTGTTTTTTTATATATATATATATATATATATATATATATATATATATATATATATAAAAATTCCACATATACTATATTGCCAGATAGAAATATAAAGATAATCAAACGTGGCGAGAAACCAATGCATGCGTTCGGGAACTAATGTTATACATTTTTTATTTCAAAACAGGTGCTGACATCCCTGGTTCCAGTTCTGATATGACACCACGCACCAAGAAAAAAACTTCCGCCGAACGCATGCAGAACCTAAGAAAGCAGCGAGCCAGGACCCGTACCGCGCTTGCTAGGGAACCTTCCAAGCAAAGCAAGGCTGCCGTGGCAGACATAGCACATACTTTCCAAACATCGGTGAAGGAGGCCGTGCTGGAGATGGGGAATCACCACTAATCCTTGACGGAGATGCTAGACAGGCAACACAAAGAAAGACTGAATTGTCAACAGATAACACACAAGAAAATAATCTCTGAGCTTTCAAGGGTGGCCAGGGCAGTAGAAACAATTGCCGAGACAGTATCCAAAAACACAAGATCCCAGCCTCTATGCAATGCTTCCCCGGCTCATGCAACACCTTGTGCAGTTGTGCAACCTGCCGCATCCTCCTTTGAAGCACCCGCTTCAGCCCAGACAAGCAACATGCATAGTCGGCTTGAAAATACTGTGAAAGGGAAGGGGGTGCATAAAAGGCATCCTGTTCGCTGCCAAATTCTGCCTCGAGAACGTTTCTCACCTTAGAGTTAGGTCTTATGATCATGTGGGATGCAATGTATTGTGCTTGTTTCTTTGGGGAGGTATTTTTTGTATGTTTAAAAATTAATACCAATATTTCTGTTAAATATGCATATGCTTCACTAGTAGATCGCCCATAGACATAACACCATGAGTAACAAAGAGCTCCGCTCCGCAAAGAGCCAGTCATCGCGTCGCACCATCAGGAGCCAAGCCTCGCCGTGGTACGCACTGCAAAGAGCCAGGCATTGTGTCGCTCCATGAGGAGCAAGCCTCGTCGTGGTACGCACTGCAAAGAGCCAGGCATCGCGTCGCTCCATCAGGAGCCAAGCCTCGCCGTGGTACGCACTGCAAAGAGCCAGGCATTGTGTCGCTCCATGAGGAGCAAGCCTCGTCGTGGTACGCACTGCAAAGAGCCAGGCATCGCGTCGCTCCATCAGGCGCCAAGCCTCGCCGTGGTACGCACTGCAAAGAGCCAGTCATCACGTAGCTCCATCAGGAGCCAAGCCTCACCGTGGTACGCTCTGCAAAGAGCCAGGCATCGTGTCGCTCCATCAGGAGCCAAGCCTCACCGTGGTACGCTCTGCAAAGAGCCAGGCATCGCGTCGCTCCATCAGGAGCCAAGCCTCGCCGTGGTACGCTCTGCAAAGAGCCAGGCATCGCGTCGCTCCATCAGGAGCCAAGCCTCACCGTGGTACGCACTGCAAAGAGCCAGTCATCGCGCCGCACCATCAGGAGCCAAGGCTCGCCGTGGTACGCACTGCAAAGACCCAGGCATCATGTCACTCTATCAGGAGCCAAGGCTCACCGTGGTACACTCAGCAAAGAGAAAGCCAGTTAGGCCAAGGAGGATTGTTCGCATGACCCAGCCCTATTAGGGTTTGATTTCGCACCTGATATTTGATTGGCCAACGTACACAGCTTTCCAAAGCTCTCACTGTAACCATTGTTGTTAAATGGCAAATAAAGAACTGTACTACAAAGAAACCCGACTTAATCAAGGATGAATAGTGCTATACCAGTAGGCATCAGTAGAATGATTAGAATCATTAGACTGCATCTGGGTGCAGATTGCTAGAGCCCAATTCATCATAGCGCACAGCACAGGGTTGTAGTGGTAGGGGGACCCTAGTACATGTGGGACCATAAATAAACTTCAAATGACTACATGGGTGTGAGAAGAACTCTCTATTGTTGGCCTCTTGTTTTGCTTTTGCTAATCCAGGGACACTAATCAGTCCTATAGCTCTGCCTCTTGGGTCCATTAATAACCTCTGAGCTAGTGGAGGAGCAGCAGGGGATCAGAACATCACACTTGCACCCCACCTCCTGAAGTCTCCCCACCCCCCACTTCCAAATGACAGTAGTTCCTCCAACTGCTGTGACTTTCAAGTGCCAATGGGAGACCAACTGGGGAGCATGGGGGCAGCCCCTTCCTTAATCTCAGTTCCTGTAGGTGGCAAGCAATTGCAAGTCCACAATCCCAAGTGGCAGGGCTCTTTCACATAACATCCTGCCCCCTTATCCCAACTCCTGTCAGCTTCCGCTTAGGGGAATGTTGTCTGCATGAGATGCCAGGGCGCTGGCCAAAGCACAATGAAAATAAAGTTTCTCTTTTTGCTACAGGGGTGAGAAACCTACAGCCCAAGGACCCAAAGTGGGCTCAGCTAATTTTTATTTGCCCCTTCTCCAGGTCCTGAATCAAGTCTGTGAATCAAAACTCTCCCCTCAAGCACGAGAGTGAGATTTTAGGGGAGGGGAGTGGAGATGAGGTTGTGCACTCAAAGAGAGGAAATGGTTCTGTGGCACAGATAATAAATCCATGATCGGGACTCTCTGCTTTCTTTGTCCATCCCGAGCACACCCCTAAGCACTCCATCCTCAGCTCCCAGCTGGGCCATGGAGCTTGACCTAATTGTCTAAAGTGGCTTGTGGAAGGGAAAGGTTTCACCTACCTTGGTCCAGACCTTTATTTAAACAACGAATGTCCCTGTTCCTGGACCCCACAGTCCCATGAAACACAGACACCTCTTGCTGCCAGCAAGGCAAGGCCCAGGAACTTGCTGTTGCTGTTCATGCCATTGCTGCTCACTGGACCCAAAGGATGGGGACAGGAAGGGAGAGCATGGCAGTGGTGGTGGTTTCCCCTGGTTGTCCCTACTTACACAACACAACATGATGTGCTGGTTCTCTCCCCACATGGTGGCCCGGAGGTCCACATAGATATCCGCTGCGTGGGTGGGTGAGCAAGCATCGTAGTTTAAGAATTAGGGTGTAAAATATGTATAGTGCTTGGTGACTGTGCCACATTTTCCACTTTTCCACACTCACCTAGCACAACGTGCATTAGCACCCAAAATATCTGGATCCCTTTTCAAAGCTTTCCTCTCCTTCATCCTCCCTTCTCTGCCTTGATGCTCTGGAGCTTGCAGCAATCAATACCTATCCAAAGGTCACAGAGATGTACCCGCAGCCCTGTGTTCCAAAGAGCCAAGGGTCACAGCCTCTGTGAACCTTTGGACCAGTCCAGTCCTGGGAACAAAAACTCGTCTAATCTTTTTAGCGTAGGATCTCTTATAAAACAAAGCTTCTATTTTTCCCAATGTTCTAAGGTAGGTTTGCCATCCATGCACATGTTTCGGGACACTTATGAAAAATACATGTAGCAGGGCTTGCATTGGCGCCTGTTAGAAAAGCAGCAGGAAGTGCTAGGTAATTTTCCTGAGATGTTCTATGCTTTCCTGAGCTGCTTGTCCTCATCAATGTGCATATATGGCAATCTTAGAGGATTTTCCCAAATCGGGGCACGTATTGCCCATGCCAAGGCATATGCCAAGGTATATTCCGAGCAGAAGGCAGGCTTCTTGGCCCACCCTGGGTTCCCCTGTAGGGCGTTTATTCTTTTATCCAGTTGCCACGAGAAAAAGGGACCCTTCCAAAAGTGGGGGAAGCAGGGCTGGCACAGGGCAATCTGAGGTATCCATCACAGCAGCACCCAACGAGGCTTATTCAGCTACAGGTTTCACAGATTTGGTATCTAGTATGCGCGTACAACATATTTAATGTGTGTGCTGATAAAACCTTGGACTTTTCCACTGTTCGGGGGTGTAACCCCCTCTGAGCTCGGGCTGGCATACCTTCAAGACTTTAGATGATGAGGGCTGCCTGGTTATGACATCTGATGGCACAGGAAAATCATGTCCCCATCTTGCCTTTCAAAAGCGTCAGTACTGTACTGTGGTGGACATTTGGATGAAAACGTAAGGGTGGGATATCCATCAGAAGGTCACTGTATGTTACCGCTGCTTTTAGTTATCTACAGAGGGGATTTCCCATCCCGGTCTTTAACAGTCAATAAACCTATGGATTCACTTTGAAACAAGTCCAGTGTGTCGCTTGCAATGAGCTACGTCGACTGCTAGTTTGACATACACAAATAATGTTTCATTTCCAGGAATAATTACCTGTACATGCATAGCTGGAGACAATGCTTTAAAATAAGCCCCCTCATAACCCACCCCCCCAAACCATGGCAACCGCTGTTTCTATAGCATTTAGTAAAGCAAAGAAGGGTTTTATTATTTATTTATTTTATTTTAAATATTTCTGAGTCGCCCCCCCATGCCTACAGCATCTCAGGGCGACGTACAATTCCATAAAAATATAATAAAAACATTTCAAAACACAATAATTTAAACGTAAACAGGATTGAGGCACAATTATGACCACAGGAGCGAGGTTGGACATGTACCCTGCAGGTTTGTAGATGTGGACTTTTGATAAGCCGATCACAGTCATGCACAGGTATGAAATTAACATACATTGCAGACACTTTATTATATAGACCCGTAGTCATCCGCTACATAACCATCGGTAGTAGTGAGTGGCTTTGAATAATCAGCTTTGGTAATTTTTAAAATTCAAGCAATTCAAACTTTAATGTGCTCCACTACTCAACAGGTTTCAGAAACCATAAGAAAACATGCATGTTTGTCATTGTGCCCCTGAAAGCCTGACTCCCAGTAGGTACTGCATCGTAAATGAAGACAACATTGAAACATATATGCGGTCTATTTCTACATTAACATGTATCTGTTATAACTGTCAATTCTTGGGATGCCATAACAGTGATCAACTTCCAACATTGGCCCATTTGCAGACTGTATATTCATTAATGTGGTGTGTCAATTAAGAAAATTCTCCAGATTTGGAAATATGTGGGAAAGGTACTCTCCAAAAAAATTAAAGGTATATAAATATGCTTATTTTAACTTTCTATAATAAATACCAACACAATATTGAACAGAGTAAAAACAGTAAAAAATTTAAATGACATGAAACTTAAGCATTTGCTAACATATTTCTATAAATATTAAACAGATATAAAGTGCTGCTTAAATGAGGCACTGAAGGGACAAGGTTACAGAGGCTATTCTGGCTGTGGTGGCCGCCAACGGATGCCCATATTATGTTCTTGTTCAAAATGAGTGCAAAATGCATCCCTTACTGCACTGCCGAGCAGCTTCATGCCTCGCGGAATGTTCCCAACATCTGGAACTCGAATGTTGTTGTCAGGGGCATCAGGTTCTGCATCTTCATTCCAATCGAGGGCTTGCCCATCAGTCTGGATCACGTTGTGCAAAATGCAGCAGGTGACCACCACCTCCACAGCATTGTCCAGTCGTATGTCCACACACTTCAAGAGCATCTGGAAATGGCCCTTAAGCAATCCAAAGGCCCTTTCCACAAAGTTGCGGCAATGATTAAACCGCAGATTGTACCGATCTGCTGCAGGTGACTCTCCATCATCATATACCCTGAGTAGCCATGGGACCTGAGGGTATGCCTTGTCCCCCAGCAATACTGGGTGTACAGGCACGCCCTCAATGACAATGACAGGGTCTGGCCTTAGTATCCCCTTGTATTTCCTGTGAAATAGTGACGAGGAATGCAGGATTCACAAATCATGGGCTGACCCGGCATACCCCACATAAACATCCCTGAACAGGAGCTGTGAATCTGCAACTGCCTTCAGCACATTGAATAATATTTTTTCCAGCACACATAATTTTCTGGCTTCTCCACGGGGGCACGTATTTCCATATGGCTCCCATCAACAGCACCCATACAGTGAGGGAAGCCATGATGCTTAAAACCAACCATTATTGTGTCCATACTTGTGAAACCAATGACCTTATGGAGCAGGTGCCATTTATCGCTCTACACACCTCCTTAACAATAACGCACACTGTCGCAACACCCACCCCAAACTGTGCGGCTACAGCCCGATAGGAATTTGGTGTTGCAAACTTCCACAACGTGATTGCCACCCTCTTCTCAGTAGAAATAGTGGCACGCCTGTTTGTTGTTTTCTTTGCTAATGCTGGTCTGAAAGAATTGACTATTTTTATGAACACATCTTTGCTCATACGAAAGTCTGAAATTCAACACTGCTCGGAGTAATTTGGCCCATTGACAACATTCTCCCATCAATCAGTGCTTTGCTGAAGGGACCAGGCAGCGCGTCTTGTAGGAAGGGATGACTCTATTTCATGCAGTGACACACCAAGCAGGCCTTGCAATGCCATTGATGCAGCAGCAAACTCCGCGGGAAGACTGGTGATTATCTGTGTTTTAGAAATAATAATAAAAACAATTGTGAACATGCGTGTCTTTTTTTAATGTGCTAAACTACTGCAATATATTTTATGTAATGTAATATATTTTTAATGTGCAAAAGTAATGTAATATATTTGAAAAGGCATGTGTATGCGTGTTCAGATGTGCACTCATGTCTGTCTAAATTTCATTTGTTAATAGATCCTGCAAATATGAAAACAGTAACCGTGTTCATCTAGGTACACAGTATTGCCTACCTTCATCAAATCATTTTGGATGTGTATCACCAATGCATGGAATTCACCAAAATCTTCATCATCACGAAGCACATAAACTATCTGGTGTACCACTGCGAGAAATGCAACACAAACAGTGCAGAGATCTGCAAAAACCTGTGGGTCCATCCTCTTGAGAATAATCAACCACAGCAGTAAACTTTAAAGTCAAACAGAAAGTGTTCCCTCCCAAACAGAGCAAAGCATTATGGGCAGCGTGCCTGAACAAAACAAGCGCTCAGCATCATGGGGGTCCGACATAAACATGTGAGTTTAAAAACGGCCGGGTTGTAACCAACAATTGTGTAAAACCTACTCGTGTTTGTTTTACCGAGGTGTCACAACGCGCATTAGAATACTACGCGCATGATAGCGGACGTCTAAAACCAATATGTGCATGATTTTCTGGCGCATTTGCATGCGCAAAATATCAAAGATGCGCATTTATGGCGATCGTCTAAAAGCGCCCCAAGTGTGCTATAAAATTTATTAGGCCCCACTTATGACTGTAGATAAAAAATGTTCAGCTAGCTTCCCCTTGTTTCTGACTCTGCTGTACATATGCAAATAGTCAAGTGGACACTTGATAACTGCATTCGGCTAGGTACAATCAGATGCTGCATTTTGAAAACGTGACCCTGTGTGTCTTGTGTTTTCATGGTTAAATGCATATTAGCCACCAGTTAATAGAACCTTGTCAACCTGCAAACCACTTGTGTGCTTTTTTTCTTTAAACACCCCCCTCCCCCCAAAAAAAACCCCAACCTAACAGCAAGAGTAAAATGTCAAACAACTATCTCTGACTTACACTTGGGAAACTAAACTGCTGATGATTAGTATCCCAGTTACAATTAAAATCTGGCCTCCTTTTCTAATTTTTGTTGATGTACCATTGGTTCTGTGGACTCCTAAAAGACAACTTGAATTTTTAAATAGACTCTGCTTTGACTTTCAATTACCACAAAATTAACAATTCTAAAAATTATATTAACTGCAGTACTTACATTGATTTTTCCATGCACTTTGAATTCACCCTTATCGTAAATGTATTTTAGAATCTGGATTAGGTTATGAAATGTTTTTGCTTAGGTCTCTCTTAAAATACATAGGCAGCTAGTGGAAATATGTATAAGTATCTTGTTCCAAAAGCCAAAAGAATCCCCAAAGCATCACGCCCTGGCTAGTTATCAGGCTCTCTTAACATGAATTTGGGTGATATAAGTCAATGGGTGTTTTTAAAATGAGATGCCTCCATGCATGGCCCCTCACCATCCATGTAGCAAGTCGCTCATTTGAATTGGTGCGTGGGGAGGCGTGCTCCCACCATCCATGCACCGGCCCCCCATGACCACGCACGGAGCATTCCTGAGAAATCTGGAGTATCTCATGCAGAACAATCATGCAGGGAAACACTTGTGTGAAGCGCTCTCCATGTACTTCCCGGGTGTGGATGCCCCAGACCCATCCCATGCTGTGGCCATGAACCCCCTCCCCACCACTCTCATTTAAAAACATGTTAAGTCTCTCCATATTTTTGATCTGACCCAACTGTCCTTTTTTAATTGAAAAAGTGTTCCCCAGACAGGTTTCCCCACCCATATTATAGACTGTTGTCACTTTGTCAGATGAAAGACTACTGTTGCAACTATTTTGTAAATATGAACAACCCCCTCCCCCCCCAAGATTTGCCAAAAAAACCCAACCCAGCAGATGCCATAATATTTCCATTTTTCAGGATAGGGGAAATAGTGGTATGTAAGATACCACTCAATGGATTTAATTGTTTAATTGGTGATCACAATTCCTGTCATCCAGGAACTATCAATTTCCACTTGCCAGTGTTTAAAATGTCCTTGTTCATAACAGCAAATTTGGTCAGGTTTTGGAGACTGTCACTGGAAATGTCAGCTCTGTCTTCAAGAAATGTAAAATAATCTGAGAGTGCCCAACAAATGTACAGGCCTTCACAACAGGTCTTAAACCATCATGTCAGACCTTTTCACAGTCCACCCTTTTACTCAGCAAAATTCCCATTGACCTAAATGGGATTTTTGCCTAAATAAGGACAGTAGGGTAGGTCTGGATTGTGAATTTGGGTAAAGATTACAACTACAGGACTACTCTGGACTCACTCGATTCAGGTTTGTGGACAAGATATGCTGACCATACTCTACTTAATAGAGTATAACCTTAGTATTAGCGATTCACCATACTGTGAACTTCATTTTTGTGTATTTTGGATTTGGGGTGAAATTAGTCTCAAAACTAATTATTTTTGGGTGTGTGTGTGTTAAAATGTATACTATTCATAAAATTGCCATCCATGAATCTGAGGGAATCTGGAACCTATACAATCATTTTGTTGCTTTACCTCATTATAATGGTCATAATTGGACAGAAGGGCACCAGTTCCTGAAAAGAATTTCAAGAAGTCCATAAAGTTGCTATCCCCCTGGAAGAAATGCTAAACAAGAGCATCTGCTAGAAATGGGAGCATGTTGCCAGCTGAGTAAAACAGCAGGGGAGTCTGCTGTTGGCCAGATTTGACCATATCTGTGCAGGTGTCACTACAGTTAATAAGAATTATTATTTAAGCTTGTTTTTTTAGAGATCTGGGAGACAGGGGGATAATATAGACAGCCTAACTAGATATGACACATGCTTCCATTTTTATATGTCCATTTTTGTTTAGTTTGTGAGTCCTAAATGTTGCAAAGAAAAGACTTAAGGGTTATAATATATTCTGATGCACACTTCATCTCCAGTTCAATATTATAGAGATTATATAATCCAAGATTAATGTAGATTGAATTATTACTACACAAGAGTATTGAATCTGCAGTCTAGGCTCACTATTCAGAATGGCTCTTTGGCAAACAAAATGTCTGCATGTAAAAGTAATTCTGACTGGTGTTTCTGTCCTGAATCATGGTGAACAGTTGAAGTCTTTTTGACTGAAATTAAAATTTCTTTTCTACACCCTACAGTTGCATATACAGTGCCTCACTGGTTTTGTAGTACACCAGTGTGATGAAAACATTTTTTCTACGAAAATGTCTTCTATCATGAACCTTTTTGATGAAAGCTGGTGTTTTAATTGATTTCCTGACCATCGAGGAACACAAGCTTGAAAATGTTCATTTCAGAAGTAATAACTATATATTTTTGTTGAGAAAATATGATATTGTTATATATAAAATATATTTCTATATTATGTATTTATATATCATAGTTATGTTAAAATACTTCCTTGGTTCTAATTAGTCTGTTCGAAGTGTATGGTCAAGACTTTCAGCCTGTAAACTCCATTGTGATTAATTTGTACGACTGGAACATAAAACCGAGACTAGGTAAGAAAACGTTAACCTACACAACAGTGTCTTTTGGTTTTTCTTTGTTTTCATATTAAAGCAGAATAGTTTTTCACCTATGACAACCTTTTATTGAGCAATTCACAGAATAAATCATTATGGTGACATGAAACCTTGGTCCCTTTATTAGCCCAAGATATACATATTGCCCAATATAAGGGCCCAGAACCTCTAGTCACTGCATCCTAGATGTTCTTTTCCAGGATTGCTGTCATATGGCCAATGAGTTACGTCCCAGCTGCAGCCTGATGCAATAAGGGAAGATTGCTAAGGAATTAAAACCAAAGAGGGATTATTTGAATTAAAATGGCAGATTCAGCTGGCTAATTCACTGCATTCTTGTACTCTTTATTATCTCTTTGTTGCCTGGTCATCACTTAGGGGAAGTCTTTGACACAATTGCTTCTCATATTATTGTAGGTGGAAAAGAGACTTGTTTAGGATTAGCCACTTTATGTGGAAAAATATATTCCAATGACATTTTCCTGGCCCAGCTCTCAAAATAGGATCAACTTTGTTAAAAAATTACCTCTTTGCTGTTAGGTTAGTTAAGCACATTCTGGTGATATAACATACAATATTTAGTTTTTTTAACACAGGATAGACGTCAGCAGGAGAGACTATTTCCCTTGTGAATCTGTGCAATCCAGTGGTTGCCAAGCTTTTTGGACCAACAGGCCACTGCCATCCCTCAATTTCTCATGGACCACCAAGCATGCACCAGAAATGGCTTTGGCCCAGCCCATGTTCACAGTGGCTAGCCATGGTTGCACAAAGCTGGCAGTCTTGGTACCCACTGGTGCTACACCTATCTGGAGTGGGCTGATTGGTGGTTCTATTGTGCCTATACCAGCTAGATCCCACAAAACAGGTATGCCCATTG
>QEPC01002018.1:3131511-3155360 GCA_003113815.1 Sphenodon punctatus
GTGTCTTTTTTTAATGTGCTAAACTACTGCAATATATTTTATGTAATGTAATATATTTTTAATGTGCAAAAGTAATGTAATATATTTGAAAAGGCATGTGTATGCGTGTTCAGATGTGCACTCATGTCTGTCTAAATTTCATTTGTTAATAGATCCTGCAAATATGAAAACAGTAACCGTGTTCATCTAGGTACACAGTATTGCCTACCTTCATCAAATCATTTTGGATGTGTATCACCAATGCATGGAATTCACCAAAATCTTCATCATCACGAAGCACATAAACTATCTGGTGTACCACTGCGAGAAATGCAACACAAACAGTGCAGAGATCTGCAAAAACCTGTGGGTCCATCCTCTTGAGAATAATCAACCACAGCAGTAAACTTTAAAGTCAAACAGAAAGTGTTCCCTCCCAAACAGAGCAAAGCATTATGGGCAGCGTGCCTGAACAAAACAAGCGCTCAGCATCATGGGGGTCCGACATAAACATGTGAGTTTAAAAACGGCCGGGTTGTAACCAACAATTGTGTAAAACCTACTCGTGTTTGTTTTACCGAGGTGTCACAACGCGCATTAGAATACTACGCGCATGATAGCGGACGTCTAAAACCAATATGTGCATGATTTTCTGGCGCATTTGCATGCGCAAAATATCAAAGATGCGCATTTATGGCGATCGTCTAAAAGCGCCCCAAGTGTGCTATAAAATTTATTAGGCCCCACTTATGACTGTAGATAAAAAATGTTCAGCTAGCTTCCCCTTGTTTCTGACTCTGCTGTACATATGCAAATAGTCAAGTGGACACTTGATAACTGCATTCGGCTAGGTACAATCAGATGCTGCATTTTGAAAACGTGACCCTGTGTGTCTTGTGTTTTCATGGTTAAATGCATATTAGCCACCAGTTAATAGAACCTTGTCAACCTGCAAACCACTTGTGTGCTTTTTTTCTTTAAACACCCCCCTCCCCCCAAAAAAAACCCCAACCTAACAGCAAGAGTAAAATGTCAAACAACTATCTCTGACTTACACTTGGGAAACTAAACTGCTGATGATTAGTATCCCAGTTACAATTAAAATCTGGCCTCCTTTTCTAATTTTTGTTGATGTACCATTGGTTCTGTGGACTCCTAAAAGACAACTTGAATTTTTAAATAGACTCTGCTTTGACTTTCAATTACCACAAAATTAACAATTCTAAAAATTATATTAACTGCAGTACTTACATTGATTTTTCCATGCACTTTGAATTCACCCTTATCGTAAATGTATTTTAGAATCTGGATTAGGTTATGAAATGTTTTTGCTTAGGTCTCTCTTAAAATACATAGGCAGCTAGTGGAAATATGTATAAGTATCTTGTTCCAAAAGCCAAAAGAATCCCCAAAGCATCACGCCCTGGCTAGTTATCAGGCTCTCTTAACATGAATTTGGGTGATATAAGTCAATGGGTGTTTTTAAAATGAGATGCCTCCATGCATGGCCCCTCACCATCCATGTAGCAAGTCGCTCATTTGAATTGGTGCGTGGGGAGGCGTGCTCCCACCATCCATGCACCGGCCCCCCATGACCACGCACGGAGCATTCCTGAGAAATCTGGAGTATCCTATGCAGAACAGTCATGCAGGGAAACACTTGTGTGAAGCGCTCTCCATGTACTTCCCGGGTGTGGATGCCCCAGACCCATCCCATGCTGTGGCCATGAACCCCCTCCCCACCACTCTCATTTAAAAACACGTTAAGTCTCTCCATATTTTTGATCTGACCCACCTGTCCTTTTTTAATTGAAAAAGTGTTCCCCAGACAGGTTTCCCCACCCATATTATAGACTCTTGTCACTTTGTCAGATGAAAGACTACTGTTGCAACTATTTTGTAAATATGAACAACCCCCTCCCCCCCCAAGATTTGCCAAAAAAACCCAACCCAGCAGATGCCATAATATTTCCATTTTTCAGGATAGGGGAAATAGTGGTATGTAAGATACCACCCAATGGATTTAATTGTTTAATTGGTGATCACAATTCCTGTCATCCAGGAACTATCAATTTCCACTTGCCAGTGTTTAAAATGTCCTTGTTCATAACAGCAAATTTGGTCAGGTTTTGGAGACTGTCACTGGAAATGTCAGCTCTGTCTTCAAGAAATGTAAAATAATCTGAGAGTGCCCAACAAATGTACAGGCCTTCACAACAGGTCTTAAACCATCATGTCAGACCTTTTCACAGTCCACCCTTTTACTCAGCAAAATTCCCATTGACCTAAATGGGATTTTTGCCTAAATAAGGACAGTAGGGTAGGTCTGGATTGTGAATTTGGGTAAAGATTACAACTACAGGACTACTCTGGACTCACTCGATTCAGGTTTGTGGACAAGATATGCTGACCATACTCTACTTAATAGAGTATAACCTTAGTATTAGCGATTCACCATACTGTGAACTTCATTTTTGTGTATTTTGGATTTGGGGTGAAATTAGTCTCAAAACTAATTATTTTTGGGTGTGTGTGTGTTAAAATGTATACTATTCATAAAATTGCCATCCATGAATCTGAGGGAATCTGGAACCTATACAATCATTTTGTTGCTTTACCTCATTATAATGGTCATAATTGGACAGAAGGGCACCAGTTCCTGAAAAGAATTTCAAGAAGTCCATAAAGTTGCTATCCCCCTGGAAGAAATGCTAAACAAGAGCATCTGCTAGAAATGGGAGCATGTTGCCAGCTGAGTAAAACAGCAGGGGAGTCTGCTGTTGGCCAGATTTGACCATATCTGTGCAGGTGTCACTACAGTTAATAAGAATTATTATTTAAGCTTGTTTTTTTAGAGATCTGGGAGACAGGGGGATAATATAGACAGCCTAACTAGATATGACACATGCTTCCATTTTTATATGTCCATTTTTGTTTAGTTTGTGAGTCCTAAATGTTGCAAAGAAAAGACTTAAGTGTTTTTTTTTATTTTTTTTTACTCTTCATCTCCAGTTCAATATTATAGAGATTATATAATCCAAGATTAATGTAGATTGAATTATTACTACACAAGAGTATTGAATCTGCAGTCTAGGCTCACTATTCAGAATGGCTCTTTGGCAAACAAAATGTCTGCATGTAAAAGTAATTCTGACTGGTGTTTCTGTCCTGAATCATGGTGAACAGTTGAAGTCTTTTTGACTGAAATTAAAATTTCTTTTCTACACCCTACAGTTGCATATACAGTGCCTCACTGGTTTTGTAGTACACCAGTGTGATGAAAACATTTTTTCTACAAAAATGTCTTCTATCATGAACCTTTTTGATGAAAGCTGGTGTTTTAATTGATTTCCTGACCATCGAGGAACACAAGCTTGAAAATGTTCATTTCAGAAGTAATAACTATATATTTTTGTTGAGAAAATATGATATTGTTATATATAAAATATATTTCTATATTATGTATTTATATATCATAGTTATGTTAAAATACTTCCTTGGTTCTAATTAGTCTGTTCGAAGTGTATGGCCAAGACTTTCAGCCTGTAAACTCCATTGTGATTAATTTGTACGACTGGAACATAAAACCGAGACTAGGTAAGAAAACGTTAACCTACACAACAGTGTCTTTTGGTTTTTCTTTGTTTTCATATTAAAGCAGAATAGTTTTTCACCTATGACAACCTTTTATTGAGCAATTCACAGAATAAATCATTATGGTGACATGAAACCTTGGTCCCTTTATTAGCCCAAGATATACATATTGCCCAATATAAGGTCCCAGAACCTCTAGTCACTGCATTCTAGATGTTCTTTTCCAGGATTGCTGTCATATGGCCAATGAGTTACGTCCCAGCTGCAGCCTGATGCAATAAGGGAAGATTGCTAAGGAATTAAAACCAAAGAGGGATTATTTGAATTAAAATGGCAGATTCAGCTGGCTAATTCACTGCATTCTTGTACTCTTTATTATCTCTTTGTTGCCTGGTCATCACTTAGGGGAAGTCTTTGACACAATTGCTTCTCATATTATTGTAGGTGGAAAAGAGACTTGTTTAGGATTAGCCACTTTATGTGGAAAAATATATTCCAATGACATTTTCCTGGCCCAGCTCTCAAAATAGGATCAACTTTGTTAAAAAATTACCTCTTTGCTGTTAGGTTATTTAAGCACATTCTGGTGATATAACATACAATATTTAGTTTTTTTAACACAGGATAGACGTCAGCAGGAGAGACTATTTCCCTTGTGAATCTGTGCAATCCAGTGGTTGCCAAGCTTTTTGGACCAACAGGCCACTGCCATCCCTCAATTTCTCATGGACCACCAAGCATGCACCAGAAATGGCTTTGGCCCAGCCCATGTTCACAGTGGCTAGCCATGGTTGCACAAAGCTGGCAGTCTTGGTACCCACTGGTGCTACACCTATCTGGAGTGGGCTGATTGGTGGTTCTATTGTGCCTATACCAGCTAGATCCCACAAAACAGGTATGCCCATTGTAATTATGGTACCCAATTCAAGTTTGTGATATCAGGTACTAATTGGTACCTGATTAGTGACTGATGGGGTACCCGATGTACCAATTACCAGTCTTCTATACCGATCTATTGGTTTTTCATTGCTGAAATTCAGATGGTAAAATGGAAACTTGGTAATAATAATACCTGGTATTTTGGGTAATTGAACACTCGACTTGGCACTTGGGTACTGATAAGACACCTGACAGACTACCTGAAATTTCAGATATTACCCACAGATAGCAAAGGTGCTATCCATTTCAGCTCTAATGCCAGTCTTGTCTGAGGTCAGGTGATCCCACAGATTGGCCAAGTCAATTGCACTAGCTGAAGTAAAGGTGAACCTAACAATGGNAAAAAAAACTTTTTTGCTGGGGCAGTTTTTTTACATTGCAGCCATTTTTAAATGGCTGCAATGCAAAAAAAATCCGGTACCCCGGAATCCGGTACCCGGTCCGGATTATCGGATACCGGATTCTACCGGTTTCCCACCCCTACTTGCACCCCACCTCCTGAAGTCTCCCCACCTCCACTTCCAAATGACAGTAGTTCCTCCAACTGATGTGACTTTCAAGTGCCAATGAGAGACCGACTGGGGAGCACGGGGGCAGCCCCTTCCTTAATCTCAGTTCCTGTAGGTGGCAAGCAATTGCAACTCCACAATTCCAAGTGGCAGGGCTCTTTCACATAACATCCTGCCCCCTTATCCCAACTCCTGTCAGCTTCCGCTTAGGGGAACGTTGTCTGCATGAGATGCCAGGGCGGTGGCCAAAGCACAATGAAAATAAACTTTCTCTTTTTACCACAGGGATGGGAAACCTACATCCCAAGGACTCAAAGTGGGCTCAGCTAATTTTTATTTGCCCCTTCTCCAGGTCCTGAATCAGGTCTGTGAATCAAAACTCTCCCTTCAAGCACAAGAGTGAGCTTTTAGGGGAGGGGAGTGGAGATGAGGTTGTGCACTCAAAGAGAGGAAATGGTTCAGTGGCACAGATGATAAATCCATGATCGGGACTAGCTGCTTTCTTTGTCCATCCCGATCACACCCCTAAGCACTACATCCTCAGCTCCCAGCTGGGCCATGGAGCTTGACCTAATTGTCTAAAGTGGCTTGTGGAAGGGTAAGGTTTCACCTACCTTGGTCCGGACCTTTATTTAAACAACGAATGTCCCTTTTCCTGGACCCCACAGTCCCATGGAACACAGACACCTCTTGCTACCAGCAAGGCAACAGGCCCAGGAACTTGCTGTTGCTGTTCATGCCATTGCTGCTCACTGGACCCAAAGGATGGGGACAGGAAGGGAGAGCATGGCAGTGGTGGTGGTTTCCCCTGGTTGTCCCTACCTACAGAACACAACATTATGTGCTGGTTCTTTCCCCACATGGTGGCCCGGAGGTCCACATAGATATCTACTGCGTGGGTGGGTAAGCAGGCAATTTGTAGCTTAAGAATTAGGGTGTAAAATACGTATTGTGCTTGGTGACTGCCACATTTTCCACTTTTCCACACTCACCTAGCGCAGCGTGCATTAGCACCCAAAATATCTGGATCCCTTTTCAAAGCTTTCCTCTTCTTCATCTCTCCCTTCTCTGCCTTGATGCTCTGGAGCCTGCAGCAATCAGTACATATCCAAAGGTCACAGAGACATACCCACAGCCTTGTGTTCCAAAGAGCCAAGGGCCACAGCCTCTGTGAACCTTTGGACCGGTCCAGTCCTGGGAACAATAACTCATCTAATCTTTTTAGCGTAGGATCTCTTATAAAACAAAGCTTCTATTTTTTTCAATGTTCTAAGGTAGGTTTGCCATCTATGCACATGTTTCTGGACACTTATGAAAAATACGTGTAGCAGGGCTTGCATTGGCACCTGTTAGAAAAGCAGCAAGAAGCGCTAGGGAACTTTCCTGAGATGTTCTATGCTTGCCTGAGCTGCTTGTCCTCATCAATGTGCATATATGGCAATCTTAGGGGATTGCCCATGCCAAGGCATATGCCAAGGTATATTCCAAGCAGAAGGCAGGCTTCTTGGCCCACCCTGCGTTCCCCTGTAGGACATTTATTCTTTTATCCAGTTGCCACGAGAAAAGGGGACCCTTCCAAAAGTGGGGGAAGCAGGGCTGGCACAGGACAATCTGAGGTATCCATCACAGCAGCACCCAACGAGGCTTATTCAGCTAGAGGTTTCACAGATTTGGTATCTAGTATGCGCGTACAACATATTTAATGTGTGTGTTGNCTGCCAAATGCCCTACCGGACAGAAATGTTTTACGCTGCCTCTGGAAGATGCTCAGCCTCGGGCTCAAGTATACCTATGGATGAAGGGAGTTCAAGAAAACGGGGGCAGTGACCGAGAACACCCCCATGAGCACCCTCATTCCATGAACAAGAGTAACAGGCAAAACCCACAGGAAGGCGTACCCAGCAGACTGCAGGGTCCACAACTGAGCATGGTACGACAAGCAATCCTTCAGATCTGTGGGGTTAAGGCCATGTAGGGCTTTAAAGGTCAAAATCAGCACCGTGAATTAGGGACTATCCCTATTGCATGGGCAATTGGGAACAAGGAAGCTTCTACCTCTCAATGCATCCAGTGGCTAGTAGAAAGAGAGAGTTAACTTATACTGTCTTCCTAAGCAGAGTAGCTCTTGCAGGCATTTGTCTTCATGGCAGGACTTGTGAGGGAACCCAGTGAGAGGAGGGAGATGGATCTGAGCCCATCTGGAGCAGATTATTCTGTCAAGTGGGACTGGAAGAGGAGAAAGCTTTAGCATTATATTCCTGGGGGGCGGGGGGAGGAGAGGGGTGCTGTGTGTATCTTGAAAATATGCCTTCAATGAAGGTTACAACTTTTGAAAAGGTCAGAAGATAAATCCTTAAAAATGCCAAGAACATCAGTGGTGCTAAATGTTCCTTTAATATTAATTTTGTGATAGTTGCCAGTCTTGCAAATTAAAGATTAATTGTCTGGGAATTCTTGGATCACAACCCAACATAGGTTTAGCTGCTTTGTTCTGCAATGTTTGGAGTTTCTCCAGCAGCTAAGCCCCTGTATTAGAAGCATGGCCAATGCATTGATTGATCGATTGATCAAAGCTATGCAGGCTGTGAATTCTCCTGCTATGACAGATTTTCATAAAAGGGAGATAGAGACGTAGCTATTTTACTGTTTATTTTTGGCAACTCGTTGCATATTGAAAATACTATAAGAATGTTTTATAATATCCTTGCCATATCTTTCATATAAGGAGCTAAATCTGGAATAAATATTGTTTTTCAAATGCGTCTACAGCAACGAAATGGCACAGCCACCAAGTTGAGAAACAGAAATAAAAAAAACTGAGAAATGGGACCGCATTCTTCCTCAGTATGGATCAAGCACAACAAAATGAAAAGGTATTTTAAAGTTCAGAAACTCCTGAATAAATAGACTGTTACTGATGTGAACTCCCTCAAGAAAACAAACAGGATGCACTTTCACTCTCTTTTGAAATTAATTCCAAGTCCAAGGACTGGAATACATAAGGTGTGTAATAATTTCAGTGTGAATCCCAGGGAAATTAAACATTAAATCTAGGCTGAGATCATACATTATAAGAATTATTGGAAGTGTGTCATTAACATACATCATTCAGCTACTTACTGTGTTTGAAGATGCTACGTTTATACAAGTACATCAGCGTAAAACTCCCTATACTAAGGCATGCCCAAATCAAAATTACAAGGAACTAACTGGTGAGGGCAGAAGGTTTCTTGAATTAAAGTGTCTTCAGCTAAGGTGAAATGCTGCTGCTTATAAAATTCTTTCAGAACTGTATACCAAATAAGGGAAAAGCAAACTCGAGGAGGTACGTCCCACAGGACCACATGACAACAAAGTTGGTCTAGAAAGGGCACTGGCTGCAACTTAATTGAATACGGCATCCCATATCAGGCACACTTTGCTATATCCTGGGGCACTCCAATATCTGAGGTTTTGCCCCTTACAGGCCAGAGGCCAGCCCTTAACAGGGCATACCCAGTGCCAATAGCAGAGAGGGAATCATAACTGTCTTCAACTGCCAGCAAAATCTTTTGGGGAGGGGGCAAAGCAGCTGCATCTGGCTTCCCCCCTTTGTTGGTCCCACCTGTAAAAAGGGACCGTCCTTGCCCCCAGTGGGAACCGGAGGAGGCAACTCCACCCAGCTGTGCAAAGCCCAATTTGGGACCTCCCCGCATCCCTTGGCTGTTAATAGCCGTTCATGTGTTTCTATACATCTGCTCCACAGGGTATTATAATTTATTGGGTTCCCTGTCTGATATATATCACAAAAGGGGGGGGGGCAGGCAGAGAGGCGACCTCTCTGCTTCACCCCTCTTCCCCACACAGGAATGGCCAGTCACTCCTGGAGCTTAAGTCTGATGTCACCGAGTCAAATGTTATTTCCCTTGCCTGACAGGTGCGTGGCATCTCACGTGTATAATGACTCATCTTGGAATCTAATATTCCAGTGATGAACTGTGCACCCACCAATGCCCTCCAGAAGCTTCCCCATCACCTTGTTAATCTTAATCCTGGCCTCCTCCCAGGACTGCGTGGGTATCGCCATGACCTGCGCTCAAACATATCTGACCACCATAGCTCCATGGTGGTTCCATAGTTCCCTTATAGTTTTGATGTCTTTTTCCATCATTCTCAGGAGGCCAAGACTTTTGGATACAGTCAGGTCATTTTCATCCAAGTGTATGACCAACAGGTCTGGATGACCAAATTAGTTGGCTCTTGCCTTCAAGCTGGGCACAGTGCATGCCACTAGTTTCCAGACACCATACCTGTGCATCTCCACTGCAGCCCAGCTGGGTTCCAAAACTGGTTGCCGAAGCCCTCCAGCCAGCCCACATCACAATGCGGTGTCCACAAATTCGTATGGAGGTGCTCCCCTTAAAACCTGGGGCAAAGAAAACATGTATAGTTAAGTTTGTGTGTGCTGCTCCAGATCTAATCATCCTGCTCTATTTCTCTTATGTATGTACAATAGGCTGTCGACTTCAATCTGCCTATATTTTTTATAACCTCTGCCAGTAGGCCCCCTTTGGCCACTATGGTGGCTGCCAGACCCTGATCCTAAGAGTGCAAACCAAACTCTTTTGGTGATATCCAAGTACTGAACAAACATGACCTAAACACTGATAAGAACTGGAATTTCGTTAGTGGTGAGCCATCCATATGGATAAAGAGATGGACCAGAGTGTGGTTCCTCAATTCTAGGTAGCAGCACATGGCTACCTAAAATTGATATGCACAGTGCATATTGTTTTGGAGGGGGCAGGCATCAGAATCAATTTTTGGCCCTTTCCTTTCTGAACTGGTTTGGATTGCTGTGTGTATAACTGCCCTGAGTTGCCTTTTAACTACATATCACCTAAGAGTAGAGCTTCCCCAGAACTACCGTTCTTTGCCAGAGGGACCAATTCACTTAGGTGCAGGGCCACAAAAAGACTACAATGAAAGCAGCCCTGAACAACAGGGTTTTGAATGGGGATGTGCACAGTCCTTGTAATGTGGTCAATATTTGCACCAGATATTAATTGACACCGGCTGCTGATAGTCCCCTACCTGACCCAGCCCTCTAAGGCCTGCCTGGTTTTAAAAGTTGCACATGGGTCTGTGAACTCATTCACTTTACTACAGAAAGATATGGCAGTTAGCTGGCCACAAATGGTTTTTGCTGCTAAATCCTTCTGCCTCAAGTGTGCCACAAACCGCTTTAGGTGGTCCGGGGGAAATGGTCTATTGTCTCCAGATCCCCTTGTCCATGAGGAAGGCAAAAAAACCCTCAAATGCCCTTAAGTAGACTGTTGGTGTCTCACTTGACAATGACTGGCCAAATGCAATGTCTGTTAGTCCATTTGAAGCCCCCACAGTTCCTCCAGCATTCGTTTGGGCTCACACCATGTGTCAGGTGCCAAAGACCAGAACTGATCCATCTGTAAGAAAGAGAGTCCGCTATCTCATTATGCACCCTGGGTATGTGCTTGGCCAAGAAATACATGTTCAGCCCCAAGCACTGCATCACAAAACACCTCACTAATCTCATGGACCTCAAGGGTCTGGAAGAATGAGTGTTCACCACATGCACTGCAGCCTGATTATCTTTCCAGAATTGCACATGAGCATTCCAAAATGTATCCCCCACATAGTTCAATTGCCACCACCAGTGGGAAAGATTCCAGGAACATTGCTGGTAAGCACACCTGCCTGAGCCCGCTGGGTTGGGTTCTTCCACCTGTCCTGAAAGAAGACCTCAAAGCCTGTAGCTCCTGCTGTGTCCGAGACCACCTGAATCTCTGCACCTCCCTCTAAAGTGAGATGCTGTTGCAGTTCTCAAAAAGATTAGACCAGACCCCCCCAGGGCCTCTCCGATTGCTCTAGTTCTCGTAATGCAACAGTGCGGGGCCCTAACACCTGCAGTTGTCCTTGCTAGCCAGCTGCAAAAGGCTCTGCCTGGTGCTATCACCTTACATGTGGAATTCAGGTGATCCAGAAGGTTCTGCATTTCCTTAACTGTCCATGCCTTCTGAATGAGCTGTCGCAGACTGCACAACTTATCCTGGGGAAGGCTAGATGTTGCAGCCACCGTGTCTCTCTCTATGGCCCAGGAATACAGCTTAGTCATTGGACCTTTGGTTTTCTTTTCTGCCACGGGGAACTCAAATTCTGCCAACAGGCGTTGGAACTCCTCCAACAACCTGTCACATTCACCTGTTGTGTACCTTGCCATGAATAGGAAGTCGTCAAGATAGTGAATGATGGACTCAGACCCCACCCTATTCCTCACCACCCAATGCAACCTGGTGCTGAACTTTTCAAAAACTCCACAAGGAATAGCACACCCCATCAGCAGTGCACGGTCACAAAAGAACTTACCTTGGGATGTAAATCCTAGCATGTTAGAACTCCAGCAGAGATACCAGGAGGCAAAAGGCTGATTTGATGTCACATTTAGCCAGGCGTGTCCCCAGGCCACACCCCCTTATTTTGAGCTCAAGCACTGGACCTAGTGCTGCTCTCCCTCTGATCACCTGGGTAGCTGCAGGAACGGCCTCTTGGCTTGCCTCTTGCTGGCTTGTCTCTGTTCCGCTGTCCTGCTTGCTGCAGGGGTGTGCGTGTGTATTGGCCCTTGTTCAGCCCCATTGGTGTCATAACCATCCTGCACCCTTGGTCTTTTGGGGGTCAGGTGCTAGGATTGCAGGGTTCCAGCATTACTGTGGTTCTGAACAAACCACAGTAATTCCTGAATAACATATTGACATCCATTGGGGGTCACAGGTGCTGCCCTTGCTGAAGCAGGGGGTGTGACCTCCAATGAACCTGCAGGTGGGTCTGTAGGCATGGCAACTGGACAAGCTGAAGGTGGTGGTTCCCCAACCACTGTTTCTGGAGCAGGATCAACCCTTGGACCAGCATTACTCCTGCATTGGTGGCATCCTTCTGCTCAGTTGATTTTCTTCTTTCATCTGGGTAACCATTGATCAGAAACACTGTCCAGGTGATGAGGGGGCATATATAACCCCTTGCCCATTCCTGGCCCCCAGGTGTCTTCTTCCAGCTGATTGGCTGCATGCCAGGTATGCAGGGACAGCCCATCACCTGCTACACCAGGGTGGGGAGAGGCACTGGATCCAGGCCCAACCCCTACAAATGCTGCCACCTGCTCAGGGCAGGGGCTTTCTTTTCTCATCACAGAAATTCTTCTACATTCATTAGAGAGCATGCAGAAACTCAAAACAAAGAACTAAACCCAAATGAGTTATTCTAGCAGAATGTTTATCGTGGCATTCATACACGCTGTAATGTTATATGCTCTATCCTTAACTAGTCATTCCCCAGACTACCCCAATTTTAAAATCCACTTGAGAGTGCAAAAGCTTTTGCCCATCCCACCTTTGTTTACGTCTTAGCAAATGGAGCATATTGCAGGCATGACATAATTCTAACCACATTTTCTCAGCATCTTTACTTTTCCCCCTTAGATATCATCTTCTTTGGGTTCAGATAGTGGGAGAAAAGATACACGACAGTTTGGAGTAAGCTCCAGAAATGCCACCATCTGGGTTAACTGCAGGGGGCAGCGATTTGGAAATTCAGTCTGGAAAGAAGCTTCAACAGCATGTTTGCATTGAAGCTCACCACTGAGTCTGCCTTACGTGCTACATGTGAAATTCATCCTGCCCCTCCATGCACTTCACTGTAGAGAAGGTTCACCACCTCACCAGCTGTCCCATCAACACTCTTGGAGTGTTACGGGGGAAGGGGGACTCCACCACACACTCCTTGTTCCCCAAGAAGACTCTCTGGGTGAAAATGCCCTTCAGGATAGTAAGTGGACCTTTTTGGGTGCAGGGAGCACAAGGAATTCAGGCCCCTATCATCAGGCGTGGGGTTCTAGGAGTCCTGTGGCTGCCTGCCACTCGCAATCACCCACAAACACTCCAGGGAAGATTCTGGGGAGGATGACAGTGTCCTAAACAGTGAGGGGAGGAAGGGTTCAGGGCCCAGGGGAGCAAGAAGGAGAAGGGTCTTACAAGCACAGAGGGGAACAGGGGCCCCAGGGAAGGGGAAAGGGGGGGGCACACTCTCGCCCTTACACTCACTCTTGCTTCCACTCACCAGGAAGGGAAACAAGGGAGGGGCAAGCCACTACACACAGATTATACTCAAACTCACAATAAACCACACACTTCACTCACAGTAAACAACCAACAGAAGGTAAACACTTCACTTTTCCACATGACAGGACCAGTCTAAACCAGCAAACCTGATCACCAGTGCTGTGTAACAGGCAGTGCTGGTTTAAATAGCCTACTCATTCAGTGCCTGCAGCTGGAGGCTTCCCCTGCAGTCGGGATGAGCGCCGCAGGGTCCTAGGTTCCACCCCTGTATGCTGGGGGGGAGGGGTTGTGGGGTGTGTGCAGCCACTGGCATGAGCGCTGTCTCTGTGAGCGTGGACCCTGTGTTTCCCTGCTCTGTCAGTGGATCTGCCACTCCTTGCTGGAGGGAAGGTGCCAAAGGGGTCTCTGGGGTGGGCACAGAGCACGGGGGTGCCTTGCGGTGATGGAGCCTGATGACATGGAGGCAGGGGAAAAATTGCAAATGATCCTCACTATTTTCCTGCTTTAAAAGTGTCTGCTATAGGAAGCATCCATGGCAGGGGGTAGGGGAGGAGTTTAAGGAGGGATCCGAAGGAATCTGGAGAGCATATAATGGGTAATAGATGGGTATAGATGAGAAGCTGTTCAGATGCAGGGACTATCATGAAAGAAGACAGAGCAAGAACAGTTAAAGAACTTGATGTGGGAGAGAACTAGGAATATTAATATACTTTAGCTTTCTTTTCTTAGCTCATTATCCTTTTTCCAGAAGCACGAGGAAGACTGCACTGGGTTGTTGTTCGAGTGGCTGCTAGACTCATCTTTCTCTTCTGTTGCTGTGACCCTATCACTCCCCCTCTTGAATTACTTCCTTGACTTCCTGCCATCTTCCATGAGCAATATAAAGAAAGACACAATCCACGTCTTAAGAATCACAGTCTAAATCAGACCCAGACACTGGATGAATATCTAGGTTCTAAGTGGTGCATGTAGGTCTTTTTCAGGGTGAGGTTCAAGGTCCCAAAGGAGAGATTGAGCCAGTAGGATTGAGTACAATAAAAGAAAACACCTATAAAATTGGTGTCGAGGAGCGTTTGATGTGTACGGAGGTATGGAAAAGGGTGATGACTGTTGGAAATACATTCCTTTGGTTGCATCCCCCCCAAGCACCTAATCCTGTTTGTTTTCTAGAAGCAGCAGAAGTAGACAGACAGATCAGGGAACCCTTCCCCCATCCTATCTGTCCTACTCCAGCCAGGACCTGATTGGTCAGTCTCCTCCCCCAGGAGATTTCTCATCTCTTTGTGTCTCAGAGAGCTTCCTTCTTCCCTCCGGAACACACCTAGTCTTAGGACTCAGTATAGATGTAGGTCTTTCCTATCCTACATGTATTTCCTAATAAAGCTACTTAAGCTTAAGTATGCTTCCTGCCTGCTTATTGATGATTAGCTACTCACACTCCTCTGTAAACTCTGCATTGGGCAAATGGATGCAATGATCTCACAGTCCTTGCACTTCCAACAGGGTTATGGGCCCAGACACCCAAAAGGCAGCGCAGAGTGAGTAAAATTGAGTGCTAGCATTAATCTTAAAGGCAGAAAAGAAAAGAAAGATTTTAGTCTCTGTGACCATGGATTCTATGCTGAAGGTCTCCATTCCAGAGAGGCTCACTGGAGCAACAAACTATGAAGCTTGGAGTCATAATGCAAGGATGGCACTGGGAGGACAAGGCCTAAGGAAAATGCTGGAGTCCAACAGACCTACAGATGCAGGGGCAGCACAAGAACTCTGGGATGAGAAAAATGACAAAGCTATGGCAATCATCTCAATGTCGGTGAGTCAGCGTTTACATGTGCACATACGTGACAAGTTAACTGCAAAAGATATGTGGGAAATTTTACAGAGACTGTATCAAGGGAAGTCAAATATATCAAAGATACAAATGCTTAAAAGACTTTGTAATATGAGAATGGATGAGAGTGAAGATTTTTCAGCTCATGTTAATGGCCTGCTTGAACTAGTCAGGAGACTGGAAAATCAAAAGCTGAATTTACCAGATGAATTGATAGTGGCATTTCTGCTGAACTCTTTACCACCAACTTTTCAAACAGTATGTCAGATAATAGAAATGCAGGATAACCAATCTTTGGAAGTCGTTATTCAGAAACTTGAGGAATTTAATATGGCTCAAACTAATGAACAGCCAAACATCCCTTCAGAGTTTGCTTGCAAGGCAGCTGGAAATAAAGAGGTTTTTGCAAAATCTGCGCGAGTTAAGCGTTGCTTCAATTGTGGGGAAATCACCCATCTTGCATATCAATGCAGGAAGCAAGATACTGCAGAGAAACCAGTTAAGCAAGTTCCCAGCTCCTCTGCAAAGAACAAAGGGAGCCATGATAGGGCTTTCAGCCTGGTTGAGGAAAAAGCATCTCAACTTAAAAATGTGGAAGGAATAGAATGTGAGACTGCTTCACATGATTTCTTTGTTGATTCTGGAGCAACTAAAAATCTTATAAAGGACAAAGACAGATTTATTGATCTGGATAGGACTTATAGAACTCCTATAAGATTGGCTAATGGAGAGAAAGTTTATTGTCAAGGAAGAGGCAGGGCTAAACTCATATGTCATCTGGGAAACGGTGAGGAAATGAAAGTTACCATTGAAGAAGCTCTATATGTCCCAGAATTGGATCATAATTTTATAAGTGTCAAGTATGCTGTACAGAAAGGTTTTGCAGTGCATTTTGAAGGGAAATATTGCAGAATTTCAAAGGAAAAGGAGCTTTTTATGCGAGGAATGCTGGATTCAAATGGCCTATTCAAGGTAGATTGCTTGCAACAGGATCAGTATGCAAATGCTGCAAAAGATTGCAGACATAAGAACTGTGAAAGCAAATGGCACAGAAGGATGGGCCATAGAAATGCAGATGTGTTGCATGCACTTCCAGACCTAGTTAAACATTTTAAAATGAACTCATGTGCAACTAAAGATGAGAGATGTGTTTGCTGTGTAAAAGGAAAGGGAACTAGGCCCTCCTTTCATCAGAGCAAGGAGGAAGCCACACAGCACCCCCTACAGCTCATTCATAGTGATATCTGTGGTCCTATGAAGACAAAAACAATTGCAGGAAACCAGTATGCATTGACTTTCATAGATGATTTTTCCAAGTTCACGTTCACTTACTTGATTAAAGAGAAAAGTCAGGTGCTGGAGAAATTTAAGGAATATGTTGCAAGAGCCAGCAATAAGTTTGGAAGATCACCTCAGATCCTAAGGTCAGATAATGGAGGTGAATATGTTTCAAAACAGATGAAAGAATTTTTGAAGCAAAAAGGAATTGAACACCAGACAACCATCCCGCATACACCAGAACAAAATGGAGTAGCAGAAAGAAAAAATCGCTCTCTCATAGAGATGGCGAGATGTATGCTTTTGGATGCGAATCTGCCAAACAAATACTGGGGGGAAGCAGTAATGACTGCCACATACCTGCAGAACAGGCTCCCAACCAAAGGTGCAAAAGCAACACCTTATGAACTATGGCATGGGAACAAGCCCAGTGTGGGGCACATTAGAGTGTTTGGCTCTAAAGCCTATGCTTATATCCCAAAGGCCAAAAGGACCAAACTTAACACCAGATGTGAAGAAGGGATACTTGTTGGCTATGCACAAGGATGCAAGGGATACAGAGTAATGGACACTGACACTGGAAATGTGAAGATAAGCAGTGTGGTCTATTTTGATGAAAATGAAAAGGGAAGCACTGATCAAATGCCAGACCTAATGAGGCCAAGTTCATCAAGACAGAAAAAGACTGCAGAACTGCAGATAAAAGAGGAAGCTGAAGTTTCATTTGATTTGACCATGTTCAATCAACCTGAACCAGAAGGGGGCACTGACACCAACACTGATGCTGATGCTGAAACTGAAGCAGAACCAGAACTGGAACCAGAAGATAACACTGATGCTGATACTGAAACTGAAGCCGAAGCAGAACCAGAACCAGAAGTGAGACGTTCTGAAAGACACAACAAAGGAGTGCCAGCAGCGAGATTCTCCTATGCGGCAAAAGTGGAGGAACCACAGGAGCCCTCAACATGGCAAGACATTCAAAAAATGCAAACCAGTGAGGCGCGCAAATGGAGAGATGCTGCCAAGGAAGAAATTGAGTCTCTTAATGAAAATAAAACATGGACACTCACAAAGCTACCTGAAAACAAAAAGGCCATTGGATGCAAATGGGTCTTCAAGACCAAGCATAATGCAGAAGGGGAAATCACGCGCCACAAAGCGAGATTAGTGGCCAAGGGATATTCCCAAAAATACGGCGAAGACTACGACGAAACCTTTGCTCCAGTAGTAAGGCACACCACAATAAGAACACTCCTCAGCATAGCAGCTGCAAGAAAAATGGAAGTGCAGCACTTAGACGTGAAGACTGCATTCCTACATGGTGATATCAAAGAGGATATCTACATGCAGCAGCCGCCGGGATTTAAAGAACCTGGGAAGGAGGAACTTGTGTGCAAACTTCAAAAGAGTATCTATGGTTTAAAGCAAGCAGCGAAAGCCTGGAACGAAAAATTGAATCAATTGCTCCTTAAGGAGGGGTTCATACAGGGAGAAGCTGACCCCTGCCTATACTCAAGGTTCAGAAATAAAAGGAGGACATACATTCTAACTTATGTGGATGATCTGATTGTATGCCATGAAAACAAACGAGATTGTGATGAAATCGTCAGGAATCTGAACAAAGAAATAGAGGTGAAAGACTTGGGAGGTATCACTTACTATCTTGGAATACAAATAGAACGAGAAAAAGATGGAAGTTTCCTTCTCAATCAAAAACAAAAGATAAAGGACATTTTAGAATGCCTAGGCATGACAGAGGCTAATGAAGTGGGGACACCTATGGAAACAAATTTCCTAAGCCAGGAAGGCAACGACGAGCCCCTACCACAGGACAACCAGTACAGAACTGCAATTGGCAAAATGTTGTATGTAGCCACCGTCACAAGGCCAGACATTGCCGCTGCTGTAGGAATACTAAGCAGAAAAGTAAGTGCACCAACCCAAAGGGACTGGATAGCAGTCAAGAGAATAGCACGGTACCTGAAGGGCACAATGCATTTAAACTTAAAACTACCAGCAAGCGAGAACCCCAGATTGATGGGATATATGGATGCGGACTGGGCCGGAGACAAGACTGACTGCAAATCTGTGAGTGGAAATGTATTTCTGTATGGAGGCGGAGCAATCAGTTGGACTAGCCAGAAGCAGTCATTAATTGCCCTTTCATCCACAGAAGCAGAATTTATTTCAGCCACTCAAGCATGTCAAGAGGTAGTATGGCTACACAGACTACTAAAGGACTTTGGAATAGACGAACCAAAGCCAACTGAGATGTATGAGGACAATCAAAGCTGCATTCAGCTTACGAAAATGGAAAAGATAAAGCCAAGGTCGAAGCACATCAACACCAAGCGTCACTATGTGAGAGAAGCGCAAGAAAAAGGACTTGTTGAACTGATTTATTGTCCTACAGAGGAAATGATAGCGGATGTGCTGACCAAACCGCTACCCAGAGACAATTTCCAGAGGCTACGAGAAGCATTGGGAATTGTCAGCAGTGCACATAAATGATTCGGTGCACGGGACGATGAGAAGGGGTGTTGGAAATACATTCCTTTGGTTGCATCCCCCCTAAGCACCTCATCCTGTTTGTTTGCTAGAAACACCAGGAGTAGACAGACAGATCAGGGAACCCTTCCCCCATCCTATCTGTCCTACTCCTGTCAGGACCTGATTGGTCAGTCTCCTCCCCCAGGAGATTTCTCATCTCTTTGTGTCTCAGAGAGCTTCCTTCTTCCCTCCGGAACACACCTAGTCTTAGGACTCAGTACAGATGTAGATCTTTCCTAGCCTACATGTATTTCCTAATAAAGCTACTTAAGCTTCCTGCCTGCTTATTGATGATTAGCTACTCACACTCCTCTGTAAACTCTGCATTGGGCAAATGGATGCAATGATCTCACAGTCCTTGCACTTCCAACAATGACTCTTGCAGCTTTATTTTGGATAGACTGTGGTGGAGGGAAGTGAGTTATGGGAGAACTAGGAAAAGAGGTGGCTATAGCATTCACAGCAAGAGATGATCACTCCATCAGCTCCCTAGTAAAGTCCCATTCCTGCATTTCTGTAATCTCCTACCACCCTAGTTCATACCACCCTTTCAAATTCATGGGATGACATCCAGATATGGCATAAGCCCACTGCTCTCAGTGAAAGTACACCAGTATGAATTTAGACCAATGAACTGAACTTCTTGTCTCCTACTCCCTTTCCGTCTGTATCACCCACTGACTGTTCGTCCCATCTCCCTGACCAGAAGCCCAAATGTCCCCAGTCTTGATACCATAGCTTTCTTGAAGTTTCTTTTCTTCCTATGGAAATCCCAAAAATCCAGCTTTGACACACTCTTCTCTATTGCACAAACCCCAATATTATTCACAATGAACAGCTCAGCCAGCTCTAATAGTGTGCATGCTTTCTATTTTCCCAGCTGTATTTGTCTTGTCAGTTGGGTGACTATTATTCATGATTTCTTGTTTGTGCAGTTTCAGCCACTACATATAGGCATCTGGATACAATTCTGACTGTGTCCTTGCAGAGTTCCTTGTATCAATGCAAGATTAATATACTTATTCAGCTTTCTTTTGTTAGCTCATTACCCTTTTTTTCAGAAGCACGAGGAAGACTGCACTGGGTTGTTGTTCAAGTGGCTGCTAGAATTATCTTTCTCTTCTGTTGCTGTGACCCTATCACTCCCCCTCTTGAATTACTTCCTTGACTTCCTGCCATCTTCCATGAGTAATATAAAGAAAGACACAATCCATGCCTTAAGAATCACGCCATCTAAATGAGACCCAGACACTGGATGAATATCTAGGTTCGAAGTGATGCATGTAGGTCTTTTGGAGAGTGAGTGAGGGATCATCTCCAGAAAGCTCCATGGATCAAGTGAGTTCAAACAGTGAATAAAATGGAGAGAGAGAATTTTCAGGGGGCATCTTGTGGGAATAAATGATATGGGAGTTGAGGATGAGAAGCTTGCACTTGCATGGGGAGGACTGACATTGTTAGGAAGATGGTCTTAGAAGTCTTCTCATAGATAAAAGATGGGAGAAACAAGAAGTGGGGAGGACAGAGGAGAAAAGTCTCAGTAGTTGAGGAATCACCAAAGGGTGGTTAAGGGATTTAGCACTATGACAAAAAAGAAAGGATGGTGCTATAATATTACAGAGGAAAAAGTGACAGGATTTGGTGAATGCTTAGATGGAGATGGAGAAGAGAGAGGTGACAAAGAGGACATACCCGTACATAAAAGCTTATCAGAGGGAAACAGACATTGAATAGACACATGAAAAGCAAGAGAGAGGAGAAAAAAGGGCTATGAGAATGTGTAAAATATTGACGCTGCAGCTAATTATACTTTATATGGCAGTGGGTAAGACAGTCTCATCTAGCACAGCATTCTATCTTTGATGTAAAAATGTATTCCCTGTGTAAAAATCAGGAGTGTGCTATGTTTGATTTGGAAGGAGAGGATACATCTGGATGTAAATGTCAGATTTTATTTTAATTTTGTTAATAATAAGTATCACAAACAATGGTCAGTATCCGTTTATAGAGAATCCTTGTGTTCAACTGCAGCAATGTACAAACCTCCTCCCACCCCACCCCCAACAACCGTAAAGTCATTAGAGCTTCTCAAATTTTTTTCTATGCTTTCAGATTTCCATCAAGAATCCAAAACATGTTCAGAAAGTGCATGCTCTAAGACCCTCTCTATCACTTACAGAATGCTGTAAATTGACTCCATCACTTTACCTGCTGCTGTAAATTGGCTCTGAGCACACATAATGTGTCAGGTTTGCCTACTCACTTTCAGTTTTTGCTAGCCTCTACTGGGCATATCGAGGAGTAATGGGATGAAATTGAGCAAAGGAAAATTTAGACTGAATATCAGGAAATTTTTCCTAACAGTGAGATCTATTAGAATGGGGAATAGTTTCCCAGGAAGATTGGTGAGAAGCCCCAATTGCCTGAATCATTAAAACAGGACAGGGGGAAAAAACATACTAAGAAAATAGCAGAATGAAAAAACTGCATTGACAGGGTATGGGAAAAGAAGATCTTTTAGGTGATTTCTGCTGTTCTATGAATTGAGCTCCATCAGTATTAAATACCCCAAATGCTCATGATCATGTAATTGAAACAGGACAAAGTTTACTTATAGGTATACCAGGAAAAGAATTTTAGTGCTTTACAGGGTACATTACTGTGACAGTGCATCAGTTTTAAAGGAACAAGAAAGCAGGCAATCTGGTCACAATTTACTCCTTCGAAGAGGATTCTTGGAAGCTAGATACATTTGCATGGTACAATGTTAGAAATGCTATGAAAATGGTCTTTAGAACAGAAAATGGAGATCAGAGTCAGTCATGGGCAGCAACCTTCAAACAACCACTTAGGCTGCATTTACATGAGACCCTTCTCCTGCCTGTACTCTCTGTTGCGGGAGTTTTCGTTTCCACATTTTAATTGTTCCCACATTCCCTTCCTCACTTCAAAGGTTCCCTCCACTGCTTCAAAAGTTAGTATGTGTTCTGCCATGGTTGCTTATAGGTATCCTATTATTCTGTGTTGTTTTTTCCCCCCATGCCAACAAGGCATTGTCCTGAACAGGTAGGCTGTGGAGGATTCATCCTCTGAGGGGAAAGTCGCCTCTATGGACGTTTTTGCATGTTTCAGCTTTCTCCTGGACTTCAAAGTCCGGGTTCTACAAACTCATATGTGTGTGTGTTAGATGCTCACCCCCTCCTGGAAATCACCTGGGCGCGATTGTAAACAGCGGCACACATGTTTTGAGACCCGGACTTGTAAGACTTCTGATATTGGGGTCTTACAAGTCCAGGTCTCAAATCATGTAGGAGTCGACTCGCCCAGAGCCGCTCTTTACAATGGTGCCCGGGTGACTTCTGGGAAGGGGAGTGAGCATCTAAACCCACCCCGCACAATTTTTCAGAACCTGAACTTTGAACTCTGGGAGAAACCTGGAGTGTGTAAAAACGCCGTATCTCCTCATGCAGCCATTAAGTCAAATTGATTGGCCGATGAATCCTATCACATGAGAAATGAGTGCGATAGGGTTAGAACTATGGGATGGGACTTTAGGCAAATTCTTGGTATGGTTGTATATCGGTATTGGATCTCCATTTATCGGATCTATCGGTATCAGATCTTTAACATTGCGGTTTTCTCCACTGACTTCAGTGGGGAAAACCGCAATGTTAAAAATCTGATACATACAGAGAATTATTGGTATTATAGGATTAGAACTGAGAGGGCCATTATCGGCCACTCTCAGTTCTTGGCAATACTGATAGTCCCTCCTCTACTTTCTAGCTTAACTTTTTGGGAGTGAATGTGCATTACACCTGGTGAGTCCTGCAATCGAATCCTTTCACAAATTGAAAACCAAAGTGGAGGGAAATATTTTTCTTGAACTAAGCACCTTGTGTGACTGCAATCTTTCTTTGGAGTAGTCCCCATAGACAACCATGTAACAGTGGGGGGTTTGTATTAAAATTGGTCTGCACATGTTAAATACCTAATTTTCCATGTGTAATATATGCATTTTTAGCAAACAGACATTGCAAATGGTCGTCCCACTTGCCTATGGAAACCTTCCTGCTGGTTAATGGCTTAACAGTTTAACCCCAAAGGTGAGAGAGAATGGCCCACACTCACCATCACTTTTTCTCTAAGTTGTGTTTAATATATTTTTAAAATATTCCAATTACCTTTTCATCAAACATTTTATAGGACTGATCTTCATCAGCTAGTAATCTAATCAAATTTTTAGAAATCTAAAAGTAGATTTAATTACTCCAGTTGTTGCCAACTTCTGTAGGTTTAAAATCCCATTTCTTTAATTTTAAAATTAAAGTGAGTTTGTTTCTTCTGTGATGCAGTGTACATTGCATACTACTGAGAAGAAACTCACTAACTGACCAGAAAGGAGAAACATTATTATTATTAGTAGTAGTAGTAGTATCAAAAGTATTAGTATTAGTATTTATTGTTTATCTTTTTTATTTTATTATTTCTATAGTGAAAGCAATGTGCCTGGTGCTTTACAACTGTTGAAAACAGACAGGGTCACTGCCGCAAGGGGCTTACAATTTATTTATTTTTATTTATTTATTCAGATTTTTATCCTGTCCTTCCCCAAAGGCTCAGGGCAACTAACAACATGTATAAAACATAAAAACACATAAAAGCAAAATACAACCCCCCCAAACCCCTAACCATCCCACAGCCAGAAAACATCCAAGGCCATATCCCCATATCCCACTCCAACCCCCCTCACAACTCTACCCCAAATCTCCCAGCAAATCCCCCATCCACTATTCCTGCCCACCAAATGCCTTTACAAAGGGCATTTTTACACACATGTTAAAGTTCTAGATTTTTAAATCTTCTGGGTTTACAAGTCCACAAGCAAGTTTTGGATGCATTTTTCACACGCACAATGCCCTGAGGCAGTTCGTGGATGCATTCTTCACACAAACACTGCCCAGAGGCAGCCTAAAGTAGCCACAGCTGTAGACGTGACAGGCTGCCATGGAAACCAAGTGACCAGCTGTGCCTGGA
>QEPC01002018.1:3190527-3208688 GCA_003113815.1 Sphenodon punctatus
GGGGGGGGGGGCGGCATATAAATATAATGAAATAAATAAATAAATTGGGCCCACTACTGCTAGACAACTGATGGGGGTAGACACGATGGAGGAGTGCCTGCATTCTCCTTGCCCACTAAACAGCTGATTGGGGGGGAAGGGGCCTGGAGGAGTGCACACGCTCCTTTGGGCCCCACTTCCCCATCAGCTATTTGGCGGGTGGGGAGAGTGCCCATGCTCCTCCAGGGCCCCACTTCCCCATCAGCTATTTGGCAGGTGGGGAAGAGTGCCCATGCTCCTCCAAGGCCCCCTCCCACATCAGCTGTTTGGCAGGCATGGAGACCGCCTGCATTCCTCCAGGTCTCCCCTGCCCCCATCAGCTGTGGGGAGACTGCACTTGGACTGATCCTCGGACCTTGCCTCATGGCAGGGCTGCCTGTTACCCCACATTAGCCTAGCCACCCAGGTGGGGCAACAGCAGCTCGTGATGCATCACCAGCTTTCTTCGGCAGACAGGTTGCATAGAAGCTTGCCTCCTGCCCTGAAGTGGAAGTGGGCGAACATCTGGCAGCACTGGCCCTACGGTTCACTGCATTGCGAGCTAATGTGTGCTAAAGTTGCCCAATGTGGGTTAATGTCTTTTATGTGGCCTTTCCCTAATTTAACTACTTCAGAGTCATGGTCTTATTCTCATCTTAAAATAAAGGCTATGAAAAGTGGGTGGGGGAAATGTAGAAAACATAATAATGAAGATTGGGAAAATCTTCCTAAAACTGTAATATACAGACACAAGAGAAACACTGAGTGAAAATCCAGGTAGTTCTTGTGATGTTAGGCTACCAAAAATGATATACAATTTTTAACTTCTCTTTGAACACAACCAACACTAAAGTTACTCATTGCACCCTTGTGCCATAGTTCCAATGGTCCAATCCTGTGACATACACTCAGCAACTGAGTAAAGGCTGCAGAATCAGACCTGCAAAACTATAATGTGTCAAGAGTAAACAAGCACAAGGCTAGATTGCATTTCCTATTCCTAAAATGTCTTTTAAGTGTTTTCTTAATTTTTCTTTAAAAAACAACAAAAAAACAAGTTAAGAATGGGGCAGGGCTGAAATCCCTGACCAAGAAATAGCCATACATCAGCAAAATCCCCACATACAGCATAATCAGGAGCCTGACCTGTCTGCTTCTGTACCAATAGCACTGTATAAATAATTAATAGTACCTGACAATGTAACGTATAACACCAGTCACTTCTTTACTTCTTGTTTTCTACAATAGGCCTTGATCTTTTCTCTCTGTTAGCTGCATTGGAAGCAAACCTGGAAGGGAGAGCAGAGACCCTTGTTACTTGTTTAATAGCATACCTTGCTTTCTCAGGTTGTTCTTTAAGAGAGGCTCTTGACAGGGAATAAAATATCCCAACAATGATGCACAGAGCAATGACAGCTGAAAAAGTGATAATTGGTCACTTTGCTTGAGTTTGGTTGATGGACCACAACAATCTGTGGAAGCAATGTTGTATAGGATATGTAAAACTAGATTGTTCAAATTTCTAGAAATGTGAACAATGAAAGAACTTTGAACCATTAGCTGGGTGGATTAGATGGTTCAACAGATCTATGATCTCTTTTATTTTCCTTATCTCAGTTCTGGAAGGTGTGTGCCTAGAAAAATGAACTGCAGACAATGTTTGCACTTACTGTAATGTGTTTGAGGATATAAGAGTGGGGTTTGGTTCTGGACTGGAAACCTATGGTAGTGGGCTGAGGAGCTTGATTTCACACATCCCAGACCAGAAAAGATACAAGCAATAGAAATTGTAAGTTTGAGCTAATGGCTCTTTTTCTTTTTTTTCTTTTTTTTTGGGGGAGGGGGCGGGGGGAGTACTTGAAGTAATATTGCATAATATCCCTGAGCTGAAAACATGGATAGGTACAACTTAAAACAATACAACCACTTTGTGATTGATCTCTCCCTTCTCAGGGTTATGTGGTATCTTTTACAATGAATTTTGAAGGAACACATAGCAGAGGGTATTTTCAGATGTTACAAGATCACAGTCAACCACAGTCAATTCCCTGTGGTGGTTGTGACCACGTAACGTCTGATGGGGGGAACGGATGTTCCCCCCCAGATGTTCACCACGGTCAATCGCAGCGGGGAATCACATTCACCACGCGAACGGCTGAACTGGCGGGGCCGGCAGTGATTGCGTGGTGAAGGCGATTCCCCGTCGCGATGAACCGAGCCGTCACATCTGGACGGCGGCCACGGCCTGGGATCCACACAGGGATTCCAGCCCGTGGTCAATTTGGGCGGGCGCTGCGGCCGCATTGGCTGCGGCGCCCGCCCGTCTCCCCGGAGGGCGGGCGACAGGGGAGCATGGGGGGAGCGGGGCCGTGCGGCTGCACGTTGCGCCATGTGGCCCCGCCCCCTCCCCGATTCCCCGCCGGGAGCCCCTGGCACGTCTGTTGGGTCGTGACACGGTGGCCCCGGTGGGGGATCAACGGATTGGTTTCGTGACAGGGTCAACTGGCCCCGTCACATCTGAAAATACCCATAGTCCCTAGACTGATACCGCATTCACACCTGATGCCTCACGTTACTAAAATGACACACAGGCAAAGACACGGCTGAGGGGAAGATCCCGATGCCGGCAGTAGAGCTGGTGCGAACGGGGATCTGCCACGTTGAACGGGATTCTGCCGTGGCTTTGCTCGTGCATTACAGGGCTGGATTTTTGCGTGCTGTCATGCGCGAGGCTAGCCACAGCAGAACCCCATTCGCACTGGCTATAGTGCTGGCATCAGACTTCTCCCTGCTACTGTGCCTTTGCCTGCATGTCATTTTAGTAACGCCAGGCGTCAGGTGTGAATGCGGTATGAGTATCTTGCCTAGAACTACTAAGCAAACAGCCTTGCAACACCCACAAAAAGTCTTGCTCTGATCCAACCCACTCCAATCGTTTCAAGAGAAATGCCCAAGTCATCTAAGGCAGCCATTCTAATGGCATACAACAGCCCTACATGGATTAACTCATGCCCCCAGCCCCACACAGAAGTCAAAAGCACATGAAGCCAGGAATGTGCTCCTTTGTTCTCCTCCTCCACACCATCCGCACTTATTGGATTCTTCAACTGAGGGAGAAACTAATTCTTCCCTTTCTGACTGCCCCGACAAACGTCCCTGTTCCTTAATGGGGGAGAAGTCAAAGAAGTATGCTTTGATATTACAGAGTTTGTACTTCTCATTTAGAGGTAGATTTCCCCAGCTGCATCACTACCTGGCCCCTGTATGTGTGTGTATGTATGTGCGCACATGTATATCCACACCCCTGCATTTTGCATATGCAACACCTGTGTTTGCTCTGTAAAATGTCTAAAGCTGATGTGCTCACTTTCAGTAGCCCACACAAGCGCACACAAAGATTAGAATCTGCATCTGCAGGGTCCATTCCTTAGTTGCTTTTATCCCTAATTTAGTAGTCAAAGCACATTGTTCATAACCTCCTTGTGTCTAGGGCAAGGAAAGAAAAATGCCTAAAGGCCCATTCCCACATCTTTTCCCATTGCAAACTCCCCAATTGTTCCTAAATCTTTGTGTGCATTGTACAGTAGCAATCTGATTACCCATGCATTTCATTGCTCACCCTACTTCTCCCATGGCACATCCCACAATTCAAACTACACAGAATGATATTCCTTGGAGTTCTCCAGATGTATCCTGTAGCATGGATTGGAGGAGGGAGTCCTTTTTCTTGAACCCTCTTGGCCACACCTCTTTGGTCATCTGGAAAAGTGAAGTGACGAACAGAAAAAGATGTATCAGGTTTGCTCCTTGATTAATCAAGTCACACATTGTCATTGCTAGAGTCTGATCCTTTCAAGCAAATTCTTTGATTGGGTGGCAGAGACCAGGGAACCATCAGGAGGTGCAGGAAGTAGTAAGGGTTTCACACAACACTCAGAATGTAGTTTGCATGCTTAGTAAGTTAGCCATCACCAACATGCTGCAGCAGCATTAGCAGTGTGGCTGGATAGTTAGGCTTTGGGTTACCATACTATAAGTTCTTGGATCTCTTTCTCACTGTACCCAGGTGTCCCATCTTTGGTAGCTTAGTTAAAAAATGAAGTAACATCTCTTAATTTTTTGCCCATAGGAACAGGGTTGAAAGACAAAAGAGTGAGGTGTTCGGGGATCTCAGTGAGGAAAACAAGATACAAACTCACAACTAACCTCCTGTACGCCAGACGGGGGCATTCCGCAAAACTACAGGAATCTCTGGTTGGAGAGCTCTCCTTTCCCTCTCCTCCCATTTCTCTCTCCCCATTTCCCGTTTGCCATGAGCAGAAACAGTGCCAAAATTGATACAAAAACCATAAGGTGTTGGAATATTCACTTTTTGGTAAATTCATGCAGCCAATTTTTGGTAACAAAATAATTTTGTATTTTTTAAAAAAACCCAAAACAATTAAACAATTAAAATATTTCTTTTATGAAAGCTTTGGAGAAATATTTATAGTTTCCAAAAACAGTTCTCTGGAAATCTGTAACAGAGATAGCCTTGAACCAAAGTATCAGAGCCAGACTGCGATACGAGTTTCCATTTTAACCATCCCTATACAGTGATATGAATCTTAACATCAAATTCAAACATCCCAAATCTGGGACTGAGGGGGGTGTCTATGATTTTGAATATCTACGCTTGAGACTTCACATTTGGAGATTTGATATTAGTGCCCATCTTTAAAGGTAAGCAATTTGGCTTCTTCTGACTTGAGGTTTGCATACAGACCAATCCCTAGTTTGCAATGCACTTTGAAGATGAAAAACACTAGGAAGATGAAAGATGCTAACAATAATGAGAGCTCACCAGTAAACAGAAGTTCTGCTCTGTAGCTCTGTCCCCATGTCTGTGCTACTTAACGTATTGGGCAGTGGGTAAGTGGTTCATTGGTAAATTCCCCTCAACAGAATGATATGGGCATGTTTTGAAGTATTCCTGAACTTTACTGAACTGGTTTAATCCCTCTTTAGTCATAATCAAAAGCAAATAAAACAAAGCTCTCAGTGCCTGCTGTGCTGAATTCTCTATCTACAGCTTGAGTCACTGTGCCCATGGTAATGGTCTGCCATGTAGCCTGTTATGTGTTATCAAGTGTGCGTGCGTTTTCTTTTTTGAAAGATGACAGTTCCCAAGTGAAAGGACACTTCAGCTCTGATAAAACTTTCCTTCTATTGTCTGAGTTTTGTTTGTTTTCTGGCAAACCCCACTGCTGCCTGTGTATTATATGCAGCCGTACATTTCCCACTTTCGTGCGCTGAGGCCATCCGGAGTCTTTGGAGGCTTCTCAGTAGTATTGCCTGAAGCAAATACCACAGCTCAATAGCAATTTAATATTGTAATCAGGGAGCAAACTGTGCAGTTTTGGCACATGGTGATAATTATTAACTACATCTATTAGTGCTACGATTCTAGTAACTAATATTTACAAAAGGTTCCCTGTGTAGGGGAGACCTTGCCTGCACACAAGCATTTGAGTTATTCCTGAGTGATTGTCAGTGGACCTTTGAGCCGGTCCTCATGTTCAGTGTTTAAAGATAAAACATCAATACTGAGAAATCGCACATCAAAAGATCTATTTCATGAATAATGAATTCTCAGGATGTAAAACTATACTGAGCATCAGAACAGTTTGTGAATTTATGGAGAAAGTTTTCCTGTGGAAAATAAAATCTCCTGGAAGATTTTTTTTTTTTTTTTTTTTTTTAAAAGGAACCAAAAACCCTACCACAGTATAAAGGAAATTCCATTTAGGCATAAAACTGTTGTTGAGCATAGGATTTCTGCTGCAATATATTATGTAATTTTCTCTCCCCCTCCCCCCCATACTACTGGGTAAAACTGATCTCTGGATTCACAACCTAAGTTCACAGAAATAATAATAGGTGACCAAAACAACAACAAAAACAGTTCTCCAATGGAAACCGTCAGATTCTTGATAAATTAACCTTCTCATTCTAAATTTGATGCTCACAATGTGTCATGGATGAAGTAAGTAAAATGACAGATTTTTTTTTTTTTTAAATTGCATCATTTTCAATATCTTTCATTGACATACCAGTACGTCAGATAATAAATCATGGGGGTATTTGGAATATTCTGAAAGAGAAAGTAGGAAAAATGTAAGAAAATATTTGGCTTGTTTGAGTGTTTTTGTCTCTGTATTCAAGACAGGTTATGTCTGCAGTAACTATGGCCATGATTCAGGAAAGCACTGAAGCACATGCTTACATGCAAGTATGTGCTTCAGTGCTTTTCAGCACAGGGACGTGTCCCCTTTTGCATTCAGCACAAACTCAGTGGGTGAGGCCACAGGAGACAGGGAGGGGAGGCTACCACGCCTTAGGTAGCATTACCACTCCCTAGGTAAAAAAGCCATGTGATGCAGTGGCCTGTGTGCCCAGGGCCTGCCAGATGTCCCCCCCCACACACACACACAGGGTGAAAACAGACATGATGCTAACCACCCTTTAACCACCCTTGGTGGTTATTTTTGCATGTTGCAGGGCTATATTGGTGCCCTATGCAGCCCTGCAACATGGGGTATTTTCAGACGTTACGAGATCACAGTGAACCACGGTGAATACCCACCTGTGGTCAATGTGCCTCGAACGTCTGTTTGGCGGCCGCCAGATGTTCGCCACGGTCAATACCCACATGGGGTCAATTTGAACCACGCTTCCCGGGCTAGCCGGGGGAATGTCCCGGGAAGCGTGGTCAAAGAGATCCCCAGCGGGGACCAACAAAAAGTAATGTCTGGCCAGGCTTTCTTCAGGGCTTTCCATGACCTTGCTCCTCCTTACCTTTCTGTCCTCCTCTCCCATTTCATTCCAACCTGGGAACTGCACTCCTCCTCTGTCATCATCCTCACCTACCCAGAGTCTGCTACTACCTAAACCGTCTTTGCCCCTGCTCCCATGCTGGCCCCTATGGCTGAGATGCCCTCTCTGAACTCATACGTTCTGCTCCCTCGGCTCTAGCACAACCTTAAATCCCTCCTAAAAAACAACCTCTTGTGCCAGGCCTTCCCCAACTCCTCTTCCTCCTACGCTGGATGTCTTCACATGGAGAGCTGCCCCGCCTCAGCCCCGAGCAGGCTGTTCCTTTTAAGGCGGCCTGCCAGATGTGGAAGCAGAGCACAGAGGTAGGGCAGGCTGGAGCACTGCCAGCAGAGTGGACAGCCCAACCCTGAGGCAGCGGCCAGAGGCAGGGCTGCCATCCATCTGCTTGGTGGACAATTGCTGCAGCCCTACTGTCGGGCAGGGGTTGCCCTGGCAACACCATAGCATTGCAGGTGATCCGCCTGCTATGCTATGGTGTGGGGGAGGGGCCCTGCAGCTGGCGCGGCTGTAAGCAGGCAGATGCTTGGGTGCACCCCTGGACTTGTTCTAGGGGTTATGCACTCCCACGTCCATGTGAAAGTATCCATTCTATCATCTTTCAAGATCATGCCCCCTTCTGCAACTTCTAAGTTTAATGCAACTTCTTTCCTGTATACCCCTCCTTTTGACACCCCCTCCCTTGTTCATTCTAGAATGTAAGTCTCTCAGGGTAGAGACCTGTCTCTGTTTACAGCTATTCAGCACCAGATACGTTGATGGCACTATATACATAATTATCATTGTTATTATCTTTAAATTTAGACAATGTGTGCACATCAGAATGCCTTATTTTCTAATGCCGTTATAGTTGTGACTTGAGTCTGAAAAATCTTGTAACACATTTGTTTGTATTTTGGTGCTCCTTCCCCTTCCCCCTCCCCTGCCCTTTAATCACTTATTATATACTTGTTTTTTCTTGCATCTTTAAACAGAAGTGCTGTGTACTTTTGGCTATCATGCAAATGCTTTCTAAATAGCAGCCATTATTAGCATATATAAACAATAATTTTCTATAGTGTTTTGGTGCGTATGCTTGGGAGTGAGTTACTTTGAAAAATAAATATGAAACAGTTTACATAAGTATGCACAAAAAGATCATTTTCAATTTTAATTGTTAAAAAAAAGCAAAATGATTATGTCTTTAGCTTCAATCGGTTCCTACGTGACACAGGAGCAAAATGATTATCTCCTGTTGTTTTCAGAATGCATAGATTAGTATGGTGTCTTCTTAAAATCACATGGAGGTTTCAAGTGTAGCTGTCTACAGTGTAAAAAAAAAAGGCAAATAAAACAGGGCTCAAATGATTGTGTGTTTTCAGCAGGTGACTCTTGTAACTGGAAAAGCAAGAGTATGTGCAAAATCCACAGAGAACCAAGTGGGGCAGAAGACAAAGCTCTCTATTTAGGTAGGTAAGGAATTGCCTGCAGTTACTAACTCTGTAATAACTCCTCAACTCACTTCTGCTTTTGTTCCTAAACTAAGGGTGTAATCCTCTACCCATTGAAGTCAATGAGAGCAGAACCATTGGGTGTTTTTATACACACATTTCTCCTGGATGTTTGCTGTTACATCCTGAACTTTCTGTGTGTCTAAATCACTCACTCAGATCTTAAACATCCGGCTCTTTGAACTTCTGCGTAGAACTTCTCCCAGAACTTTTGTGTGTAAAACGTTCTCCTGGTAAACTGGTTTGCTCCAGGCAGCTGTGGTCACTTGGTTTCCATGGCAGCCTGTCACATCTACAGCTGTGACTACTTGTGCCAGTATTTAGCATGGGCATGAGTTCCATTCACGTTACCCCTAAGAGAGGTAAAAGAAAGGTGAGGTTGTAAGTAGGGGTGCAGGCATATGAGTGTTGGTGGGAAGGCTACCACGCCTTGGGCAACCTTAACCCACTCTGGATAGCTGTAACACGGGATGCAGTGCATGGTGTGGCTGCCGGCTGGCAGCTGCCAGATATTCCCCCACCAGGTGGCAGAGCAAGCAGCTAGCTGCTATGTGATGTGTCCTCGGAAAAAGTCTGAGGACGCATAGTGTAGCAGCCTTACCCAAAATGGAGTAAGGCTGCCCAAGGCATGGTAGCCCACATACCCAGACTCCTCCTGCTCCACCATGTGATGAGCTCCGTGGCGGGGCTTTGAGTAGCAGGTGCTGTCACCCATTGCACACAGCCATCTTATGGCTAGGGGCGGGAATTTGGTCAGGTCGAGGGAGGGAGACAGGGCGGGACTAGGCTGGGAACTCACTCATGTGGCCGGCTGCCCCAGCCATGGAGGGAGATCTGACAGCAGCCCGCCCACTTGGCTGCTCACCTGGTTTGTCAAATAGAAGATAGAGGAGCACACTCACCCAGCTTGGTGAACAGCTGATCGAGGGGCTGGACTCCTCCAGCTGGGTGAATGAGTTCCTCCAGGTCCCCCCCACAATCAACTGTTTGGTGGGCCAGTTGAGCTTGCTCATTCAAGCCCCCCCCACCCCATTAGCTGTTCAGCGGGCTAAATGAGCACACTCCTCCAAGCCCACCATGATAAGGTTCACCAGGCCGGGTGCACTCACCAAACAGGTAAGGGGGGAGGACCTGAGGATCACCCTCAATCAGCTGTTTTGCGGCAGCACTTCCTGGGGACCCAATCCTACTGAGCAGCAGGGGTCTGAGAATCCTGTCCCATGTGGACAACTCCTCGGACCCACCCATGGCACAGCAGCCCACACACCTGGGTTACGCGGGTGGTGGACAGCTGCTCATGTGAACAGTCCTCCCCACTGACCTGAGGAGTGGTGGCTGCAGTGTCCTTCTCTGGGGTAGCTTGGGGAACCGCTGAGCTGCTATCTTGTTTGTTTTCACCCAAAGGGGAGGCATGACTGAAGCAGAAGAACCAGTTTGGGCCAAAAAGGGCAGAGTCTTCTGGGAAGAAAGCTGCAGGGAGGGAAATGGTTTCCCATCTATTCCTGTCTGTAAACCTGTACATAAATGGATCTCAAGACACACCATAGGATTCTCAGCTGTCTCTCTCCTCAAAATGAAACCTGCTCAAGAAAGTGATACTCAGGAAAGTTCCCACCACACAGGGAAGAAGAGTCAGCATAGTCAACCTGGCACAGAGACCTCCTTCTCAGAATGGGAAGACAGCCTTTCACTCAGTGTTTGTGTCAACACTTTCAAAGTGAAGTAGTTGCTCTGGAGTAACCCTTGGGGTAATAACCTCAGAGACAGCCTTATCATGTGTACACAGTGTAAGGACCTGTAAAAGGGAGTTTGCACAACACCTTTGAAAAACAGACCCAGAAACTAAAATTCATAACTTGATTGGATACTAAAAATAATAGACTCAATCCAGGCATTTCAATAAATAATCTGTAAATAACTGACCTCTACTGTGTAAACTCAACCTCTCCATTCCTTTGAGATGTGAGTTCCCTTTACCTGGCAAGGTGTTTCATCCTATCCATATGTTTGCCTTAGTATAGTCTTCTATCTGCTTTTGCTGTTATCTATTGTTTCTTGGTACCTTACACCATCAATGATTTTTGCAACTTCATTTTAAAAATGACTACCATCTATGATTTTTCCTGCTACAGTGCACTCAGTTATTTTTTTCCTCTCTACTCCCTCCCTAGTCACTGCCTTATATATATGTTCTGCATTTGCTCATTCTATACTGCTCTGGCTTGTTATATGCCTGAGGGAAGCCCGAAAGCTTGCAAACTCTATATGCCCAAAAGCTTGCAAACTCACACCAACAGAAGTTGGTCCGATAAAAGAGAGAACATCTGAACTACTTGATCTCCTTCTGTTAAAAAAATTAGGCTTCTAATAGGAAACTAATGTTGGGCAAGCAATGTATTTGTACTTGTACTTCTAAACTAGGAAAGGAAATCCCACCCCACCCCCTTCCTGCGGGTCACGTTGAAAGTTAGCACAAGCTCTGTGGACTGCATAGGAGTTGGGGGAAGGAACGGGAGGGTTCACATTCTGAATCTACGCCATGGATCCATTCCCTATGCTTATTTGCATGCCCTCCTCTCTGGTCCTTTCCAATGAGCTCACTCTTTCAGTGCTTGGGATAGAGGGGCCAAATAAAAAACAGCCACAAGTCGCATTTGGCCCTGGGGCCAGAAGTTTCCCATCTCATTTCTAAACTGTTTAAAAGCTATAGACTTTATACAAAGCAAGCAAGACATATTAGAGGCTGAAATCTTTTGGATGATGTTTACTTTGGGGTTGCTAAAATTCCCTTAATAATTTTTTTTTTAAAAGCTGAAGAGAGCCACAGAAAACACAATCAAGAAATTTTAAATATGTTTTGATACAAAGGGTAAAAAATACAAACCATTTCTGAAATAGTATGACACCATCAGTTGCACCTAGATATACATAGTTATATAAACATTTCATCCATGTTATATAAACATTTCATTCTTATCGTAACCAAGCCAAGTACGTGCACTTGAGACCTCGCATCTTCATGAATGTTAGACCCCTTGTCTCTCCCTCTGTTCCCCTTCCTAAGTCTCTCCCCCAGCTCCTGTCTCTCAGATTGTAAGCCCTAGGGGCAGGGACCGTGTCTATTTTATTACTTTGTAAAGTGCCAGGTACACTGCTGGCGCTATATAAATGTTTGTTAATAATAATAATAATAATAAATCCATGTCAGATCTGCTAAAAACATGCTGAGCAACTATTAAGTAAGTATTAAATGCTGCCAAACCTGCCTTGTAAAATCCAGTCCTACTCATAAGACATGGAGGCAGTGGGCTAGTTTTAAAAGCTCTTTAATGAAAGTTTTGACAAACATATTAACATTTGTTGTCAGGAACTTGTAATGCTGTGTTTAAGCATCAGTAGAAATAGTTTTATTTTCATTTTGGTTGAAAAGGCCATTGACTGAATGAAGGGGCAAGCAGTGGCCCTTTTCACAAAGACACTCTAACATGATAAAATGTTACATGTTATTATACATGTTGCAGGGCTGCAGGTGTGCTCTATGGCTGTCCTACAACATATATAATAAAATGTAACACCCATTTTATCAGTGTTAGAGTGTCTGTGTGAAAAGGGTCAGTGAAATCATTTACATAGATTTTAGCCAATTGGACTTAAGTATAAACTTAAAGTTAATCACAGATTTAGTTAATCTACTGAACTGGAGCAGATTTTCTTTTATAAGATTGCGCCCTGTTTTTTCAGGTATTGATGTGCTCTAGCCTTTCCCAATCTCTACTTGTTGCAGTTTTTTACTATGGACTCTGTTCCTTGTTGGTAGATTTTTCTGTGTGGGCAGTTAGGTATAGTATTGAAACTTGCATAGCTGCAGGTGCTGAGTGAGGTTACCCTCAGGGTCCCTTATAATTCTATAAGATAGTGAATGATTTTATTGGTGGTGCATATTATGCTCTGAACAAAATTTCACCACAGTTAGTAAAAAGAGTGATTATTAAGAACGGACTGTCTACAGTAGACTCTACACAGATAAACAGAGCTGCAATGGTAACATCTAATATCTAGGGGTGAAAACAGACATGACGCTAACCACCCTTTAACCACCCTTGGTGGTTATTTATGCATGTTGCAGGGGTCCATAGGGCACCAATATAGCCCTGCAACATGCATAAATAACCACCAAGGGTGGTTAAAGGGTGGTTAGCGTCATGTCTGTTTTCAGTTTCACCCTAAGAATAATGTGATTTACTCAATACCCATAATCCCCTTTGGGTAATTTAGCTTGGGTAAAAGTTACCACGTGTTAATTTTTTGAAGGGTAAGTAAAAGTAGAATTGTAGGACTGAAAGGACCATCAAGAGTCATCTAGTCCAACCCCCAGTTCCAAGACAGGATACCCTTTACCTATCACAGACAGATTTTGTCCAGCCAATGTTTGGAAACATCCAATGAAGCAGATTATACAGCCACTGTAGGGAATTCATTGCTGTTGTCCAACTGTTCTTACAGTTTGAAAGCTTGACCAAATAATATTAACATTTAACCAAAAATCTACCTTGCTCTAATTTAAGCCCATTCCCATTTGCCCTGTCTTCTGTGACAGTAGTGAAATACTGTTCTCCATCTTTTATGTGGGAACCCTTTAGATATTGGAAAATAGTTATTGTGACCTCTTTAGTCTCCTCACCTCTAGGCTGATAATTCCCAGTTCCTTCAGCCCTTCCTTTGTATTGATTATTTTAAATATTTATTATATTTAAAACTAAATATTTTTATTTTATTTATTTTTTAAAAATGTCTATGCGGCCCTTCCCAAAGGCAGCTTACAAATCGTATGTTTTGTTGACTTGCGTCCAGCCCCCTTGTCATCCTTGTTGCACTCTTCTAATTTCGTGAAGTGTGGTATCAAAAAGGGAACACAGCACTCCAGGTGAGGTGTCATAAGGGGAGGAGTGGGAGTGATTTTAATTGGGATTCTTATAAGTTTTATATTTTTAGTGGTTTGTATTTACTTGTATTTACTTGTGCTGCCTTGAGCTGCCTCATTATTTTATTTATTGGTCTATTTTTATGCTGTAAGTCACCTTCAGTCTTCAGGGAAAGGCAGGGTATAAGTAAAACAAAAGCAAATAAACAAACGAGTGCTGGGAAAAGTGGCACCCATTGCCTCCTGTGTCCCAGACATGATTCTTCTGCTAATGCAGTCCAAAATGGGATTTGCATATTTTGTTTGCAGCAGTAGTATAATATTAGTGACTCATGTTCAGCTTGTGATCTATAACCTCCTGATTCTTCTCTATAGTGCTACTGCCAAACCAGTTTGCCCCCATTTTATTCTTGTGCATTTGGTTTCTTGTTTCTATGGGTGCAATCCTGTCTGCATTGGGTGCTTTCAGGTGGACAGGGAGCCTGGCCGCCCCAGAGCTGCTCTGGGTGTGGACTGCCACTTCCCCCCTGCTTCCAGACCTCCTGGGTCTGGCTTTAGATGGACTGGTGGGTGACCCCATGCAGTGGTCTGCCCACATGGTGCTCCACCCCCAACCTATAGAGTTGTGGCCGTTCAGCTGATGCTCTAGGCTGGCAGCCGCACCTCCGTGGTGCTGACCGGGGCAATGACTGGCGGGACGTGGGTCTGTCCAACAGATGGACAGAAGCGCCACTTCTGGCTGGTGCCCCAGGTGTGGCTGTCCTCTTTCTGAAAATGACAGTTGGTCTGTGGATGCACAGAATTGCCATTTTTCACATGCGCAGTGATTTTCTTTGGATTTTTTTTTTCAAGTGCAGCCCGTTGTGGGCACTGCTTTGGGCTCCAGAGCCTAGGAAAAAAGGTAAGCAAATTATCTCCTACCCCGCTCCCCACCCCTGTGCAGCCCCTCTGCCTTCAGCTCTGCCTCTCCCAGACCCTTTCCTGCAAGCTCGGGCTGGGCAGGGGTCTAGGGGAGGCAGAGCTGGGGGCAGACTTTGGATTTAGGCCCACGTTACTCGGATCAAAATCATCTTCAAACAATATGATCCAAAATCTGATCTGAAGTCAGGTCACTTCGGTTCAGAAATGATCCCGATTTTCAACCGAAGTCCCATCTCTACTATATAAATGATCATCAACAAGAACATCAATGCAAGTTTCCTGGAGAAGGAGCAAGAAAACAGAGAAAAGATCTAATGCAGACACCAGTTTTCAAAGGAATTTTGCCCAATTAAAGGGCAAAGGTCTACACCAGGAGGTAAAATATGGGCCTGATCCTGCAATATCAAAGCCAAATTAAAAACCCAGAAAAACTGGGTTTGTCGGAAGCATTAAAACACACTTTTTAGTTTTTCGACCTTGTATTGTTCAAAAGATATTAGACAATCTTTTTCTGCTTTACCTACCATCAAATCTAGCTCTACTGGCAGTACTGTGCCACTCTAATAGCATAGTACTTTGCACATTTCTACATAAAGTGACTGATTTCCTTTCATAGTGTGATATCATAGACTATACAATAGAAAAAACAACAACAAATAACCAAGAAACTATCAATATAATACAGCAGCCTTGAAAATTGTCATGAAAATTTACCAGACCACGCAAGCACAAAACCTACTTGCCCACTTTTACCATGATGACTGGGAATGAAAAAATGAGTGTTGTTTTAACACACCCATCAAAAGAAATTACTCACCCCAGGCAAATGGATGAGCAGGACTTTGCAAGGCAGAAATATAGTGTGCTGACAGGAAGCTGTGCATGAATAAGAGACAGCATGCCTACCGATATCTGTAAAAGATAAAGTCTCAGATTGTTGGGAAAGTTATGGGCATTGTGTAGCATTTACTGCTTGCCTAAGAGGCTTAGCGTATAAAGATTATTTTTTTGGCTGGGGGAAAGGGAAAGGGGTGGCTTCTCTGAATAAACAGTTCTCAAAGCCAGTCCCCCCTCTTGTTTTGCTTTTGCCTGGGGCATTGGGTTTTTTCTCTGCTAATACCAGCTGCTTCCTCGCTGGCTAGCTGCTTCTCAGTGGCCCAGGGCTGCTTTTGAGAGGACAAGGGAGCCAGCTCCTCCGAGGCTAGCTGGGGCAGCTGTGTCTCTCCAGGCTGGGTTAGTGTCGTTTATCTGCCTGACGGGCCTGGACAGCAAGACAGAACCATTCTTCTCTTTTCACTTTCTTCTCTTTTCCCTTATTTCCACAGCAACCGTGACCTACATCACCTTGCCCAAATATATCAACTTGGTTACCACTGGGATTTATTGCAGTCAGACGTAATCAGGTGTTCTGCCCAGCTCCAGAGTTTATTTCTTTTTTCTTTTCTTTTCTTTTCTTTTCTTGATCTTGATTTGGCCTCACAGTCATTCCTGTATATAATGGTCTTGGCTGCCTCATCCAAGGCGGTCATCTAGCAGGTGACGGAGCAGTCTTGAAAGTGGTAAACAGGTAGTAAATGTGGGACTGCGCCTCCTTGGATGCCCCAGCTCCATGTGTGCTCCCGTTGCATTCTTGCTGCAGTTTCCAACGCACATACCTTGCTCCTTCCATCACAGTCACCACTGTCCCCTGCGGGCCCCAGGACTCCACCCCACTCCAGCTCATGAGCTGCTGCCACCAGTCAGGCACCAGGAAGCAGGCTGGTCTCAGGTTCTGCCTTTCCTCACAGAGGGAAGGGGGAGAAAGGAGCAGAGAGCAGAGCTGCAAGCAGGTGCTTTGGCTGTAGATCTGTCCCCATTGTTGTCCCTCGGGACAAGATAGTATACTTTCATGACACTACTGGGTATGTGTGTAATTGTATGTGTGAAATCAGAGTTATCAATATTTCAGAGTTACCAACCCCCTGCCCCTCCCCCGCACCCGCAAACCACAACCCTTCCCAAGGTGCTTGTTGCCTAGAGGTTTTATGCTACAAAATTTTATTGCTTCTATTTTTCATTGCTGGGGATTCACTAGTGGCACCATGTGATGTTAAGATGGCCTCTGTGGTGCAAATACTACAGTGAAGATATTCCCAGGAGTATTGGCGTCATTTCTCTTTCCACAAAACTATCTTGAGAAGAAACCTGTTTTCTTAATGTTTGCCTAAAAAGGTCTAGTCCAATTAAGATTTAATTAAGTGGGAGCTGGATAAAGGCCAAAGTGAATAAACAGAGCCAAAAATACTGTCAAAGACAACTTGTGAATGTTTAAAATCAGTGTTCATTAAGATTTTTTTCCTGTATTTATCCAGCTATAGATAATACGCAGTGGTGTCTGAAATCTACAATTACTTTTCTTTTCCTTAAATAGAAAATAGTTACACTGTTGGGTAACTGTGGGTGAATGCTGACTTTCCCCCCCTTGTATTATATTTAAAATGTTGCACAGCCAGCTGTACAAAAATGAGAATCTGTGTACCCTTCCTTAAAGAAATTAGGATTCTTTTGAAGACATATAGATTGTCTGCTTTGAAGAAAAATAAGAACACAAGAAGTGCCATTCTGGGTCATATCAATGGTCCATTGAACCCAGTATCCTGGCTATTGGTTATTCTTGGTTGATTCGGAGAAGTTCCCAAGAGGTCCCAATGGAGTGATCCGTTCCTGGCTCCCGACAGTCCAGGATAAGTCTCCCAAACTACCTGGCTAATAGCCATTAATGGACCTACCCTCCAAGAACTTACCCAATCCTTTTTAAAACCCAGCTATGCTACGGACATTGACCACATCCACTAACAATTAATTGAGTGTTGAGTGAAAAAAATTGTGTTTGAATTCTTTTATTTGTTTCATGCAGTGTCCCCTAGTTCCAGTACAATTAAAAAGAGTAAATAACTCCCATTTACTCATCCCACGCCACTCATGATTTTATCAATTTCTATCATATCCCCTTCTAAGTCATTTCTTCTCCAAGCTGAAGAGCCCTAACCTATCAAACCTCTCCTTGTACAGAAGGAGATCCATGCCATCGATCATTTTTATTGCTTTTCTCTGGACCTTTTGCAGTTCTATATCTTTTTGAGATGGGGTGACCAGAACTACACACAATATTCAAGGTACCATTACACCACAGATTTATATAGTGGCAGTATGATATTATCTGTTTTAATCTCTATCCGTTTTTGAACAATTCCCAACATTTTTTGCGTTTTTGACTGCTGTCATACGCTGAGCAGAGATTTTCAAGGAATTGTCCACAATGGCTCCAAGATCCTTTTCCTGAGTAGTAACACCCTAATTTAGAACCCAGCATTAAATATGTATGTATAGTTTAGAATATTTTCCCTATGTGCATCACTTTGCACTTGTCAATATGAAATTTCATCTTCCATTTAGTTGGCCAGTATCATAGGCTTGCAAGATTTTCCTATAATTCCTCACAGTCATCCTGGTCTTAACTATCTTGAATAACTTTTGTCATCTGCAAATTTGATCACCCAGATCTTTACTCCCCTTTCCAGATCATTAATGAATACATTAAACAACACTGGTCCCAGTACAGATCTCTGGGGCACTCCACTAGTTACTTCCCTCCATTGTGAAACGGACGATTTAGTCCTACCTTTTGTTTCCTACATTTTAACCAGCTACCAATCCACAACAGCACACTGCCTCCTATCCCATGACTACTTAGTTTCCTCAAGTGTCTCTGATGGTAGTTAATGCCCATCAAAAGTTATTGTGGGCCCCAGGCTTTGCCTCAGACCCTGTCATTATTATTATTATTATTAACAAACATTTATATAGCGCCAGCAGTGTACCTGGCACTTTACAAAGTAATAAAATAGACACGGTCCCTGCCCCTAGGGCTTACAATCTGAGAGACAGGAGCTGGGGGA